>CADDXX010000448.1:265502-366196 GCA_902810485.1 Alauda arvensis
TTCTAGAAAATACTCTGAGAAAAAGGAAGAGCTGTGACATAACTTAGGAATTCATACAGAGGGCTGCTTTGGTTTTACAAAGAATTCTGTTTCCATGACAAGGGAATGTCTAAGAACCACATCTTGGTCTTCACTAGAAAATTTAATTTAGGGTGAATTATAGACTTGTGACACCAAATTATATTATTTAAATGGAAAGAAAAACACTTAGCTAAAATAAATTATTATCAATTCAAATGGAAACTGCAGCTCATCTAGATCAGTTTTCACACTAGCAAAAAAATTCACAAATAAARGCATGGTTTTTATCATAAAAGCAAAGTAAAATTGTAGTGGCTAGTTGAATAAATCAGCTTAGGATCTACTGCCATAGCCTTTTCACATACACACATACCTATATAGACTCCTGAGACAAGTCTGCTTTTGTTGTTGCTGCACAAGTTACATATATTTAATTGTTATTTGATATCAATTTTATTGCTATCTATTTATAAATTCCACTTCCTAAAACGTGTATAATTCTGAAGGGTTTTCCAGATTATAATTGTGTTTAAATCTGTGTATTGATATTTAAGTCTGTGGGCTGCTATTTCAAACCTTTAATATAAAAATATGGAAGTACAATAAAACAAGATGGAAATTAGAAATGGCTGCTCATATGGCTTACTYTTCAGGTTTTAATTATTTTTAAAATTACGATCTATGCTGGTTTATTTCTTATGTGCTTTTTCTATTTTCATCTATCACAAAGCAAATGCTCAGCAAAAAAACTTTAGAACTATATAAAATAAAGGAAATTTTGCATTTTCTGGCTAAAATTTTTTTTAAAGTCCCTTGTTGCACTTCAGAGGCATCTTTTAGTAAATATMTGATCAGACATCTGTAGCATTTTATCCCAGAGACACACTGCTCCATGTTATCCCACTTTGGGTACGATTTTAAGTACACATTATCAGAAGTAAAACACTCTCACCTTAAAAATAGGCAAAAACATGYACCTAATCATCTTTTGCCAGAAGCTTCAGATATTGCATGCAATATAGATAGTAGAAAATATMATCAAAAACTTTTCTTACTTTTTTATAAAGTAAATATACTTTTTTCATTTTAAGAATTTTAATTCCTATGCAAAGAAAAAATGTAGAAGGCAAAACTTTTGCAAAACCCCCACTACCGAAGTAAACAGTAACCACATTTACAAGGCACAATATCAGCTGTAATAATCTGCCACAGTTTAATTCCCAGCCATAATTTCTGGCTGTTCTTTTCTCCCTCTACAGAACTGTCTGTCTCCAGAGTCAGCTAGAATTCCTCCCTGTTAATGTCCTTTATTAGTACTTCCACTTAGCTATTATACTATAATTATTCCTCTGTGTAATTCCATCAAGGAGATTCAAGCTCTTACTGTGTTGTTGGGGTGGTAGTTGAGATGCAAACCACTGTCACACAGGGGAGAGGATGTGCCACTGCTTTGGTCACTGGGGGCACCTAATACAAATACAAATTCACAAGAAAATTCTTTGTTAATCTGTGATGACACAATTCAAATTTGTATATGTATGTATGCATCCTCCCCACACCCAAATAACTCCTATCATATCTAACATTCATTTACTTTCTYCATTCAGCCTGTATCTTCTGGCTTGAGTGGAATGCCTTTGTAATCTTAATGGAAGCTCAAGAAAACCTTTACCAGAGCTTTGATTAAAATAAAGTTATTGTCTGCTTAGTAAAACAAAAAATCCCATAACGTTTCTTTCAAATTTGACAATAAAAGGGAATTGTGTGCCTTCTCTGTTGGTCTTTACTTGAAGGAACTTGTCAGATAACCCTTTTGTTACTCTCAGTGGAGTTTGTAGTTCTAGATGTTCTTATAATAATTTAGGAAATTACAGTGCTATGCCTTAAAAGTGACATGATAGGATCCTTGCAAATGCACATTCCTGTGCATCAGTCAGGTTACTCTGTGGTACCACAGCCTTTCATAAAAGGGACAAAGGTACTGGGACACATTATTATTTAAGAATACAGTCTTCCAATTTTTTTTCTTTCATTTAAATGTAATAGATAGGCAAAAGAAAAAGACAATATTCCATCAAATGTTCATATAAAATGCTATTTCATGATTTAGATTATTTAATTTCTACTAACTTAAAATCAAAGGCTAGRAGTATTGAAATAAAACATTTATTGTTTTGTCGCTTAAAACTTGAGAAAATTAGTCCACTCCCTTAGGGAGCAAAAAGCAGAAGGAAAGCAGAGGTGACAAAAGGCACAGGCTGATATATAAATTTGCTTAGATATGCTGCAATTGTCTATAATTATGCATCCACACTTACAATTTAATATAATTAAAGGAAGACAGCTGTCTCCATATGACTCCCATGGGGCTAGTTCACGAAAACTCAGTTTGGACTTCAACAAAATACTTATCATTCCAGAGTAATTTATTCTTAGGTAGACAGACATCTCCACAAAAGCCTCTGAATTTTAAACAGCAAAGATAAGTCCTCTAAATATATACACACAATGTCATTTTCATATTTACATGAAGAAACTCCCTGGGATTAAATACTAGCTGATGCTGCCTGAAAAATTGATTTTAAATACTCCGCACCAGGATGTGAGCTATTGCAAACTAATGTTATTCTACTGTTTTACTWGCAAGCTTTTCTGATTCACACCAGCCAAATGCCTGGTTATCTGTTTTTCAACCACAGATAGCAATTTTTCTCCTGAGGTCAATGTTAACACAAGCCCTGGCAATAGGAGCAACTCATATTTAGGCTGTAATGATGATTGTAAAAGCTGCTGTCAATCACCCTTAACGCACAGTAGTTTCAGAAGCTGCAAATGTTCCTGGGTATTGAATTGAGGGTTCTTTTGGCCAAGTAATAAAGGCTTACATGCACAATCTTCATTCAGTGGCAGTTTGAGAAAAGCAGGTGCTCTTTTCAGAAAGGACACAGTTAGGGTCACTTCTTCCCCTGCATTGCGAAGGACCTGTACCTGGAAAAGAAATATAGGCAGACACCTTGAAATAAATTTATGACCAAAATGCATTAGCAAATGTAAGCAACACCACACAGCTTTCCCATACCAGAATATAACTGCTTAGCAGTTTATTGCAATTACATTTGTTTGAGAAGAAAGCAAGACATAAAGCTTGCTATGCACTTGTCTATTGTGTTTCTAGCCACACATACAGTTAATGGGGTGAGGGGGKCATTAGCCTCCTATATTAGTAATGGCTTTGACCTGTGCTGTTGCAGAACTTGCTCCTTGAAACTATTTAGCTATATAACTCCTTCTTTCAGGTCTGGAATCATTCTCCTTAACATGCATTTAAAAAAATAAATATATATTTTCTTTATGCATGTATGTATTTTCTCTTGTCTTATAAATTCTCAACCAACACAACAGCAGTAGTTTCCACAGCTGTGCCATAATCCTATGAGCAAGTCTTTCCAACACTCAGAGTTAAATTTAGCTGAAGTGCGCCAGGATGGATGAGAGATCTAATCTTCATCACAGACACAGAGGGAAAGAAGCTATTTTAAGCYTTAAATCTTAGGTAAGCACAAGCTTAGGTTTTGCCAAAGGGCAGCTTGCATTTTCGACACAGAATGCACAAAGCACCTATCCAGCTGTGAATACTTTTAGCCTTCCTGTTCTCTCCCATAGTTACCCCTTTGGCTTTTGTTAATCTTCAGCTTTTGTGGGGTACAGCTGTGGAYGCCCCAAACATTCAACAGGGTGAGGGACTCCAGGCACCTCCCAAGATAGCAGTAAGGAGGCACAAAAGCAACTAAGCAAAATGATGTATTAAATAGCTGAGGAGGAACGTTTGRATTGGCCTATAACATGAGAGCCAAGAAGAATCAGATCTGTTTCAGAGAACAACCATTTCCTGTTCTGGCTCCATAACTTCAAAACTCTTCAAGGGCTGATTTAATTTGAGCTTACAATGATGGAACATTGCACCATGCCTCTCTTTGAGTGACTGTGTTCATACTGYGCAGAGAGCCAGCTCACAGGCAGCCACATTCAGAGAGCTGCTACACAGTGAGACACTGGGCAAACATTTTAAACTAGCATGTATCGGCTCCCTTTCTCCTGTGTAGCTGTAACCCTTCCATCATGCTGCTGCTTGTCAGAAAACCTTGTAAATAATTTATGAAGCATTGCTATTCTTTAATTATGCCTGTCAATAACTTACTCAACAGATTTATTTACATGCATGTGAATAACTATACAYTGGGATGCTTTCACATGGAATCACTGCATTATGCTGTTAATTTAAAGCAATTCTTCAGGAAAAAACGTCAACTTTGCTTTGAAACACAGTATTTCCTACTSCATGCTGGTTGCCATAGAGGGCTAACAATATGATGACAGAATATTTAATTCAGTAACTGAAATTTTAGGGTCTTTATTGTTTAAAATAGCACAGCGGTTGCCAATGCACATTTTGCAGTTTAGTATGTATTTATATGTATGTATGCAAATAAACACAGAAACATCACAACAGACTTAATTAACCTATCCTGCATGCCAAAAACTTCATCTGTAATAHAGAATCATAGAATCATTTAGGGTGAAACATGAGTCTCTTTGATGAGCAGTTCCCAGTTCTGATGCAATTTCTATCTTAAAATTTGTAAGCAACAATTTCGTAGAAAGATGGCTTGTAATGYGCASAAAAGTAGACCAAGACTCTGAAGTYCTGAATTCAACCAGAGAAACCATCCTATATYCCCAGCCTCCATAGAAAATTCATTCTTTTCCTCTTTTACGTAGCAGTCACACAGTTCAGAGAAGTGAGAGCCAAAGCAGAAAGTTACAGGTAAGTGCTCTTTATTGTTTAGACAGATGTGGATAGACAAAGTGCAGGAAAATACTGCTATTCTCTGCTGTTAAAAAAACCATTTCTTTTTACTCAGGAACAGAGAATAAATAAAAAGTGAAGAAGTTAGAGCGTTACTAACTTTAATTTATAAAGTCACCTTTTAAGATAAGAATAAGTGGATATCATCTGTGAAAGAAGCTGAGACAGTAACTRCCCTAAATTGTTCTTCCAGGAGTCTACATGATTTCACTTGATAATAYATTGCTTTGTAAAGCCTGTGAGAGGCCATAAGTAGCCTACTGTGACTTTTTCCTCTAACCTCTCTCTCCCTCAAACCTCTTTATCTCATAGGATGAAAACTTTAGACTGGAACACATTTTAGTTGAAATCAGCAATACTTGTATCAGTGAACTGTATTTTGGAGTGTTTGAAGCACATAATCTAGMAATTGACTAAATTTTGAAATGCAGAATAAGGACTAAAGAGAGATAAAGGATTAAAAGAGAAAACTACTAGGTAATATTTACAACAAAGACCAGATGAGTTATCGATCACATTTAGCTTGCTTTCTAGTMATTAACAAAGCCATTCTGGGAAATAAGGTTAGGTGAAGAAAATGAGAATTTTAATTACGTTATTGTCTTTTTCTAGCTTTCAGYTGAAAGCTTTACTGTTATTTTACATTCTTTGTATTTACATAAGAAATGAATAATCAAATTACTAAAGATAATGCTAGCCACAAATAACAGTCYGTATCAGYACTGAATTTAAATTAGRGCCTCATTCCCAGTGTGTACAAATGGTTAACAAAATGTAATATTACTGAAACAAAGCTATATAAGAGATTTTCAGTTCATTACTGCTAATAGAGAAGCCATTTCCAAATTTACATAAAATACAAATATTTAAAACATTTTGCAGTCCTGGCTGATGGCAAGTGGAATATGAGTCAGCAGTGCCCTGGCACCCAGGMRGGCCGACCCTGTCTCCTGGGYACAGCATCTCCAGCTGGGCAAGGGAGGGGATTGTCCTGCTCTGCTCTGCACTGGGGCAGCCTCACCTCGAGTGCTGGGGGCAGTGAGGGGCACCACAATATCAAAAAGATATCAAGCTATTAGAGAGTTTCTAAATGAGAGCCATGAGGATGATGAAGGAGGTGAAACCCTATGARGAGTGGCTGAGGTCACTTGGTATGTTCAGCCCAAAGGTGAGGAGACTGAGGGAAGCTCTCACTACAGTCTGCAACAYCCTCAGGACAGGAAGAGGAGGGGCAGGTACCAATCTCTTCATTCCCAGGATCAGTGGCAGGACCCAAGGAAGCATGAAACTGAGTCAGTGGAGGTTTAGTTTGGATATCAGGAAAAGTTTTTACAGCCAGACAGTGGTTGAATGCTGGAACAGGTTCCCCAGGGAAGTGGTCACGGCACCAAACTTGACAGAGTTTGAGAAGCCTGAGGTACATGGTAAGATTCTTGGGGTGTCTTGCACAGGACTTGATGTTCCTGATGGGTCCCTTCCAACTCAGCATATTCTATGATTCTATGATTTTTCCTTAGTATGTGAAAAGAAGTTAGCAGATCCAAGTTATACAAAGTGGACAAGAAACTTATTTTTGAGGGAATACTAACTTTGATTAAATATAAAAACRTTTTCAAAAATTTCAAAACAACAATGCAGCTATTTCCTGCATAAAAGATGATTTTTATTGTATTTGAAGAGTTTGGCAAAGGYGAGAAAAATTCCCAGTGCTAAATCCAGGGAATATTTGTATGACAAAAATTTAACCCAGTAGCAGACCTAAAATTTCCAATTTCTAACTTAGCTATATATTCCCRTTGTATGCCATGGAGAAACTCCCTTCAGAATAGATCTGGCAAATTCTAAAGCAATGCATCCTAAACTGCAGAAAATGCATGACCAGACACCATTAAAAAGATTTGCTTATTGTTTGTTTCATTGAAAGATAATTATCTGKTTTTTTTCCAGAGGCTATATAAACTATTCAAGATGCACATTTTTGTTTTTCAGTTGGTTGGTTGTTTTTTGGTTTTTGTTTGGGTTTTTTTGGGGGCAAGGGGGGAGTGGAATTTTTTTTTGTCATTATTTTTGAGATATTCTATGAAGCCTTAGATTTTAAGCATATGMATTTACCTATGTCAATTTTTAATATTTCTAGCTAAAAATGAATAATAGTAAAATTTAATATGTTGATATAGAAGTTGTATGGATTAAATAGTGAAAAGCTAGTTACTACTGCTGTTACTACTTTATTTAGCTTTATTTATTAATTTCAGCTAGTGAGTAATACCAGCTATTCATTTGTTGGTGCACAGCATCATATATATATATATATATATATATTTACTTAACTCAGAATGAGTTCATGTGGAAAAAACTACAACAACAGAAACATTAAATATTGTCAATAAACTTTCTTATGCAAAGTATAACCTTACTACCAGTGGGACCAGGAATTAATTTAATTCTACCACAAATAGCCCTATATAAARTTAGGATGTTCATGAATGAAGTGAGATAGGCAAAAAAAACACAGTTGTGCATGTCTGAGCCAGTAGCTGTGTGAAACAGTGACATTAAAAAACCCAGTGTTTCTGGAGCAGGAGTGACTATATTTCTATTCAATTACTATAATGACTGTAAGGGGGCTATTTGAAAAATCAAATTTTATGGCGATGWGTGATACTGCTGAAGAAAATACCTACACAGTAACTACACTAATCTGAATTTTTAATAATGTCTACAATTATATTGCCTTTTAATTTTATAAACCCTTTTAAATTGCCAGCTCAAGAAAACATCTGAGCATATGCTGAAGTCTCTCTCAATATATTCAGGAAAGCAATGAAGCATGAAATCCCTCTGATTTCAGAAAGTATTCTTTTCTGAAGAAGACTGTAAATTCCCTCTCAAATTGCCAGTGAAATTTTCCCACCAATAAAGTGGTAAGGATTTAAAACAGATCATTTATTTAGATCCCAATATCTATATTCTCTTGAATTAGAGCAAATTTTACTTTCCAGTTAAAAAAAAAATCAGTTTATGGGGACTATAAACATTGGGAAAACAGAAAGAAAAGGTAGAAAACATCTTTCTAGCCACTCTACAGTTACACAATGCACATGTATCAAGTCCATCAGCAGATTGCACAACACACATTTTAGCACAATCACACAGAGGTCAAAAGCTACAAGGCTTCATGCACACAACTGTCTTGAAAAATCAACTGCTTTATTTAATAAAAGCCATATAGTTAATACAGWATTATTAAGAACACATCAGTGCATAGTGAGTTTTTTAATTCCTATGATCTAATCTTTATCATAGTATTTGCCAACAATTGAAGATATTCAAGAAATATCAAGAGCTATCAAAGMTTCTTTCCTTCAGAAAATTTCTCTTTCCAATATACAGAGTGAACTAGAACATKTTATGACAGAAGTTCCTACTCAGGCTGCACAACTAAAAGGATACTGCAAACTATAGTTGGAYATTATCACAATTGCACATTTTAATTTTTTTCTGGCTCCAAAACCCATGTTAGATATTTAGACACAAACCCAAAGGGCTGCACAGTAGAACTTGGAGCTATCTCAAACAAGGGGACAGGTTTTGATAAAGTGGAAGGGGATGCAGTAACACAAGAACTTAAAGCAAAGACACCCTCCAGTGCTCACCACTAAGAAATTATTCTGAAAAGTGCAGGTAGAGGTCTATGGACCTGCAAGATGACACAGCAATGGAATTGAAGCAGTGCTTGTTTAGTGAATGCTCCAGCTACAAAAGATCATTTCAGAGTAACATACACAGAGATTCAGGGTTTGATGCTTTTTGACAAGTCACATCAGACCGGCCACTTAGAAGGAAAATTACTCTTGATCCCAGGTGACACCATGTGTTTAATCCAGATCATTAGGTGGCTTCTCAGATGTACACCATCATACCAGTCATCTTATAGATTTATTCAGCCTTACKTCATTGATCCTTGCTCCACCTGTTTTTACAGACTCATGGGCTTTAGTCACAGAAGTACCAGAACATGCAACCTGGAGACTGCTGTATGAAACATTAGTAGAAAATTAAGTGATCCTCCTTTAAAAACAGCTTTCATCATCTTTCAAGCCTACATGCCAAGTAGGCCACTTATAWTAGCTAACACTGAGAGACATGAGAATTTCCTTCACAGGAATGACTAACATAATCAGGTGCAACCAATATGAGTAAGTGTAATGAGCAGGTAGGAGAAAGAGATTAATTTAATAAAATTTATTGAAAACATAATAAACCTACAAAATAAAAAACATTCACCAGTCAATATAAAACCAAATATAGATTACACAGAGAACATAGACTCCTGTCAGTTCTTTCTTCAAGGCACTTCCAAGATAAAAAAAATACTACTGTTTCTTCAGTGATGTATTCAACATCAAGCTGGGGAAAGAAAGAATATGGTTTCAAACTTTTAGGTYTAACACTTGTTGAATGGAGTGCTTCAAAGTTTGTCTAAAAGATCTGAGAGCAGCTTTCTGGAAATCTTTAACCTTTCTTATGCTCTACAATCAACATGGAAATGTTTATTACTCTTTCAGTCAGAATAGTASTATGCTGCAACTAATTATTGCTTAGTTGCATGTTTATGTTTTGAAAAGTAATAAAGTGCCTTAGCAAAAGATATCAATACAAACAAACCAAAAAAAAAAAGTCTGATTTTTCTTTCATTATCTTAGTATCAATAATATCACGCATAAAAATATTGCTTTTAGTGCGTAATTTGCGTTCTTAAGTTGTGTACTCTAAATTTGAATTCTKTTTCACTAAAAGCTGCACGTACTGGTCATCACAGTTCATACTAAATAATTAGAAGGCCGTTACTCCAATACAGAAACTATGAAAGGCAAGGAATCTGAACTTCCAAAAATACTGTGACTTCCAAAACTGAGAACACACCCTGGAGGCCATGACTCAGAGGTCACACAGGACCTATCATGGGTCCTCAAACTGAAACATTTCATACAACATTTGAAATATGAAAATTAACAACTACTTAAATAGATTCCAACTATAATACATTAYTGACCATGATCTGCCAGTATATGCTTTGACTCATCCCATCTGGTGGTTGATTATAATGCAAATGTTCATTTTAATATCAAACAATGGGTCCAGTTAATGATTCTCAACSTATGGACTACTATTGGTGTGGGACTGCAGTCCATACAAGAAATACACAAAGATGCATTTAATAGCCATTCAGTTCTACATGAYAAGCAGCTATTCAGGACAAGAAAAACCTATGAAAACACCAAAAAATTCCCAAAAGAACCAGAACACTTCAAGCCAAACTCTTTCCAAGCTTTATAAGCTTTTTTTGGTGTATCTATTTGTAGTGGGTACATGCCAGATTTCAGAACTGCCTATCTTTATTTTCACATTATCTACTCCATGAATGGCTCTACTTCTCCAGGATTATTCAGCTACAGTAAATGAACTTTGTTGCTCCACAGTTTTACAGAGTTCTCCACTTTAAACACTCACAGATGTTCCACTTTTTAAATGTGATTATGTATCCGGCTGCTGGGCACCTTCTCTCTGTCGAAGCTAATTCATGAACACRTATTTTTGAATTAGATATGTAATGGCTTCCAAAGCAACTGGCTAAGARGAGCAAGACAAATCTCTTAAAAACATTAAAAATGACAGAAATACCAATAGAATTTTTCCCAGTGTGGTTGAAATTAAACACCATGTAATTTACTTTTTTTTTTTTCATATGAAATAGGAAGCTTGAATACTTTTGGACAATAAAAAGCTTTAAGATCTTTTTCCAACTGTGTATTACAACTCTGTGAGACTTATAAAATCCCCACTTGTATTTAGGCAACCTACTCAACCCCACCATTAGTCAAATGTCATTAATCCATACGCCTAATTCTGATTTCAACTGATTTACATGTATTTTTCATCTTCACTTACCACACATTTTCATTACAATTGTATATATGTCAGTAAGCTTCTCATCAGTATGGCTCAGAAATTTATATRGGAGCCAGATTTTGTTTGGGATCAATTTAATCAACATTGTCAGAAACAGATGTTGACCAAAGCTGCTTTGGGAGAAATGTGCGAACCCCTTMAGCAAAGAAAACTCCTAAAAATGGGACAAGCCTTTTACACCAGTGCTGTAACAACACCTACTGACTTCTACACAGCTTTCCATAGGCTTACACAGCATCATGTGTGCAGTGGTGTGCACATCCAGATGAATGATAGGCTTTCCCATCAATCTACAGAGGATTTCTTATTTAAGATGCAGGGKTTTTGGACTTTATAATAATTGGAAAACAACCATGATGATAGTCTATGTTAACAATGTTGTTTGGGATTTTTTTTTTCCCCTTTCAATTAGTTATGGAGAATAATCAGAAAAAGCTGTCAACATTTGTAGCACCTGTAACATGTTTTAAGCAGGCTCCAGAGGCTTTGCACATTTTAAAGATGCATGACATAAAAATTCAAAGATGTTTTTCTTTTCTTGTAAGCAGGCCATATTTTAACACATAGACAATCTGTAGAAATTCTTCCTACTCATCATATCTGCACAAAACCCTTGCAGAATCAATCTTTGTTACTCATACAAATAGTATCATTTTAGTGGATTTTAGCCCAATATATTATAAAGTGTTGAGAATGAGCCAGAATTGTAATTTACTAATTATTTGTAGGCTACCACCCAATCCTTGGTGGTGCAATTCTCTAATAAGAGTTTCAGATRGTAAGAGATCAGTAAAACCATCTTTAAATGAAACCAGAGAAATTTAATAAAACACATTCTCTCAGACTAAAAAAAATAATATTTAAAGTATGTATAATATATACCAACTAAAAATCCCATCACAGATTTCCCCAAAATCTATTTAAGCCAGCTTTTGATTACCATCCATTAACCTGCAAAAARATGACAGACTATATGGGAATACCACTTTCTGGTGATAAGAGCTGCSTCAAACAAACAAGCTCTGTGCTGGATACAGACCAGAGCTTCAGTCACTAAATTACTAGTAAATGAAATGTGAAAACCAGCACAACAGGCAATWATATCAGTATCTGTTATGTAGAATACCAAGATTTTGCTTGTGGCCTGTAAATGTTATAGCATACAATGCATGATAATGCAGTGACTATTCTAGAAATRGAGTGTATAAGGCATAATCTATCCAACAGTGTAAGAGAACAAAACATAATCCAGCACATAATCATGAGCTGAATTGAAGAAAAACATTGTATATCATCTCTCAAAACCCAAAGCTACATCTTAGCAATTATCCAGGAAAACCTTAGAAGAATGACCTAGCACTTATGACTCTCCACTCCCTATACAAAAGTCACACAAAATACAAAATATAGCMAAAGGCTAAAGACATTACCCATGCTACACAAAGAAAAATAATCAGCTATATTTACAAAATAAAGCACAATTTTCTATTTATCTACATGATTCCTAGATTTACCCAGTTACAATTGGAATAAAGATCACTAGAAACCCTCTTATGAATGGATATGCATTTTTCTTTTGCTGGAAGACATCATACTAAAAAAAAAAGGTCCATACAGAAGTTTTTCTATTTCAACAAATTTTTTAAGGGCAAAAATCAAAACAAAGTAAAAAGTGGAAATGTTTTTTTTTCCTAGCAAACTGTGACAGAAACCAGACAGTAACTTGGAATTAAGGTCTCCAGATTTTTCAGGAAATGTGTACTCCTCAACAGGAAGAAACAATTCTAATCAAGTGATAATTTAAATATTTTGGAGTTCTTTCTTTTCATAGTTGATCATAATGCACTTTTTTTCCTATTATAGTAATGATCTTGACTGGTTTGAGTTTTTTAACCCTGATTATTAACAGAACAATGAACCTGCTTAATGATCTATGAAATATGTAAGACCCTCCTGCTCTTTTAGTCAAATTCTTCGCACAATTCCAATTTACCAGAAAAAAGCRCTCTCCTGGTTGAATTCTATATGAAATTTCTAAGACAGCTACTAAACAAGTACAATTTTTTATGTTCACAATTTTTGAAAGGCTCATTAGTAGTATTTGAAATGCATACACATTACCAGACTGTATAACACGCCAGCTATTGTTCTTGTTCCTAATGCTTGACAAGTAAAAAACATCCAGTTGATACAGCATTTTAATGACAGTCTTAAATTTTAAGATATTTTRTGAACAAACATATGTCTATGATTGCTGAAAACAATACAAATGTTGCATGGCTTGAACATTTTGCCTGACTATGCAGAGCTCCAGGTCTGGGGGAGAAAAGAAAGAGCATTTCCAGAACAAGAGTTTGCTCACACTAATCCCATTGCAAGGCTGGGGTCAAACACACAGCTAGTAGTAAATTTCACATTTACATATTCAATATAAAATTTGCTGCTGGCAAATATGACCTTAACACTTAGTTTTCATGAACAGTCACACTAATCAAGCACCAGAATATAAATGCTCATGAAAAATGAATAAAAAATGRTCCTAAAGAGTTTGAAATAAAATTCTAATTCTATACTTGAACAAATATTAATGTACAAACCTATTCCTATTTGTTCAGTTTTAAATGTTATCAACTTCAGTATGACAAAAAAAAATCTTGGACAAATTTGTATTTGAAGTAATGTTTTAGATCAATAAAAGCAGTTAATTCTACTAAACTTCCTGGCTGCTCAGGATMTAATCTCTGAGAAAGATATTTTAGTACTTCAGGGAAAGTGCCCACTGGGAAAAGTTCTCAGCTGAGAAAACACAAAAGAATTCTGTGATTCTGTAACATACTTTCATGCCATTTAATGCAGTGGCAGTTTTTCTTCTCCAGATTAATTGCAGTGCACCCGGATGAAGTTGAGAAAATKACTTTGTTCTTCAAAAATGTTTGTAAAAAAGAAAGTCCCCAACTTAATAAAATATGTAAATTCATAATTTCAGGCAAATGCATACATAGTCCCCTGAACTGGGTTCTAATACAATTATAATTTGAAAATTTCAGAAACCATATTGCCTTAACATTTTCAAGATCATTTTCATCACTGTCTGAATTTTAAAGGTTTTGGCAAAACTGGATTTGGAGGTACTCATGCTGTATTTTAATTAAATGGAGAACATTTATAGATATTTTGGAAACAAAAAAGATTAGGATATAATTCCAAAGAAGTAAAAAAGATAATTTTTATTTCAGCACAATGACAAAAAAGTGCTGAATTACAGTTTTTATCAGATTATAGCATGAGGTCTTTGTAACTTTCAAAATTAAGCATAAAAAAACTGATTTGGCTACTTATCCGACTGCAACCCTTTTTTTACCTTTTCTTATTTTCTTAATTAAGGAATAACACCACAGAAGTCCATTCCTGCCAGCAGTTAATTACCATTTGAGACTATAACATCATAGAAAAACAATAATTTATATGCTATTGTATAGAGWGAAAGTGTTTTCTGAAACAAAATTTGCAACATCAACAATAAAAGAAAACCAGAATTATTTGGATAATTGTATTACATTGCTGCTAGGTTATTATGCCAGAGTATTACWAATGAATGTAAAAACTATAGGCCTCACTTTTACAAAGTCCAAACCTCTCAAACCTTATTAATTCTAATTTTACAATTTTCTCTGTGCTCTCATTGTCTATAAAAATTCAGAAAATAAGAAAACACTGCTGATGCTACATAACTCCATGATATCTAACAAACATTACATACAGATGTTTTGACTCAACAAAGCATGCCCCCATTTAGATAGCACTTTCCTGCTGAGATCTAAAGATCCTGGAATACTAAAATCTGCAGTTGTAAAAATAAAATTAAAAATTTAAATGTCTAAATGTTTTCAATTTCCAAAGCTCCCAGTGTTTTAATTGGGAAATAATAAAAAAAAAACAAAACCCAAAACAACAAAACAAGAAAACATCATTCCACATTTTTGTTGCAGGTTTTGTGCAGTTGATTCACTTTACCCTAAAACCCCACTTACTGATTGATGGAAAGATGCTTTATATAGTCTGTGAAAACTTGTAATCTTTCATGTTGATGGATATTAAAACAAAATATTTTATCTGTTAGCAATCATTATGGTAAAYTTTAGCCCTCACCAATATTTTTCTGCAATCACTGATTCAGAAATCACACAACCTGAAATGCACAGGGGATTTCAAATGTTTTGTATTTCATTTCCCATGTAAACATGATTCAAATAAAGATGTCAAAAACACCTCAAGACATCTGAGAAATGGTGGAGATTTTGTRAAACATGCCTGTCTATCCATTTTACTATGTAAGGACATCATACTCAGAACAGTGTAAGAAGGGAAGGCATCTCAGAAAATCTGGAAACATCCTCATTACTTCCTACTGCAAGGCAATACTTAAATATGGGAGTTTTTTGATGTAGAGCAGTCCCTTGAACATTCCTTTTAWCAGGTCAGCACAATTAGAATCYTTTAAATGCTCTCAATCACTACTGGCTTGACAAGGGCAAGTGAAGTGGAATAGAGCAATGAATGTTTTTTAGATCACATTTAAAGATATGTGTCATTATCCTGATAATGCTAAATCAGCCTGARGAGTAACTATTTCTCATTTTGCTCAGAAAAGTATTAACAGCAAAGGGAGATAACTCTTGCAGGTCTCTGCACAAAAAATCTAGGGAACATGTAACTGTTTTAATTTTTACTGAAGAGCTTCTTCCCTCAGTAACCAAACCTGCACAGAAGTTCTTCTGACTTGTGAAACTCTTACTGCAAGCTGTTTTACTGCCCACAGCCTTCCAAAACAGCTAACAAGAAACAGGTAGTACAAACTGAACCTGTATGACAACATCAGTCCTATCAGGGCAAAAGAAAAAAAAAAATCCAGAAATAGGCCCAGTGTTGACAAACAGATACCAAAACCATAGTACCATACTGTACCATACTAGTGGCTGAGAAGTATGGGGTGGGCCATCTGGAAACCTCCATGTATCTGGCTGGAACAGGCCAACACTGGATACTATTGAAAAATTATATAGAGTCCATTCTCCTTTCCTCTTCCTCCTCCACCGAACAAACTGTCAAAAGACAAAGACCCAATGTAGAGAAAAAAAGACCTAAAAATATGTACAGGCGTTAGATAACCCCTGGATTAAAAGCTTTTTCCTGGCACCCMTTTGATTTTACTATAGCCAGAAACATTAACATTTCTGAAGAGTTAAATCAGGTATTTTAACTGCTGGAAACTTGWCAGAAGACTACGTGTGTGCACATTTGCACTTCTTTGAGCACATCTCCTACTTGTG
Source organism: Alauda arvensis (assembly GCA_902810485.1). NCBI lineage: Eukaryota > Metazoa > Chordata > Aves > Passeriformes > Alaudidae > Alauda > Alauda arvensis. Next base: position 281,694 of record CADDXX010000448.1, read on the forward strand.
ACTCCTCCTGGCTAATTCAATGAGTACACCTGCTCTATTCTTCCCACTGCTCTCTCAGGTCCACATCAAGCCATCAGAAAAACACAAGTTGCCTTTCGGAGAGGAACATTTGCTTTCAGTCTAKATCACACGGTTGTTACCTATTTAAGGAAAATATAACTGATGCCAGTTGTACAGTATTTTCTAGTCCTTATGAGTAAATGAAATCTTCTTAATAGTGAMCAGAGAAGATAATTTCCATGCCCATAGGAATTTTCATTCTTCCTRCAATTAAGCTGGAGTGTTTTCTGTCTGTTTACTTCTGCCTTTTGGAAGCTGTACCCAGAAAGCAAAACACTGGGTCCCTGAACTAAAGTCTAATTGAGGTATAGCTCCACAACAGAGAGATGCTTTGCAGAATGAAATATTTCAAAAAGCCTTTTGGAGGATAAAGTGCACACATGTACAAATAAACATGAATATATTTCTATTTGCTTCCTAAGGAAGCCAAGAAACCTGAACCTTTACAGTAAAAATATCAATGTAAACAAGGTCACAAACAAAGCATATTTAATAGTACACACTTTAAATCCACTCCTCAACTGTTTCTTTTCTTTGCAGCTCAAGCTTTCAGAATTAATAGACCTGTATGACAAAGGAGGAACCAAGGGCAGTTATTTGAAGGATGTTGTGCCGTAACTGGTGATTCAATCTTTCGCTCTATCCCACTAAACCCTAATGGATTTTTGCTTTGAGGTCTGTAGCTATGTAATAAGGAAATAACAATATTAATCATGTAGGCTTGGTATTAGTCATGATGGCAGGTTCTCCTCCCTTCTATTAAAACTCMGCAGTAATGATGAGTTGTTTTAAAAGATGAAATCTTAATAAAATGACTAATAGATTTACAGGTATCTTGACAAAAAGAAGTGAAAATATAAATTAGGAAGACTAGCAACATATTAGCATATTTTAAAAGTCCAGCATCATAGTACTTGAATAAATTAAAGTTTTTACTGAGTTTGGCACAATTTAAAAACATTATTTAAACACTAAAAAACATAGCTAAAACCGGATTAGGAATGCAGATGAACACATATTAATACCACCGCTCCAAGAAACATCCAGATTCCAGGAATTTCCACCACACAGCTGAAAACAGTAGACTATTTACAGCTGCTAGGTTCCTTTCCCCTTGACAGACACTTATCTCAAATCAGTGCTGAAATATTTGACAGATTATTATTAGCTCAAATTTCATGAGCTATAGGATACTTAATAACAGGTATTTTCATTAACTATGTCAGGGTAGCTAAGGTGACATCTGTTTACTATTATTATTATTATTGGTATTATTATTGGTATTACTCAAGTATAGATAGAAAACAGCAGTTGTATGGAAAGAGTAAAAGTACTCGATTTCCAGAAAGCTTGCATTTCACTTTTTAATTCAGAAGTGAAAAACTGCACATTGATTACAGTCTTAGAAACACAAAGTCACCATTCTGTCTAGAGGGGAAAGGATTAAAATGGCTGTGCTGTGAGTTATAAAGTACAGGTTCTCTGCARCATGAGAAAGTGGTAATCTGTGTTTGCAGGTTGCTATCACTTCATGAAACTGCAAAATATTAATGCAGAGATACTTTTTCATAACAGATTCAAAAGTACTTCATAGAATTCAGAGAGCTAAATTCAATAATAGTCTAGGTCTCTGTTTCATAGTTAAGGAAATATAGATAAGACAAAAACATAATTTATTACAAAACACATCTGCAAAGTCAAGATGAAGTGAGATTTCAGAAAATTTGGTTTCTAGTCCTGTCTTGAAAACACAATATGCTCATTCTTCCACTTAAAAATATTTACAAAAAACATTACCAAAACTAATCATAATGAGTTTTAAAAATCAGTTTAAATAAGACAATTGTTTTAAAGAGAAAGGCCAGAGTAAGAGTTTCATTAGCTGCAGATGATTGCAGTYAAGCAACAACCATYCMTACACTGYCRTTTTCATGTAACATAAAGGAGTCATGGAGAGTCAGCAGAGTTACAGACCTGCTGTGAATGTTGAGAAAAGGGGGAAGCAAAAGACTCAATGTAGTGCATGAGGACATCTCATGTCAGGTCATTCTGCTGGAAAAAGTTATGTCTTGTGTAAAATGCAAGCAGAGACTGAATTGAACCACAGTGCTGCATATTGTAGTTACCTTTACATAAAATCCACCAAAACCTGAATATCTATTTTGTCTTTATAGCTACCTGCCACTACGTGAGCTTTCCCTGTTACTTTTCAAGGAATACCCAAATGCCACATTAACTGACACATGTGAGCAATCATTTTTCATTTGAAACATTCCCTGAATGTTCACCAAACAGCAGAAATAAGAAATTACTTCATATCCATAGTAATTTAATTCCTTCTGTTTCCTAAGAGAAAAAAAAACAGATGCTAAGGTCCAAAGAGATGCAACCATAGTTACTGATACTACCTGAGATGTTTTATTCACAACATAAGAACAGAGACAATCTTAAACATATCAGCCTTCATTCAACTGGAATTCTACCTTGGCTCTAGATGATTTGGTGYACTACAACCCTGAACAGTAGATCCAACAGAAGGTTTTTGGTAGTATCCAGCTAAACTCACATACTCTCCTACTCGTAGCCACTCAGAAGTGGCTCAAGGGCCTCTCTCTCTCAAAATCTTGTCCATTTTTAGTGATGTAGTGAATAGACCCACAACCACCAAAAATATCTATAACACAGTATTATGYTCGTGCTTGTCTATCCATCTTTATGTTTGGACAATAAATGGAGGTAAAAACTAGAAATATATTCATTTCCAGCCTTAAAAATAATCATATCTATTATGGTGGATGACCACATCCACAAAGTGTGTGGATGGACAAACTATGCATTGTTGGACTTCATTAATCAGACAAAAGATGAAACTCATAGGTCTGTATGTGAATAATCCTAATTCCAGCCTTTTAAAAGTCTTTTTGTAAAGTTTAAAGGAGAGTCTACTGATAAAGGAATCATTAAAACATCYTGAATAGAAAGAGCACAAATTTTGTATTTAAACAGCTATAATGGACTATTCTATGTACAAGTTCATATTGCATTTTTTGGGCTGAAACTGCCAGTTTGAGAGATGCTGAGAGATATTTTTTAAGATAATTGCTAGTTTATTTTTTTTCTGCAGCCTCTTCCTGYATTGACACTTCACTAGAGAGAGCATGACTCTGCTTTACCACATGAGAGCAGTAAGAATGAAGCAACGTTATGCTGTACTCAGCTGGGGTTCTTTCCAACCCAACAGAAACAACAAGCTGACAGTCAGTCTTTGATAGAAACTCATCATGTGCTTTCATGGTCTGAACAATATTTTCACCTTCTACAAGCAGAAAACTAAGCTCAAGATTATGTGATTCACCTAAAGTTAAAAAAAAGTCAGAAAGGAACCATATAAAGGCCTCCAGTAAGGTACTCTAAGAACTGACTAAACCTACCTATCTGGACTTATAAGAGCCTATTAGTTCATCTATCTATCTATCTATCTATCTATCTATCTATCTATCTATCTATCTATCTATCTATCTATCTCAAAAGTAATGCAAGACAATAAAGACAACATAGTGCCTAAAACATAACTAAGATCACTGTACATTGGGGAAAGATTCCCCCTGCTATGAAACATGCCATGAGCTTAATTAAACTACCTAATTTTGAAACTCAAATAATTTTATATACATAGTATGGCTATCAATAAAGCAAGATGAAATACCAGGGTCAACAAATCATCAGTTTCATACAATAGACTGCAGTGATTATGCCACAGATTTTTTCATTGCAGAYCTATGAAGATATGACATATGCTTAGAAAGTTTCCACAAGCAGCAACACATTTTGCATCTAGGAAAAGAGTGAATGCTTATCAGAGTCACACTGCAGATGCAAGTCTGAATTTTCTGTAGGCATCTTCAGCATTTCAGCATTTCCCAYGGAAAAAAAATTACACGCTGGTTCACAATAAATGTTTTCTAAAACATTAAGACAACCCAAACTCTAACATATCCTTACAGAACATTGTAAGAACAATATGAACCTGCTAAGCCTTAATTAGGAAAAAATCAGAATGAAACAAAGCTATGASTTCAGGTGTCTTGCAGAGCCATTTCAAAAGCACTTAAATGCAATAAGAATTGAAAATTAAGTTTCAACTCCTGCTCAACTCCCTGCTGCAAACAACTAGGCTCCACACACTTCTGTTTYCTCTCTATTACTTTGAGATTAGAGCTACAGACCCTGTATTTGATAAAGACCCCACAGGACAGAAGTCCTAGAACAACTCAAGCTGCAAAGGACATGCTGCAGGCAAAACCCTCTCTGTGGCTCCTGCTGGCACACCAGCTGATGYACTCTCTTTACTGAGGGCTAAGCCTAAACCCACAGGTTACCACACAATGCAGAACTATACATATTACCACTACAGCAGGTTTACAACAAATTCACTCAATAAACATGTAGCATATAACAGTGAATGTTTCTGAAAAAAAAAATGGAATATCAGAGTCCATTTACTTTGGCTTTTTAATTTGKATTATATATTTATAAATCTTATGCATATTTTATGACATATAGAATGTCAGATGGACATTTGATCCTACTAAAACACTAGTCAATATTTGCTATTAAATAWTAAAATTATTCTTAATTAAAATAAGGATTTAATTTGAAATTTATTTGCTTTCTGAATTCCTAAACCATTTGCAAATACACAAATGCACATTCAAAACTGGTAAGAGACCATTTTTTTTTATTCMTAGAGAATTATTTACAAGGAGTTTAAGTGGATTATTTAGATAAACAAGGTATAAATAAAAATTTAACATGGTAACACTTGCTACTCTACATCAATCCCCACTTTCAGCTTCTCTAAAACCTCTTTTCTTCCCTGAATGGGTTTCAACCTCATCATAAATACCCAACAGATTTATGTATCATTTTGAGGGTTAAGAGAATGTCTCAGAAAACAGAAAATAAAGTCCTGACATCTTTACTATTTTTCAGTATGCATTCAAGTGTACAAGGATACACTTTTAGTAATATCTTTCTCATGTTTYGTAATTCCAATGTTTGAATTCCAACATTTAAATCCCACTGAGATATTTGCCATATTAATGCATATTAAACAAAYCAACTTCAGTAAACTTATAAAATATTTAAAACCTGATAACTGTTGCACAGACAAAATTTAAAAGCAATATAAATACAACTATTAGCCAGTATATACAGAACGGGGTATGATGAAGGCTCTGAAGAACGAAKAAGGATTTGCAGTACAGATTTCCAAAAGGAAACAAGTGTGCAAAAGCACTCTGAAGAATAGTGCAGTTATCTGATCTTTCAGCTTGCACTGAACTTGCTCATCAGAACTTCATCTTTATTAACTCCTGCTGTCTATACCTGAACAGCCCATATCCGATGRTCTGTCATACAAAGAGCATCCTTGAATTGGCAAAGAGTCAGAAAGAYAAGCTTTCAAATGTATCAGTATTATGTTATTTTAAAAATACAGGTAYGAAGGCTATGCAACTAAACAGGATTTAAAGGTAATTTCTTTGACAATCTTCTAATTTCTGGCATTGATTTCTGAAATAAAGGGTWTTCTGCTTCTGAAAGTGCTTAAGAAGACTCAAAAAGTCAAATATGACGAAAGTACATTTAGCATTTAGCAAAGCTGATGCATTTAGCAAAGCTGATTCACCAGTGGAACCAGCYTACTACAGACATCTCAAAAATTTCTTCTCTAGAACAAATCTCCATAATATATTATTTTTTATAGCCAAAATGACAGCATCTCAACTAAAGGAGAAGAGCACCATCATAAGGAACAGCCAGAGGATGAGTGGCAGATGAATAGTTTTCTCTCRTTTTTAAAATAGGATTAAAAGTAACCAAACAAAAAATCTCCAACATTGTGCAAATTACAGCTATTGAAATTAAAATGACCCCACAAAGCCAGAAAAGTGTAGCACTGTTGAAATTTGACAGCTATTAGCCAGAAGAARAAATGCTGGAATATTTACAGCTCAAATCTTCATAATAAAACAATCACCTTTAATATAGAAAAGCCTATCTGAGAAGAGCAATTACAGAGATTTAGGAGGAAAAGATTGCACTTTGTTGCCTGTCATGTCAGAAAGTCCATTCAKATCTGTTTAGGATAATAATGAAACAGCTGATACCACTGCATTGCTATCAGTGTACACTATCATTTCAGCAACTACAGAAGACAAAAAGTAGACTAWAAAACAGAAAAGCTCACCACTTCTTCATGCCTGCATTTTCTCACATTAATTCCATTAATCTGTTATTAAAAAGATAAAGAGAAGACTTACTCTACATTTCATAAGCATACATTTCATTTCACTTTTCTAGAAAAATACAGACAAAATAATTTGCAGTTTTACTCACCTGTAGAATTGCATCTCCTATAAAGAGCAAACCYGAAAGTTCCGCTGAAAACAGAAAGCATATTTTTCACTCACTTTGTACAAAACATCCAACATTTTGTGTACAYGAATTCTTATTTAATTTAATGCTTTTGCATAATCTTTTAAAATTTCAAATGAAAACATGATAAAAACCCCAACATAAAACTTCCAAATAAATTACTTGCATTTTCTWTTTTAAACCCAAAATACTGGTGTATCAGTGTTATAATAAAAGAGGCTATTCAGCCCAAGCACACGACTATGAAACTTCATCCACCAGTCAGTAGTACCTTTCAGGTTATTCTGGTAAGGTGTGGCATATTTTTCTGRATAGAAAATTATGCAGGACTAGGTCTTATTTGCCTGTGAGAGATCATTTCTTACAAAGAGAAAAAATGAACATGGAGGCTYCAGAGCTTCTTATGAAAAACAAATTTAAGTTTTTACCAAAAATAAAGGACCCTTTAGATCCTGCATCTTTGATAAACTCTGATAAATAACAGGGACTAATAATGCTGGATAACACTTACATATGCTGAAGAGCTAGAAAATCAATATATTGTAAAAAGTCAAACCAGGCAAACAATGTGATTTTTAATACAAGGCTGCATCACAAATAAATTTATAAAATCTAATTCTAYWCTTCCAATTTTTAAGYAYTGTGTTCCATTTCAGAGCKATCTCATTTAAATACACCTTATAAGCATACCAGAAATAAAACAAAGATTATTTAAAGTGTCTATAAAGGTGTTAATAACCCCCAACATGAGAACTAAGGGATATTAACAGATTACATGCAATTATTACCTACAGTATTTCATATCCACACAGAAGATACTATCTGAAAAAAGCTAGAATCAGACTTGATGGAAAAACTTTACTTATTTACATGAGCTGTAAAACTGGAATCAATACTCAATGGTACTCGAGTCTGTTTGAAGGAATGGTCCCATCATCTATATTTAACAATGGATAATTAAATTAGTGCAGGACAGATATTCTGATGCATTTTGGRGCACAGGCTTTGAGTCAAACACCATTTTCTGTATCAAAGTTTTGTAGTCCAGGAATACAGCATGACAACCTTCTACATCTCGAGACAGTAGTCTCCTACAAAAGAGATGTCCCTCAAAACTAGCTCTCTAAAAATCAGCAGTATTGTTATTGAAAGCAGTGATGAAAATTGTGTCACAGGTAGGTATTGGGGATAGAAACAATCCTACAGCTACTGCAGAAAAAATCCCAAAAAATTACAGAAATAAAATTGCACGTCAGTATGCTCAATTAAACTTAAGTATATCTTTCTTATTTTTCCTGCAGTGCTTAATAGCATTTTAATAGCTACTGCATGTAATATACGCCACATATTTATGTATTAGTTACAAGTATACTGAAATGAATGTAGTCACAAGTATAACTTCTTAAGGTTAACCTTACTGCCTTCCTTAGGGGCTCATTCCATGCTACTCATTCTCCCTGACTCCAGGTTTCACATCTACCTTTCAGGGTTGTCTTTTGGCTGCCAGTATAATGATTCTTCCATACTTCTCTTTATCTGAGTGGGTGAATATGAGATTTTTTCTGGCCTTACAGAAATATATACGAACATAASAAAGATATTAAGTACACCATATCAGAAGTGGTTCATAATCTTCCTCCCTCATAATTGTGCACATCTTGAGCTGTTTAACTATTATCCACATACCATTCCAATAATTTCAAAATGTTGACAGTGAAGAACAACACAGAAATTCAGCACCAGCTCTATTATTATTAAAAATAAGTATGGTCAAGATTTTATGCAGTACCCTGTATGAATACTATTTGACTATTCAGGTTAAAAAGTCATGCATTCTCCTGMTGTGTTACCRTGATTTAAGAGCCMAACACTACATCTGTTACAGCTTCCAGAAAATTACTRCTGGGAAGGGAAGTCAAAGGCACTAAATCATTGCCTTTTGTTAAATTTGTTAAACATTTTCATTCTACCAATACCTTCCTATTTCTTATCTTAAAAATAATTTTACAATAATCTGTTCTAAAAAAAATATACATGTTGARGACTTTAAAAATTATTCAAAMTATTAATTCTGTATTTTTTTCAGAWAAAGTTTCTGAGGAAGAGAGAGATCATAAAGAYATGGGAGAGAAAGGGTTCAGCAAAAGTATTTAACACTGACTGAAGAATCTCAGTATTAAATACATCTTTCTTTAAAAGGAGCATTAGAGTGTAATAAGCTGATACCTGATACCCACCTCTTTGTTCTTTGGAAATCTTAGAAATGACCACTGGAATATTATGTTCTGCTCCACCCTGAGAACAGAATAAATAACAATCTTTGTCAGTCACTAAAAATATCTTTTTGCTTAAAATTATATTTTATCCTTTCTCTAAATGCAGTTTTCAGAGAGACTGAGCAAATAACTCAGAAGTGATTCTGCACTTCCTCTTTATTTGATTGTGATTAATTCCTTACTGTCTCACATAAAGAAGTTCTCAGTGGCCATCATTAGCTCAGGAAGTGAATTCAGAACTCYACCAGACTTGAAGAAAAAGGACATCAGAAACTGTGAATTCTGGAGAACCTAATGTATGAACYGTGTCCTGTAAAAGCAGAATGGACATCCAACTACAATGGCAACCACACTGTGACCACTTATTTTTCAAGCTGGCAAGAAGRAGGTAAACAAAAGCACAAGAAAGAAGGTTTGCACTTTTCCTCTCAAAAGCAGCCTTTATTTGTTTCTGTCTGTCACACAARCACAAAGAGTAAGGAAAGAAGTAGCATAAGTAACAAGGAACAGAAAAAGAAACATTAAGAAATGGAACAGTAGGTGTTCAATAAATGGGGAGAAATAAAGGAAAACCAGATGATACTTTCAACAGTTAGACAACAATTCAGTGCTGTTGCTTCATTCAATTTATTCTGTTGGGACTGGAGACATTTATGGTGCTTAAGAACAGAGTAATAAAAATAAATCTTAAATGAAAAGGAAATTCAAAGRAAGGTGAAGACAAATATACAGAGAGACACAAATACATTTTCCTCTGCCAAGACACAAATGCTTGCACTCAAATGCACGCTGTAAAAATTCAGGTCACCAGAAACCAATGTCTGCCACACTGTTGTTTTGCCTAGGAATCCTGGTTAAGCGTTTGCTTACTCTTCTTTTCAGCAGACAGATTTTACTTTGGAAAAAAGTAAAAAAAGCTTTTTTAGGTCCAGGCACCTAGTGTTAAGTTGTGGAAAGGAGTGACATAGGTATTTCAATCCCTAAGAAACAGCACAAATCCCTTCTTCATGCAATATTTAAGTGTTTGAAACTGAACAGACTCCTGCACTCAACATCTCTTTCTGTAATGGAACAAAGATTAATTTCCTGTGAAACCACAGAATGTTAAATGGGATAAATGCTCCTTTTGCTAGTGGCTATCAATGCAGATGATCCTAAAAACACTGAGTTAATACAGATCTCAGTAATAAAACAATTATATGACTASAGGAAAAGTTCTGCTGGCATTGCACAACATGAGTGTTGACAAGCACAGAACATATCAGTATTTCTAGCACATACTTAGTATTGACTCCACAACAACCAGAGGCTGCCATCATTTCAGTTAGGCTGAGAGATGTATTCAGACTAATTAAATTGTAGCATTATAGCTTGTTGAATATCTTTCAGTAGTTTTCACCAGAAGAACAGCAACMGTAAAAGTGGGCTTCACTACAAGCTCACTAAATTTTTAAGTTTTAACCTATACCCTCCAAATTTTCTAGTCACATGAAATTTAATTTCTTCTAAATTTTTCAAACAAACAGAAAAATAACTGTGTCACTTTCTTCCTAAGCTCCCAATGTTACATACATGTTGCACTATCCAGGATATCTAAAGCCCAGCAAAGAAGGGTAATGTTTAAAAGGCCCTCCCCGCCTCCTTGGACCCAAGACTCCATTACAGTAGGAAATTACCTTTATTACTAAGCCAGCCTGCAGCGTACACAACATGGTTATTCCTCTCTCATTGTACTGAATCCAGMTAAATCTATTTACACTACAGATCTGAGGAAGCTTTCAGTAGTGTCCCACTGAAGTGAGTTATCTCCACTCATTGCATCCCAGTCTGACCTGTATGAAGGCTTCTTCTGAAATTAGTAAAAGGATGAACCCCCTGCTATTCTAAGTAACAAAAAATCAAAACTGGAAACAGCAGAYRGTTGACCAGCTATCTATACCCAGTCACTGYTAGCAATTTGTAGCAAACTGTATATATTCTGACAACATCTTGTTGAATACTACTTCAGGTTGACACTGMRGCCTTRTATCCTGCATTATCCAAACTTGATTCTCTGTCCTGTAGAGGAAAAAGTGTATGCATGACTAAAATCTGGTTTTACAGACTCAGGGAATRCTCTTCTGAAGAAACCTCTGGGAACAGAGACAACTTTTTCACTGCTTTAAATTTTCTCTTCCTCTAGTACAGACGTGTAGTTATAACCTCAGACCAGAGGATGAACAGAAATACATCAAATAGTGATGTTGAAGAATTAATGGCTCAGACTTCGACCAGACTCTAACAATGATCTTTGTCAAGCAAATTTTCTTTGTCATTTTTCCTTAAGCAGGGATAAGCCTGGAATACCAGCAGCTGCCCACCTGCAGAGGTGGTGCTGCTACAAGAGGCAGAAGCAGCTGTTTGAAGGTCACTGTCCTGAATGTTGGCCACTACTGGTGAGAGGTCACCCAGACCTCCTTCCAAAGTGTCACATCAGTCACTCCTAAAGATTTTTTTTTGTCCCACCTTTTATGTGCAAGGGTTTTTTCCAGAAGTTTTTGACATGTCAGAAATAGGGTAATTGAAAAAGCCAACTTTTATTGACAAAGGCTGGGGGTTTTTGGTTCTAAGTATAACAAGGTAATTAATTTTTTATTTTCTAAAAAAAAGGTTATAAAAGATCAGACCAATTGTTGGACTTTACCATCATCAGAGTTAGACAGTGTAGGGGACTATGACTTCATACTAAAAGGAAGCATTTCTACTAGCAAAAATAGCTTTAAGATCTATGGACACTGAATTTTTTGATYGAGTTAAATTGGAAAGTCAAACTGAATCTCAGAAGAGCTGTGATGCTGTTCATCATTTTAAAAGAGTAATTAAAACAGAGGCAGGATAAKGGCAGTGTACTGAGTCCTGATAGCCAGAAGTCAGACTGTAACCAAAAACCTCAATTTTTTTAATGAACCATTTCTTCTTGCCTATTTCTTCAGGAACACTTCACTCAAATTATTGAAAAACAGGATGCTCTTTCAGAAATCACATGCTGAACAGCATCTTTTGCCAAGGCTCTGCATCTCAAACTTGTCAGAGATGTGATAAATGACYGAAATACTACACTTCCCAAATTCTACATCTATGTCCATGGCTGTTCTTTACACACAAACATTTAACAGGAGGCTTCAGAAAATAGAAAATAATTCCTTTAGAAGAGTGTAAACCAGAGCAGGTCTGCTTCAAATTCAATCACAGTTTCACTGGTAACTTCAGCTAAGATGAAGTTTGGCTGAACTACAGCCAAACACCAGKTTTTCAAATGCTGAAAGTGTGGATTATAATCTATTTTTAAAGAGCTGAAGTTTAGGTATTGGAAAATAGTCAACCTTATAATCAGGATTTTTTTAAACAGTTAGCAAAATCTCTGATTTTTACAAATATGGTTGGAATACCCAGGTTATAAGAGAAAAGAACAGCTTCCCTCATAGACAAGTAAAAAATAATTAGTTTAATTTTGGAGTTATTAGCAATTTGTCCTCTGCTATTCAGAAAAAGAGTAGTTCCAAGGGTTCAAAATACTTGCAGTGGTATAAGACATCTTCAAAATTTATTGAAGAGAAAGTTGAAAGGTAACCTTTTCTTGTGAGATTTCTAACAGTAARTGGATGTTTTAAGTTAGCAGAAAAAGACAGATGTGATAATGCCCCAGACCTGATTGCCAAAACGAGGCAAATTCACTACAAAGCCCAAGCAAGTATTCTTAAGTCAGTGTCATTAATCACTGTACTGCTGTAATTAACACCTCTGATAAACAGCATCCTCTGACATACACCACAGCCAGAAAGCAAGTCTTCAAATAACACCTATCTTTAATTAGTCTGGGAGTAGCAAGACAACAGAAATTACTGCAGTTCGAGGGGTTATGGAAGTTACTGACACAAGGAGATGCCTCAGTCCTTCTCACTCCTTCAGGGTGACTTGTAGATCCCTACTTTCTGGCACAATTTCTAAATACTTACATTTCTATTTAAAATTAATAACAAATGTAAGTTCTTTATTAAAGTTCAGGAGGCTTACAAAACAAAACAGAAACATGGCAGCAAACTTTTATTCATTTGCAAGAAGCAAACCATGATTGAATGACGTATTTTGAACAGAAAACTGGCATTTTTCAGAGTATTTGGAACTGACATGTCAGTTCATACCATAATAAAAGGTCCATTTCAGTSAGTCTTCATAAAGTTTGCCTACTAAACTAAAAAAGAAAAATTACTGTAAGTTTCTGTTCTAAGTTGTTTCTTACACTAGTTTAAAATTATAAAACTTGATTGTATTAATTATTTTTTTAGATTGTGTTGGCTATCCAATTGCTCATCCATATTTGTGAGAATGTAGAACTTCTAATAAAGAGACCTAGCAAAAAGGTCCCACATACATTGATTTTTTTTTAAAAAAGTAATTTTAAAGTAATAAATCATACTACCTGAAATACATTGACAGAACATCCTAGACCACAGAATTCAACTTGTCATTTTCATAATCTAATCTATGCTATCCAAGCAAGTCTGAGTTTCCTTTTTATAAAAAGAACTCTTTGCTCTTTAATGACATTTTTGAAGGGATTTCATCATTGCTAGCTATTTCAAAAAACTTAAAAATTGTCTATTCACAGCTGACTTTATGTATCTTCATCTTTCCAATACTTTGGTTAATTTTGATCATAATAATAGGAGTCATAAATATCTTACTATAAAAAGTCAAGAATAACTTAACTCTATTAATTTAAGAAAGACCATTGCACATGAACTATTTAATTTCTATTTTCAAATGATATTTTAATTCATGCAATGTACATAATACTTAAATAATGTKATCTTGAGATTGGCAGCAATGTTAAYTCTAAATGATAACTCATTGTAAAGTATATGCAACAATGAAGTTAATTGACTCTTGAGATTTGCTCTCCAATCCTCTAAAGTCCTTACTGTAACCAGTTATTTCTTAGTAGCATTTAAATAAAGCCTCATTTACCCATATACTTGATTTTACACTGACATTCACTACTTCATCATTATTAAGTGCACTGTAACCTATAATGATCCTGGAAGAAAAAAAAAAATTAATGTTGTTGACCAAACTGATGAGAAACTTTGGTGACAAAATAGCAATTAGTTTTCCTTTAACAGAGGTCTTCATGGGTCAACAAGATAACAGAAGCACACTAAGACATTTTTAAAAATTGGTATTTCTATTCAGTCACATTCTTATCAATGACAACACAAATGCACATTAATCCTTCTTATGAGTCACTTATAAGGTCAGTACCAGCAGATGCTCATRGGAAAATCTATACTTTCACTTTATATGCATAATTTAGGCCTCTCTGCGTTTATGTGAACTACATCTCATTCTTTCCATTGCTATCTTGAGACTGGGAATTGCTGTGTTTAGAAGATAATATTAATGTTGTGTTGCCTACACTCAGATTCAAAGCTAAAGTAAGGTTTTCAAAATCAGAGATTACAATGACAAAAATTATTAACCCTTCCTCCCTCTCCTAAAAAGGATCACCTATACTTGTATACATTCTTAAATCAGACAAAGGCAAAAACATGGTAACATGATAAATTGATGTCTGGGCTTGATCTGCAGAAAAATAAACAATACAAGCACACRATTACACTTTCTGTCCCACTAATGAATTGCAGTAGATTAATGGGATATTCTTTGTAGCAGAATTGATGATGAACTCATTGGCTGTTCCATGAGCCTGCCACTGTAATTTAGCATTATTAATAACTATTTAAATTAGAGAGAAGCTGAATACAAGTACAGTCTATACAGTTGAAAACACTTCTCAGCTCTTATATCAAACCTTGTTACAGAGTTGGTTAGCTTGAATTTTAAGGGAATGATTGCTTGCCCATTCCATAGGGCACCATAGTTGTGGTTGCCTGCTGTAACAGTATCTAACATACAAGAATATGTTTTCTGTCTTGTTTCTAGTCCTCTAAAATAGTTTGTACTCATTAACAGTTACACTGATTATATGGAAAGACACGCTTTTGTGTGTATATATATATTTGTGTAATATACAATAAATAGGTCAAGAAAATCATCTTACCTTTATACTTAATCCAAATCCTCCTACAGTCTGTCTTCKAATTGTTACTGTTCTTTCCTGGAAAAAATAAATCAAGTTTTGCTAGATTTAATGTCTTCTGCCAGAACAACTATATTCATACCTCAGTAAGTTTTTTCAACATTGATTTTTGTTGTTTTCATGAAGTTGTGAGTTCCTGATCATCCCATTACACCTGTACTCCACAGGAAAAAGACAAAATCTGGAAGAAAAGATCCTGTCTCAAAAAAAAAAAAAACCAAAACCAACAAAACCCCAAAAAAAACTATTTGTTCAATTCACACCATCCTATCAAGTACTGCAATGCATAAAAAAAAGAACTTTGCAGTTGGACAATTATGGTACAACACACACATATTTCAGAGGGKAAGGCCTTGACTCATCCTAAATAGGTCCCACATGCAGGTTGAGCTCTACATGCTGAAGTACATACACTGCACTCCTGCAGTGCATTGCCCATTTGAGTTTCATTGGAAAGGAAAACAACTTGTGCATRCCAAGACCACTCACTGATGTTAACCAAAGCCTATCAAGTGCACACAAATTAATGAATTAATTTCAAAGCACAGTAATGATCCAAAAAAAAAAACCAAACCAAACCAAAACAAACAAAAAAAAACCAAAACAAAATGAAAAAACACGACCCAACCCAAAACCACCAGAAACTATAAAAARCCAGCCACTGTTGATCTCAGAGCAACCCATAACCTACAATTATTAAAAGCAGCCCATATTTTTCCTTTTATTGCTTGTCTAAAAATTTCTGCCATAAAAACTGTAGGCTACTAACTGTCTCAGATAGGAAAATTTACCAAAAAATGCTTTTTTGTTTTTTTTCCTAGTGTCTGTTGAATTTATAACCACATATCATTTAGAATTAATACATTTAGGTAGTGGTAAAATAACTTATTAGCAGATATACCATATCTCCAGGTAAAAATATATGAATTTCACAGGTTGCTAAATGTCCTATACATGCAGTCTAAATTTTCTACTCATTTAATTACCTATGTATCTATTGCATGGCATAAGTCCACATGTCTGTTACATTTAACTGTATTTATTTCAGCACAATCAGCATAGATTGCCAGTTTCAGTCAGATTTGAACAGATCATCAGGAATGCAGAAGTGGCAGAAAATATTAAATATCTACAGATGCATTTTTTTCTTCCTTATTCCCTCATTTCATTTAGGAAAATCAAGGAGCTACCATATAAAAGTTTTGGAAAATTGTTACTGTGGAAATTTGGCAAAAACCAAGTCACCTTGTTTCTTTTTTTCATGTTTGTGACAAATATGAGCTAAGTGTGGAAAGAGCAAGTGTAAACTCGTCCAATGTTTTGGACTGAAAGACAAAAATGGATAGCCTAAAATAAGACTACYATTTACTCATTTAGGCTAATACTTGCAAAATGTAAAATGCTGGCAAGTATTTATTAGRAGAAAAATGCACATATTTTGCTGGTAAATAGCCAAACTGTGGGAGACCAGRGTATCYCTCTTGGTCCCCTRGGTGAGCAGGAGCCTGGGMAGGGCCCCCCTACCTGGGGTTAGAGACAGCAGTAGCTTTGATCCGAGTATATGGGAAAAGCTACCAAACCTGTCTGAGGATTTAAAAGTCACAAGACTTTGAATTAGAGTAGTAGTTTACAAATCACAGAGTGAAAAGTGAATTTATGGGTTTTTAACATRGAGTGTCAAGGGAACAAAATGGTAGATTCAGRGTGTKKTGTAGTTTTTTTCCTWCTTSTTCTCCTTCTCCATTTTCTGTTCTAACAKTGGTTGTTTTAGATTATTTAATAGAAGAAAATTTAGTTTAAATTTACGAGTTTTCATTTCATTTTAATCATAAATACTTAGTACGTAAATATCTGTATAAAAGATAGAAACYGCCTGTGGGGAGGTCTCTTCRACCTTGACCTTCTTGCTGAACAKRCTGTTGTAGTGCAAAGAGAAAAATTTAGACAAAACAATAAATATCTCAATCACAAGCCTCAAAGACTCYGAGCTCTTCTTCRAGAAYGYRGGCTMGTGAGACTTTATAATATCAGGGTTAATAMCACCTGATAACCCTGACACCAAACATTTCATTTTTTTATTTTTAACATAAACCTCTAAAAAGGAACTTTCATAATGCAGTTCCCATAGATTGGGTTCAGGCCACAACCTGTGCTTAGAAAACCTTTTGTCTGCCACAGAATCAGATGCAGGTAATGGTGCTGGCAATATATGCAGGATAAACTAATATAGGCCACAGTCTGATGTGTGMTCTACGCTGAGTTTACATAAATGAACAGAAAACACTCAGCTGTGGCTCCACTGGGAGCTGTATTTTTCCTGTTAACTTCATCTTGTTTCCACCTCCAGCTTGTGTTGAACACAGAGCTAAGAACAGGAACTTGACTTGTACTATCTAGTCAATATATTCTGTTATTTTTTGTTATACATGCTCAAATCAAATAGAGCACACTTGTGCTAAGATGACACTGAAAAATAGCAACCTTTCACTTAACTGGCTCGAAATGGCAAGTGTCACATCAACAACATGAATGGAATAAAGGACAACATACTTACGGATTAAATTTCAAACAAAGTAATATTCTCAGCGAAAAACAYGGAACTTCATAAAATTTGTAGTTCATGATATGTCAGTAGTCACTGGCAGATGCTCAGTAAATACTGGCATCTGAACATATTTTAACCTGAAGCCACATTTTAAAGAAAACCTAACAGAAAACTGCAGAATATTTCTRTCCCTGTTGTCTTWCTTAGCCCAAGCACATTGGTACCCATTAAAATGTACCCCTTAAAAAGTACCCATAAAAGAGAGTCAATAAAATATACTTTTTGGTCTTCACTTGAGCAAAGGCAGACTCAAGGTAGTCCTGAGAACACCTGACCCATGAAAGAAATACACATGCTAGCACAGAAGATTTCGAAATAGCAAAACCATAGAGAAGTAAGAAAGAAAACCAGAAAAATTTCAAGACACTTTTTCAGCACAACATAATTTATCAGGGGTTTGTATAGTTTTTTTACTAGTTTCCTTCCCATTGAAAGTTGATATTAAATATTTTGGGATCAGGCAGTTACTGAACTAAATTTCACWTCAAAAACATACTGCAAACTAGATTCCCTTGAATGATGTGTTATGTGCAGTGAAGGCATTGCATTGTATTTAATCTGGGCTAATTCAGCACACCTCTCAGTCGTACAATAAAGAAATAATACTTTGCTTAATTGCAGTTACGTTTTCTTAACATCAAGTTAGCTTACAATAACAAACATGCAAATGACCTTCAAAAGTACAAATCAGAATTACGTACAAGTTCTGTATTTCTTAAGTAAACCATCATTAATCCCCTAGTCTGCAATTTCAAACCCCACATAAACCTTACAATGAAACAGCTTTTCCAGAACAGTTAGAAGCATCAGACATTTCATACACCTGAATTTTGGATTGGGATCAAGCCCCAGCTCTAATCAGGCATTGGTCAAGGGAAGTTTATTTTTGAAATCAATAAAGAAAAATAAACAYATTCAGTCCTGGTGGGTCAAAGGAGGTGTCCAAATTAGGTGTTCCTCAACTTCATCAAGTATAGAGACAAGATGTCAAATTTATCTTGAGGAAGATGACTCCCTCCCTTCTGACTTGCAAAGTAACTTGAATAAGTATTCTGATGGTAGATACTTGCTTTGAAATGTTTTGGCAGGAAACTCCTTGATCCAAGTAAATTTTACTTTTTGATTTGCACATGACTTATTTTATGTAACAYTCAAAAATGCCAAACCAAGTTTAATTTTCAGTGCCATTTTCAACGCAGGTGAATGGAATGTACYTTGTCTGCAAAGCACTATGTTGTAATGTATTTTATTATAATGATTGATGCACAAAAGAAGTTTAAMCAGCAATCTGAAGCAAATTATTTTGTTCTGATGCCTTTAATTAGCATTTCAAATGAACAATAACAATAATAAAATGCTTTTCTCTGGTTTAATAGCTTTAAGTTCTTAAAGTGATTTACAAYTATTCATAAATAAAACCCAGCAAGAGCTCTGCAAGGCAAAAAATTTTGTGCAAGTGAAGAAGTGCTCTAAGTATCCTGATTGACTCTTTTTGTTCAGGTAAAAAATACTCATGTTCCATTGATTCTCTATTAATATTTTTATGCTTTCCACTCTTTTTGCACTACATGATATTTTGTGATTGAATTTGCAATGATTTTGCAAATTCCAAAAGCAACTTCATCCCCAAGTTCACAAAAAAAAACTTGGTTAAGATGAAAAGACACTTAGTTCACTATCAAGACTATACAAAGTGTTCTGTAAGCTTGTAATTCCATTTTCACATTTGTTATCTACATTATACCAAACAGAGGGAAGGTTAGAGCTCCTARGACTCTTAAAAGCAAGATTCAGAGTAGTGTTCTTGCTGTTTCCTGGAACAGAACAAAAGTAGTTAYCATTTYATTGTAAAACACAAATTGGTGACATGCTGTCAGCATTTTCCAYGTTTCTCAGAAAATTTACTGGAAAGGACAGCAAAGAGTTTTGCCAAAAAAAAAAATAAAAATGTATTTCTTCCTCAGAGCTATGCAGTGAAACAGAAACAATGTTTTTGRGGCTTTCATTAAAGAGCTACTAAAATTTATCCTAAAAATCCATATGATTTGGGTAACATAAATGTCATCATAAGTAAGAYCAGAAGTGAAGGATGACCATGTGAGCACAGAGCAACAGTAAATAGTGAAGAAAGGAAAACACAGAATCCTAGGTAATCATTAACTATTTGTATTTAGTCAAGAGTTAATGTTATTTTTAAGTTACATTTTGGAGCACGGTAAAAATTAGAGTATTTCCTGCTGACTGGTATGTGATGTAAAAGAAAATTTATAATTGCTTAGGTGTCTTARAAATAATATTTAGTTAGAAATCTTTTCAAAATATCTTTTATAATACAAAGCAGTCATCTAATGGGATTTAATAATCTAATAATGTGTCTCTAKGAGAGAAGTCAAACGCATGTTGAACAAAAGGATGAAGAAACTTCAAAAATCTTCAGAAAACTGAATTAACAGCATTAATTAACTGAATTAACAGTGCAACTTGAATATACCATTTCTCAACCTTTTTCCCAGTGTGTGCTTATTCATCTGGTGAGTCTGGATATTCATCTTACAAGAGTAAAGGTATGAAGAATTAGTTTGTGTAGGCACAGACACAAAACAAGATCTCTCTTTTCACAGGATAGAGAAGAGAACAAGGTCTTKTACATATGGAAGAACATGATAAAAAGCTGAAGGGTTTGCAGCACAAAACAGTAGGTGGGAAAAAAGGAATAGACATGGAGAGGAATCTACAATAGCACAGGGACATGGAAACATGTAGGAGGAAAAAAGGAGGAAAATATTGGAACATAATTTTTAAAATGTAATGGTATAAAGATAAAACCAGTAAGTTGGCAGCAACTTCATAGATCAACCTGTCAACATTTGCCACCATAAATTATTCAAGGCCACACTCTCATATAGTTTATCAGCTATTAGTAATCCTACATTTTGAAATAAGAAAATAGAATTTTAAAAATTTTATTCAATTATTGCATGCATTTTCAAGATTTTAAATCATCTTTTTGGTAATGCTTTGCTCTTTCTTAGTGACATTTCTTTGGATTAATTTACATGGGCAACCTTTGTACTCATTCTGAGTATAAAGGAAACATGACCCAGGTCAGTCACATTTCCAATTTGTATTAATAGTGTTAACAAGGTTTGCCAGCAGACTTGCTCATCTGCTAACARCTTCCATCATGTGGCATTTGAAGCTTGCCTCGTTATTTCAGTTCCATGTGCAACTGGAGAAGGCTGGCAGTAAAGGAGGGCTGCAACATGACTGGTCAATTGGAAATCCCCCTTCCTCWGCAGCTGTGCTGGAGAATGAGGATGGCAAACCAGTGTCATGTAGGCTGCTAACAGTGACTAGAATAAAAAAAAGCTSTCAATCCTTCATTTGCTCATACTTCAAAATGTTCCCAGTCCTGCAGCCTATGTTTGAAAGCTGAAACATTCACCTAAATATMTACTTACAACATTTCTACTCATAYGATTGATTCATTTCAGAAGTWCTGCATTTCTTAATAAAGAAATAAAAGAGAAACAAACCTACAAACCCATGACCAGGAACTGAACTCTCACTAGGTTTCGTGATGAACATTCTCTGCAGTTTCCAGCTATTGCCTTACATCATACACTGCCATTGATCACTGTTTTGGGTTCCCTTAGGTTTTTTCTGATTTGCAGTATTTTTCCTTTCTTGTGGAGGRAAAGCCTTCCTCCAATGAGGAAAAGTTATTATTTTCTTTCAAATCTGGCAGTATAAATGGCATTTTTAACCTCAGCTGATTGCTACGCTTTTTACTTTTAAGTGCCTGCAGAAAAATAAGCTGCCTTAGGCTTTCCCTAAATAATCATATTTACATCTGTCAGGYTGTCACTTTAAAGCTGTCCAGATTGGCAGGGAAAAAAAAGTTGCCCCCATCTGATAGATACTTGACGACTTCAGTGGAAAAATGGATTCACTCCACTGAATAGCTGACAGGTCCCAACAAGATAAAAAACCCAGAGATTCTTACTGGTAGCTTTGTGAAGGTAACAAGAATGGAAAGTGCTTGAAAGGTGACCTATCTGTGCACATATTTGCAGTTCTCTCCAAGACAGGGAGTTTCATTTGGCATTGTTTATAATATTCAACCACACATCAGGCCCATAATTTTAAATARAGACAACAGAGAAAATAAGTCAAAACTATTATTTACCATTTCAAGCTTTTAAGTTTTTAATTCTATTTCTATTCATTAAAATTGCTAATGTTAATTTAACTTAGTTTACCAACACTAAAATATATGAAATTATTAATTTTCAAAAGAGAATGATCCTGTGTAACAGATATAAAATTAACTCTCAGTAAATTTGGAAAAATTAAATATTCAAGCACAGAAAATAACTTCATGTGACTTCCCAGGCATGTCTTCATTAAGTGATGATTACTGAACTAACATTTCTTCTTAAAAATCAGTAATAACTGTATTATTGAAATTAAAATATCACGAAAAACATTCTATTGTGCAAAATTTTTAATTTAAAAGTTTTTATTTAAAAGTTTTTAGTAAAAATTTAATACAAAACTAAAAAAATTTAGAAAATCGCTAACAACTATATTTTGATACTTTACAGGCTTTGTATATATTTATGAATTATTCAGCMCTCGGTTTCACATTTAGCATAAGGACAACACTTAAAGTGAAATGTCATATTTTTTTATGCTTATAGTAAAAAAGAATGACTGTGTGTTTACCATTATCAGAAAACAGATCTGGCTGCAGTGCAACAATTTGAGACAGTATTRCATCCTGGCCTTGGTAAAGCTGTTTATTGATAGTTTTTTCTTTATCACAAAAGCAATTACAGTCCATAGGCTACATTTAGATACAACTGYATCAACCTCAGTTAAACGCCTGGACAAATGTCATGCTACTCTGAGAGCCATTCTCTATAAATTCACCAAAGAAAAGTTAATTCACTTTTTATTAGTATTGAGTTATGACTGACCTTCACACAAATTTCCCCCAGAGATCCTTAATTAAAAAATCAAACCACTGAAAGAACTTATTAATGTTTAATTAATTAATGCATTTACTAYACAGCAGCATGGAAATAAATTACTTGAAAGAAATATGACTCAKCTGTATGTTATCATCAGGTGAGTTAGCAGCATTTTGTAAAATCTGTGACCCTTTAGGAGAACATTTAAGACAATTTTGTAAAAATGCMAACTATCCTGGTAGCTTACAATTTGCCAGCTGTTTGCAGTTCATTTTGATTCTTTTAGAAAAAAGAGTAGCTGATTTAAATAATCCATACTGTTAGATGGTACAYTGTCATATCCTTAATTTATGGATCTCACATGCACATAGACTCTATGGGTAGAAAAAATTCTGAGTACAATTAATAAACAAAATTTATTAAAGAAGAAAAAATCCACAGCTTCCTAGACAGATAAACTACTTATCTAAATATATCACAATAATCCTTTTCCTTGAATTTCAGATGTTCATGAAAGGTGATAGAAACTGTGAGGATTAAYTCTAAAATAAAAATATTGATTCTGGAATGGCAAATATTAAAACCTTTCCTAAGAACAAATCTACTTCAGGAATGCCATATCTTATGCTATCTCCTCTCCCATCAGAATTCTCATCAATATCAGGCTATCCTGGTTATTCCAGGCTATTTRCATGTATRTSTAAAAAGAGTGAGTGTTGCCTCACYACACATTGTCATATGGGATGCCATACAACAAACATTTGTGAGCATAATTTCATGTAATGAAAGAAATGTGCTTAAAAGAATATATATTCCATAATTCTGCTATCAATAGTGATAAGTTTCCTACATGGTTTAATTCAGCTCTTTTGRGGACAAAAAGAGTCCCCAAACTCCRCAWCACAAGCTACTCCAAGTGACACATACACTTCCCATAATATAAAACCTCTCTACAGGCTTTATATTTGGATTAGTAACAACACTGCCTTCTACACTTTGAGTTTCACAGTGTGTTCTCATCCCATTTTTGATCATTTGCACTGGAGCTCAAATCTATATTAGRTATCTGCTAGCAGCATAATACTGAACTTGCTACATTTGTTTCTTTTGGAAAGCAGGACTTTCTTACTRCACACAAAAAAGAAATATATTTAATACTTATTGGTGCAACTGATGCTCAAATTTAGATGTACTCCATGATCATTTGAATGATGGTTGATGCYACAGAATTGCTATAAGTACAATTGCTGCAGGACCCACACTAATGCTTATCATTTTTTTTCAGCCCACTAAAGAAATAGATGCTTTCTTTTTTTAATGTATAACACTGTTTATTTTGCTTATAAGYTTTTACACATTTTTCTTTCATCAAACTGTATACCACAAAAGAAGAAACAACATTTCTTTGCACCTCTTTTGTTTTGGAAACTAGAACTGTTTAACACCAAAAGGAAGTGTTCCAAATTAAGAACTMGGTCCTTATCCCATACACTGACATTAAACAGCACTTCATTCCTAAGGAGCCATTGATTTTATTTAGATTATTCCACAGGATGCAGATCTGGATGCTGCTGGAACGTTAAGTGCCTGTTTAAAGTCTGTCCTACACAGAGGAGCATGCAAATTGATTCAGACTCAACAAACAGAAGAGATACTGTTCTGAACTAGAAACACAGTAATAGCCTTTCGTTCCATACCAGTGCAGTAGTGATAAAGCAAAACATTGTAATCAAATTCTTTAAAGATTATTTATTTAAACAGATTAAAAATTACTTTTTACTGTAGCTACTTGTCTGTAAAATCTAACAATACTGTCGTTCCTCAGTTACAAATTTTATTTTTATGCTTAAAGAGTTTATTCTCTGAGACATTCAGTGTCAGCTGCTAATGAAAACACTTGCTTTGTAGAATTCCGGTAAAGGAAAGATAAATGCAGTCAGTTATCTAGAATGACAGAACGAACAAAACAAAATCAACCAAACRAAGTCAAACATAAGAAAAACAAACAAACAAATTAAACCTAATAAATCAGGAATTAAACTGAGGAAAAACAGAAAGGAAAAAAAAAAAGCCTGTGGGACTTGTGTAATTATGGTATACAATCAAGGCACATAATTTCAGATCATTCAAATTACCTGTGACAAAAGGACAGTTAACTGTCTGTGAAATGCCAATCATCCTTAGTTGGCATSAACCTACTGATAAAAAACCTAGTCTTAATCCCAAAGGAAATCAGGGTAAAGTGCWMAAAAGTCACTACTCTAACAATGACACCTCCAGGAAAAAGTAACTCCACATCAACACACTAATATCAATCAGTTAATGATTTATGCACTGAATATGCAAATAACATGGGGTAGTTTAACAGTAGAAGCAAATAATCCATTATTTTCTAGAGAGTCTTTGCGAAACTAGGGAGAGAAAAACTGTAAGAGAAAGCCTTGCTGTGAAAAAGGAAAAAAAAATTAATATCCATTTCATGAAGCCATTTAAATAACAAGTTCAGCAGGATATTACAGATATTACAGCAGAATAATGAAAGTCGTATTTCTGAGTGATAAAATCTTTTAATAAATAATGTCAGAATGGTGTTGGTGGAACAATGGTGCCACAGTGTATGTTGCTAATTGAACAACTACAGCTTGAGTTTGAACGCAGAACTTCTTTCTATCCTGGCTGCTGGATGTTCTGTCTGTTGAGGAAAAGGGGAGTCTGATTGGTAAAAGGAGCATCTATATTCCACACAAAGGATACAGACCTGTATTAGCAAACTGCATTTGTTCAGCATGAAAACAGTCAGAAGCTAATRTCAGATTTGTCATGCAAATAAACCCAGACTCTATGGAGACTGCAGGCAACAGGTTCCTCTTGTTTCAGAGAAAAGCTCTGAAGAATTCACCTTGAGATATTTATAATAATGAGAAGGATAATTTGATACATTTTTTCATTAATCTTTCATACTCTTTGCACTGATAATTTATTTTTCATTTGTGTTTTGTGTCTTTTTATTGTACTTGTTTTTAGAGATGCAAGTATGTGGCAACAGCACCAATTAAATAACAAAACAGACATAACAGCATTAACAAAACATTTGTATAAACAGATATTACACTACTATGCCTCACAAGATTTAACACAAAATTCCATGATTATTTTATTTAGCTCAAAGGGAGACCAGAATGCTTATCATAGTTTCACATAAATCTGAAAAAATGTCTCTATAAAATATAATTACAGTATCTACAAAAATGTCTATAGAAATGAATAATAAATGTTTTCTTTTTTTTTTTACCTTTACCTATCTCCTAATATTAATATAATAAAAATGTGGATTACAATAGCTTGAAACCCTACAATATTATTCTGTATGAAATTGTACAGATCCTCCAAATAACTGTAATTTCTCATGCACGGAATTCAAYATGATGCTTAAGTAAGGAGTCTGACACATAATGTAAAAACACTAATACATAAACCCCATTATCCCACTGTTCCACCTCTGTTAGCATGACATGCTGTTAAAGCTAGTGACCCTCACAGCATTCCTGAAGTCTAGTGCTGAGCTACCACAGGAAGGAAGCCAAGCAACAGAGAATAAAAGATAACTCCTCTACCAGCAAAGCCCTGCCATGARCATCCAGAGAGAATACTCAGACACATAAGTATATTGAGGCATCTGTACTCTCTGCAAAAACCACTGCTCGTGTCTTTCCTCCCACATTCAGTAGTTTCAATACCCAAGGGTGAGTGAAGAGTACAGCAGTCATGCAACTTCTTATCTTATTGCTGCTTCTTAGATGAGTRTTGCTCAAAAAGAAACATTAAAATACACTTAGAGTTAACAGTCTAAAAGAAATACCAATCTATGAGAGCAAATGCATGCAGATGTGTGCATGCATCCTCACACACACCCACACAGCACCTTTTCTTGTAAAGAACATCTTAAAGAAGAAATAAAAACTACTTACACCAGAATAGAAAGGCTCACCAGACACACAGATCACATCCTGCTCCTGGATCATCAAAATATCTTTGGCTAAGTGCAGTCGCACTTTGAAAGGCTCCTGGTTACCATCCTGCAGCAAACAAACCCCTGTCTTTGTCTGCCAAGCAGGGAATAAAGAAAAAAAGTTATTTTCAGTTAGCACTTAGATTTGTTAGTAGTGGTATTTTGAGCAAGAATACTTGACAGATAGGTACAATCACCATAAATATGTTAACAAATACCMAAAACTATTTTCAATGATCACTGTATTTACTGTGTTTGGACTACAAGAAAACAAATGTTACAGCAGTAAATAGTAAAGGCAGATTTTRTGATAATAAGGTGCTATTTTAACCACGATGATCTTGTGAAACTCCTTCTAAATTGCTTCAAATTACCTTTGCTCTTATTGTCTGTCGTTTCATTAAATGATGACAACCCACTTAGACACGAAATGAAACTGATCCTCCACATATTACACTATTTTTGATACAGAAACATGGACAATGACACCTCCATACTAGGCAGATGTGAGTACCAACAGCTACATGAACCCTGTTGTGGGCCMTTTATTCCTCGTCTGTGAATACAACATTGATTTAACTTTTTTATGTTCTTTTTCAAATAAGATGCTGAGCTAAGAATAAAAGAAATCAAAGACTTAAAATCCCTTTAGTAATCCMATTTCTGTATTTTACATTTATGGCTAAAGATCAGGAATACTGTAGGATTCTCCAATATATAATAAATAATTTTTCAACAATTTACAGTGTCTTTGTAGTAGTACCTAGTTGTATTATCTTTGGGGGAATTATTCATAA
Source organism: Alauda arvensis (assembly GCA_902810485.1). Taxonomy (NCBI): domain Eukaryota; kingdom Metazoa; phylum Chordata; class Aves; order Passeriformes; family Alaudidae; genus Alauda; species Alauda arvensis. The sequence continues at coordinate 308,994 of CADDXX010000448.1, forward strand.
GAGGATGAGCACTGAAAAAGTTGGCATGAATAAAATCAGCATTTGACTTTCCTTGAATGTTGAAAATAGCACTCTAACACTTCRACAATGGACAAAATTCCTACTGATAGAGCATTTTTTTTAGTATGAGAAACCTGCTTACAAATCATCTAAAAACTTAACCTTACAAGTAATGTACCAGCATAAGTATTTGTATAGATACCTTTAGATAGATACCTTTAGATAGATATAGATATAGATGATATAGAGATATAAATACAGATACATAGACATATGTATCTCAGAAGAAAATTCCCATATAAAATATATTTAAAACCTTTGTCTCATCAGGGCCAATAGTAAAACCTTCACCATCTTCACAGAGGTCAGATTTCAATCCGCCAACTTTAAAAAGTTGATTTAAGAGAAGATCAAGGAAAGAAAAGTCTTTCTCTGAACTTTAAGTGCCAAGGTTGACCTGGCTGAATCTGAGGGCTCTTTCTCAGACAAGAGTTTAAAAGAGGATTTGGAAGCTCTCCCCATAATGTGCTCTTACATCCACAGCATGGAGAGAACAAACACAAATACGGAACTGACAGTAGGCCACTGGCAAAAGAGAAGTTTCAATCTCTCTCACAAGGCTTTAAAAGAGGTGGAAAGGTCGAGGACAATCTTTAAATAGTTCTATATAATGTTCTCCACTGACAAACTGTTCTGTCAYTTCTGCTTCTGTTGAGTATGGACTCAACACTCAAACTTTGGAAATTGTTTTTTCTTGGATACCAGGAGCAAATGTGTATAACTCAGCCATGACTTTGAAAGTGGCTCTGACATTTTCTTTATTCTTTTCATCTAGGTAAGAAGAAGAAAAAAATGAAGAGCTCCATGCATTGAACTCACACTGAGGTCAGTTGAACCTCTAGTCAACAGTCATCCTACACCATTTTTCTAATATTAAGGTGAATTCTTTTGGATTTGCGTGTGAACAGGATAAGAAAGAAATTGATTAATGTGCACAGACAAAATAAATGGATCATAGAASGAGTTTGGTTTTCAGTACCACTGGAAAATTCTCTCATATCATACATAAAATGTTACAGTATTAAAATAAAGACTGGTTATGTCCTTGGAACTTCTTTACACACCTCCTCTCCCTTTGGAGTTGTGAAGGCAGCAGTAAGTGACAACAGAAGTTGAACAACGTGGATTGTAAACAATTATGGTCAAAAAAAGGGGCTAACAATTAGAAAATGCCTTTCTTCTGCAGCTAAGTTTGCAACATGCCTTACTCCTCCCTGGATAACTGGCAATAGAATAAATTCTGCTTCTCATACACTGGGTATAGTAACTCTGTCTTACCTGATTGCACATTTCTAATTTGATCAATAACCATATAAAATCTCTAGTCTTTCTGCAAAAGCTGAGGGGCTACTTTGCAGGAATTAGAGGCAATCACATCAGATACAATTAGACATTAGAATAAAAATTAAAACTCAAGTCAGTTTCTAAATGCATATGAGCYGAGCTTGTTCAGCCTGAACAAGCAAATCAAGCTTGGGAACAGCAAAATATTGTGGCCCTTGGAAAGACTGATTACACACTCAGGGACCTTATTTACATCAGACATTCTAAAATGTAATGAGCCACTTCACTGTTGTTGGGTACTATGAAAGCTAGTCTACAATACAGTTTAAAATTGAATCTTCAATTATACTACCTCCTTCCCTCTCCTACCTGACAGCTGCATTAACAACCGTGTTAAGAAGAAGAATGTAGTTRAGTTTCATTAGGTAGCTTCAAAAGAAGACCTTGAGAAGAAAGACTGGAATTTAATTGTTTCATTTTTGTCTGTTGAAACCTCTTTCTTGCTGCTCCCACCYACCCCCTTCAAAGTGTTCCACAAACTGAGTAAAATAAAGATATTAGTTCCATTCCAGAGCTGGAAATTAGGGAAGACAACCTCTATRTGTACTTTCATGTAAACTGCTGTGTGCATCAACATTTTTTATTCATRTGGCCCCAGCAAAATTATTCTGATCAGATGTACAGCCCATAGCCCTGCCCTCTCTTATRTTTGAAGAGCTTAGATGGTGTGCAAGTGTGTGTATGTGTGCATGAGGTGTGGGAGTGCAGAGCTATGGCTGATATTGGCTTTTGCTCCTGATACCAATTTTTAAGAGAKTCCATGTGAGACTGTGCTAAAACTTTTCCCTCCAAGCCTTCCCCATGCCACTGACAGAGGGCAGAGCCCTACTCCTGTCTTACAGCCATAAGACACAAACAGCACATCAGATGAGCTGCTGGGCCATGTAAGGCATCCCCTTGTGCTCAAACGTGTGATGCACTRCATCACCTCACAGCAAACATTCAGAGAGAAACAGAGTTCAGCTGATCACAGTTTGTCAAGAAAATGAACCTTCACTTAGCCCAAATCACAAAGAACATCCCCTTATTTATAGAGTTGGGCTCCTGTGCTGCAAAGATGGGAAGAAAACTGAGTGCTTGAAGTTGCACATTTTTATGAAGCAGAGGAGGTGTGTTAAGGAATGCATGTGAAAGCATTGTAAAGAGGTGAAAAAGAAGTTTCTACATGAGAGAAGAGACCGTGGCTTCAAGCAAAAGCATGATGAAGGAAGGTAGTGGTACCTAAGTAACAGATGCAGGGAATGTTGCACCCACACAAGGCTGCCTCTGTCATTTCATTCAACCCAGTTTTAAGCTGAGTTAGATAAGAACACTGATGTGGCAAGAGCTGATGTCCTGGSAGCTGCTTACAGTTCCTGAACTAACACAATTACAAGAGGGGCTGAAAACTGATCTCTCTTTGCTTTGTCACACCAGTCTRTGGTGAACTTTGTGCTTCAGGTCACTGACAGAAAACAGTGTAAGTTGGTAGCTCCTTAAGGCAGACTGCTTTTCCAGAGCATATGGTCACACACTGATCATTATTAGCAACAAGGCAGTGAAAAAAGGCCACTSAAACATTATACCCTGACTTACAGCACATAGTCCATAGGGACTGTGTTAAAGATCTGGCCTAAAGGTTCTTTTCCTACAAGGAATTCAGAAATCCTTACATACCAAAATAAACATTCCACATTTGTTAAATGGTCTTCACAAATATTTAAGAATCAAGTTTAGAGAAAATACACATGAAAACAACAATTTCTACATTTATACTAGCAGCAGAGTACCTACAAAACACAAACCAAAATAATACTGCAGGAGAAACATCACTCAAGTTACCTGTTGATTTAGAAGTCAATTTCCTGCAGAACTTCCAAAGTAAATATTTTTAAAATTTATCTGACTATACAAGTCTGCTGGCAGATTTTCTGTTGATTTTTTTTTCTCATTTTATGTCTTTTGTTTTTTTCCTGGTCATTTATGACAAAGAAAAAAAATTCTAAAACCTTTCATATGTTTTGTTCTCAAAGAGAGCCTCAGTCCTTCAGGCAGTTTTAAAAACTTGTAATTAGTTTTGAAGATATGGCTATATCTTCTCCTTTATGAGACTTTATCTATGCCTTTGGCCCTACAGTAATAAAAYAATTTATTTAGCTTTGCTTCTCATAATTTCGTATCAGCAGGAAGACTTCAACAAGTATCCCAGAATAGTTTAGTCCACAGACAAGTGGAAGAAAGAAAGAGGAAAAAAAAAAATCTCAGCAGATTTTCTATGCAAGGTGACCTGGATTTTTAGTTTCTACATTGACTGTTATGTCCTACAATAAAGTAAGCCTCTGCAATTTGGTTTTAAGCCCTGAAATTTATTTCTACTATCAAGAACATGATAGCAGTAAGGAGAATGGGTTACAAAACTGCCTTAAATGTGTACCTAGCTCCTTCAGATTAATATCCACCCTTTTGGATGCTTATTTGAACTGAGGCTGACCTCTGAGTATTTGGAGATATGCCTGTCACTGCTTTATAATCGTAAGTATAATAATAAAAAAGGAAATTGAATCAGAGGTTTAAGGAGCTAATGGCATTGGATTTAAGGAGCTAATAGCAATGGATTCAAGAGGCAGGAATATGTGTCAGAACCATATATGGGATGTTTTTTAAACAGTCCAGCTACACATTCTGCAGAGGTATTGCTAGCTTAAGTGAAAAGCACTTATATTGTCAAAAACTGGAAGGCAGCCCAGACACACAGGGATGTGTTCAGCTTGTCATTCAGAGCCTCTTCAATCAGATACCAACATTTTCCAATCTAAGGAACAGCAAGTCCATTCCTGCATATAAATTGTACACTCCAGTCTGAAAGAACTGCAGAAAAATTCCAAATTTYGACTTGAACTTATTTTGATTTGATTTGTCAGGTATTTGCCGGGAAAGTATTTGTTGTGGTATTCTTTCTAAGTGATTTTATTGAAAAAATGAACTCTTATAGATAAAGAACTTGTTTCATACAATCTGGAATACAAAATGTAAATCAGACATTAGGAAAAAATTATATATTTACATAAATATATATATATAKGAGCTTCTTACTAAGCTAAGCTACTTTTTCAGAGCAAACCTTTTTTTTTTYTGACACTGTAAGGATGCCACTTTGATATCTGAATTGCCAATGAGCTTACTGTGACTATGGAATTGAACCCAAAAGGCAAGGTAATATAATATTGAAGGATATAATGAGAACATGTATGTTTCTTCAAATTTACTTCACCTATTACATGACATTCTAGCAGATAYTGTAAATTTTCCATCATGTGATTTTGTGATTAAATCCTGAGTTGAAGCTTCATTTAAGAAAAATCCCAGAAACCTACAGTATTAGAAATCTCAGTATTGCTGTTTGACAGGATTTATAAACAAAGGAAAACAGCAGCTTAATCTGAAATGTGTAAAACAGAAAATGACATAAAGGTGACTAGAAACAGACCATAAAAGTACATAACAATATTTAGGGACGAAATTCAAGAGAAAGTTAAATATGGCTTAAAATTTAAAACACATTTTGTTGCAGGAARGCCCCCCTAAACTAGATGGATGTTGAAATAGAGGTCACTGCACCTTTGAATAACAGAATATAAAATTATAAAGCTTGTGAAGYCTACAAGAATATTTATAGAATTCATAAAGCAGAGAAGAAACAGTTTACCAATTCAAATTAATCCTTCAAAGAAACAATGGACAATACTGTGAAAACWAATTAATAGAGTGTAAACAGGAAAATGAATGGGGTATTTATTAACTTATTTAAGTTTGATGTTATACTGCAGGGGGGCAGAGAAAGCCAAGCTATTAGAAGTWAAGAATGAGATTTCAAAAAGTTAGAAAGCTGCTAATGCAGCTTGTTCATAAAGTATGTGGAAAATATGAACTTTAAAAAAAATTGCAGGGGAAAATATTCTAATACATTAATCATCCCAAGTCGTCCATTTCAACAGAAGGATACTTTCACTGCAGAGGACAGTATTATSTCAGAGATGGAGGTTATCTTGCAAGAGATAGACTTCAGAATACAGAATAAGGTCAAGTGAGTACAGGAGAGCATTGTAAGAACCCAGTGACTCTTGATTTATGCTCTTGTAAAGTTCAAAAAGCTCGGCATAAAGGGTAAAAGAGGAGCTGGATAGTCTTACGGTTTAGAAATTGTTAAATAGAAGAACCAACAAAATAGATATATTTGCTGATCAAAAGAGCATGGAATACTGAATAATGAAATATGAAACAGTGAAAAAATTCCCACAAGCAGAGAAGCCACACACACACACACACACACAAATTTAAAAAATCACCTCTTCAGATACCATGTAGTTTCTCTTAAAAATGTGTGTATGTGTGTACGAACTCCTCTTTTTGTAGTACCATTTGAATTGTCTAGCATGGAAGTTATTTTCTTGCAGAATAAAATGCCTTGAAAGGCAGCATGGCCTGAAGATAAGATGCTTGAGGGAGAAAATMATCATCAGGATCCTGGAAATCACTTTGAGATTGAAAAACAAACTCTGCCTGTCTACATAACTGTGTTTAACCTCTCACTATAATAATCCTGACTGCTCCAATCAGATGTGCTGTTAAGAACTTAGGCACAAGTGCACATGCAGGTACAAGGAGACAAGACCATCTCAGCATCCAAATCTCAAACCAAATCTCACTAGTAGACACTAGAAGAAATTAGGGATGCATGAAAGCATCACTACTATGAAAGAACTAAGCTCCCTCAGAGACCTCCAGTGCACTAGAACAGCAGTGAATTAGAACGAAAAGTCATTTAAGGAAAAAAATTGAGTATGTCATGGACACTATGAAAAACATGCTGTAGCTGCAGTGCATCTATGTGGAAAATTTTGGTTTTATGCTAATTGAAACTCAGCTAAAACCATTTACTGCCATTACTAAGGATGGAAATACCAACAAGAATCTCAGCTGCATTCACCAGTTTGGGAGAGTAATTTCAGTTCTTGTGCAGTGYAGTGGCTACAGCACCAGGATATGCAGATTAAAGGAAACAAAATGGGGAAGAGGAATGCTCAAGATGCTTCACAACWGCTTTTATTCTAATTATCAAAAACTTRGACATTTTTCTGGCATAGAAGACTRCAGGTATTTTTCCCACATAAGTAGTATGACTGAGAATTTGATACAATAGGGGCTGGAGGGGATAGAAGCCTGAAAGTTTTAAACGCACTGACTACAGAGAACCAATTAAACAAAAACACCAGGAGCAAAGACTACAGCTACTTTATCRTTTGTGTCAATAGTTGAAATAAATAAAATATCAGCAAAATGTTTGTGGTTTGAAATGACTAAACTAGTGCCAAAGATGTTCCAAGATGGAATAGAACCACAAGCTAATTAAGGGTGTTGTGCCACAACGGTCTTTTCCTCAACCACTACCATCACTTTTGTAAGAAGCTCAAGTACCAGATCAAGTTTTGGTGACAAATCTGGCAARTTTTAAGGTATGAAGAAAATGTTATTAAAAGTAATAGCTGAAAGGTATATACTGGGACTTGAAACACCTGAGAGAATGGATTACACCTTACCCTGACCTCAAGTGATACAATTCATTAAGGACTTAATTATTTAATACTTGGATGGATGAGATTTAAAGTCCAAATCACACCTGCCCAGTTCCATCAGCCTATTGAAAGTCCATTACCACAAGCTCAAAGGACCACAGGACCACAACGGCAGGTGGGAACCCAAATTAGGGACTCAGGAAGGGACACCCAGTGTGGTTCCTCTTCCAGGGCTGTCCTAGAACAGCTTTAGCCTCAGTGTCTGAGTGTGAAACCCATTATGATAAGAAAATGCCATAGCACCTCTTGGAGTGAGCTGAGGTCAGTGCCTGGGAGCATGGGACACAAAATGGAATGCAGTTTTGGATTGCACAAGACCTGTGATGGGACATTTAGAGGAGGAACCAAAGGCAGGGGAAGGGATTCAGTGTTTTGTGGGTGGGAATGAGTATCTGAAAACAGAGAGCTAAGGTAGAACAAAAGGGACTGTTCACACGCAGATTTCTAGTCAGTGTGTTTGTCTGGCCATGACCTGAGCCCAGCCTAGATTGGAGACTAGAGACTGGGATTCAGGGATAGCTGCTGGGCACACTGGGCAGACTAAGCCCCACTGCTGGAGACACCCACAACATATACATATACATATACATATACATATACATATACATATACATATACATATACATATACATATACTCTAATAAATGGACCTCAATCCTGCTCAGCCAGAGAGGGGAACAGCATGAGGGTGTTGGTGCTGTCTGCGAGTGCTCTGTGCATTGATATTGGATCTGTGTGGCCCATCATGTACATAAAAATATATATGTATACATGTAGTATATATATGTGCTCTGTCTCCATATGCCTCCTGGGGATACATCTTCACCCTCATGACTCTTCTGCACCTGGGCAAACRGAGCTGCAGCAGCCTCCCCTCTCTTGGGCTTTCAGATCTAGTTCAGYGTATTTTCCCTCAACCAAAAATCAAAGCAGATGATGCATTACAATGATAGTGCTAAGGTTTTAGTTAAAAATTACACTGTGTGCAAGCATAAGGCTGCTGATTATTTATTTAGATACATGAATTTGATAAAAGTAGGTTGAAAATCTGTATTTTATTAACTTCTTTTTGAGAAGAGATAGACTATAGTCTCCAAAGTGACACCACTGATTCTGTGGCATAAACCCCATTTTACACAACACRTATAAACTGGGGTTGAATCCACCTAATTTAATTTTATTTAAATGCTAGTTAAAGGATCCTCTTCGCAGTCTCCAGATTAAGGAGTTGTTTTAGGATGGGTGGAATCATCCTCTCCTTACTTTGTCTACCATGGAAGCTCTGCAAATCAGCTGATTTTTAAAGAGCTAAGTTTGAAAYCAATGCCCCCATTAGAAACTAGATACAGAATGAAACAGATCTGTCAGTGCACTTGCACTGCAAAGGCTAAGACAGGACTCSWATGCCAAGTCATCTTTCTGTGGSTGCTCTTGTCATTRTGTCTGCTGGACACAGAGTGAAGCTAATTGCCACTAAATAGCCTATAGAGTTTAAAGAATAACAACATAAAAAAACCTATGAAAATAATACTTATTTTCCTCTTTACCTGAATAAGTGCATTCAAAAAGAAATAATAATAATAATAAAACCAAAACCAAAATGCCCTAATAACATGCTTTAACTTTTGGTTAGCCATGAAGCAGTTAGGAAGTGGGACTACATGATCATTGCAGGCTCCTTCTAACTGAAAATATACTATTTGAAAAGCCAAACCCCAAGATTAATTAGAATGCTTACTCCCATACGARTATTTTGGGATATACTGCTATAGAATTTACACCATGCATGCATTTTCTGAGGTATTAAAGCCTGAATATATACCATCCTGGAATAACATCACAGCATTCTTTCCCAAAGGCAAGGTTCATTTTAGTATTACTTTTTGACCCTACAAATCCTTTCAGAATGCTGTCATGGTTAAGTGTTCTTTAGTCTGCTTATTTTCTCTTCTCCCCTAAGTTATTCCAGCTGATTCTCAAGTCACAATKGGTTTTAGCTGCAGTTAGTTCTTGATTTTAGTGCTGTTCCAATTCCTGCACTTCTATTTTTTCATGGGATCACAATCACACTTAAAGTTCTRGCCAGTTTTCTTGTTTCCAGGTCTACCTTCCCAAATGCTGTTTGTGATTTCAATGTACAGGTAATTGTCATGATTTTTTAATTATAATAMTGCATAAAAATCATTACATAATTTGCTTAAATGGTTCTCACTGTGTCTCAATTAATGAAGTTGTTAAAATCACATTAAAACAATTGTTCATAGACAACCACTGAGTAAATAAAAAGCCTTTGCTAATGTTTACAAATGCATTTTATTTGCTTTCTTTAAGGCAAATTAGTATAAACACAGAAAGCACTTCCCTCATCTCTGGTGGAGGAAGACTGAGGTACTTTGCACTGATGTTATGAAACTAATTCTAGGTACAAATTACTCTCTTACCTCACTAAATCTGAATGAAATTGCTTTTCATTTCGGTCATCCTCACAGCTTCCCTTCACCCACCTTTCTCCCATACTTCTACAATTCCTCCTTGATTCTGCTGAGCAGCACTAGACAGACCCCTCACTCCATTGACATTTTTCTTCATGTACAGGCTTTCAGATATAAACAATTCAAGAAAACACAGCTGCCTGMACCTACATTGTGCCTGAAGAGGTAAATGGAAACAGTGAGGTCTAGTGATGAATACACTTGCGCAAATTTTTTYATCTTCTACAAAGTCCATCTGCCACGATGAACTGATCAGCTGAATAACTTATATTTGATTATATAATTCCTAAAATTTCAGAAGAAAAAAAAATGGGAGTGGGAAAAGCATCTTGCATRTAAAAATTATTAAAAATTCTTCGATTTTCATTCACTACTGTTTCAAAAAAAAAWAATAATCTGATCCTACCTCTTCACAGGCGGTCCTGAAATCCATGTGCTATGACACAGCAAGTGATATTTGTCTGAAATAGAGAGAAAGATTTCATTAGAATGAAAAAGATATAGCAAAACATAACATTCATCTGTCTGAGATGAGCAACTGCACTTCTCCTTGCTAGGTCCAGTTCTAGCCATTGCTTAAAAGGAGAAATTATCAAAGTTGCAACAGGATTAGGAAGATGTTAGAAGTTGTTCCTGTTCTTATGAAGTACACAACCTGGTTTCATTGAATACAATCAAAGGAACRCTTGTGTTCCCACCACCTTCTCCCTTCCACAGGACATTCAAACATAGTTTTCTTATTGCAAGCATAAKTTTCTCTTTGTGCTTTCCAATTTTTGTTTCATAAGTAAGAGTATACTCAAAAGTAACAAAAATAGAGACAATTAAGTGTTGCTCTCCAGAACACTCCCTCTCTTTTAAAAAAATATTTTTTCTTTTGCGCCCCAATTAAAACCCATCACTCACCAGTATCTTTTGTCTCACATTTTATTAATGCACCTAATCTCTCCACAGAAGCTGCTGTCATTTAAGTGTGCTAACTTTGCAGAAATATTTATGAGTTGAWAAACAAATGTTAGAAAAGTCAGGACTATGTCTGAGTGCTGGCAAAATGTCATACCAAATCCTGTGATTATTACTTTGCCTGGCCTTTACTTAAAGTGTATTCATCTCCATGCACACTTATGCATTCATTTATTTATGTGATAAAGCCACTGGAACAGGATGCTAGCAGAGGTTACTAACAGTGTCCTGCTGCTGGGTCTGCAATAGAAACACTCATGCATCAGCCAGTAACATTTTCAGGAAACACAAAACAGTCCTGSACAAAAGAGCAGTTTCATTCAGTGRCTGGCAATAAACAGTCCTTTAACAACATTCCCTCCATCAAATCTTTTATTACTATTTTGTATTATGTGCTTGCCATTATTTTTATAGGTATAGTACTCAAAGTTCTAACACAAATATTGCACCATTAGCCTAAGTTYAAAAAAAATCGAAGTTCCTCACATAGTMCAAAAATGTAAGTCCTTATACTTAYAATTAAATCTCTTAATAACAAAAATGAAATCTTTTCATTAAGKCTCTTTATTTATTTTGCTGCCCTGAATGCAGTTTTGTTGAAAAGCACACATATGAGGTTAATGTTCTCTATTTATTGAGCTCTGCCTGGTTCACARCCTGTGCTCTAGACTAATTTCTAGCAGAGATGGACTAGGCTGGCTAGGTTACAATTCAAAAATTTAAAAAGGACTCATCATCATTCCTTCCTTACCAGCTTTACACCAGCAGCAAGATCAATAATGAACTGTATCTGTAATTCTGCTATCAAAAAWGCTCATAAAATCATGGTCACTATTMCTGTTTCAAAGATTTTCTCTCTGGTGGGTCAGTCATTGTGTTACAAAGAATGTTTCCTTGCAATCTTTATGAACTCTTTTTTCAGTTGAGTAAACKGAAGTCGAAAAGAGGCTTTACTCACCTTTAGCAAATATTCTGAGGACTTCTTAGCCTTCTGGAWCTAGAAGAGCATGCATCTTTGAAAAATAAAGTGACGTAATGCACAGTGCTCTCCTTTCTTGAGCCCTGGTTATGGCAGGTCACTTAATTCCTACTGCGGTCAAAAGTGTATTCTCTTGTGTTATGTTCTGCCTTATTAATAAAAGTTCTGCAAAGTTTGGGTTTGGGCAACCTTGATTTCACAGTCAACAGCAACTTTGTCTTTTAGCTACTCTTTAATTTAAGAACTTTAATTCTTTTAGCTACTCTTTGATCTAAACCTTGTCTAACCCTGTTCCTTGTCATAACTAAGTAAGACTCAGTTTTTAGCCTTGGTTTTTGGTATAATGCATTTATTTACTTATTTCAGCAACACTTGTATTATCACAGAGAAAAAAGAATTGTTACCAATAAAATATTCTCTAAAATGTAAAACTGGAGCTACATCATTTTCAACACAAAATAAAATTCTTGCAGAGAGTTTATGTGTTTCTTAGGCAGGCAACATCTCAGTTACTAATCTTCGCAATACAGCTGCCACTGCTTCTGCTCCCCTCTATTTCCTACTGATTCTCATCTGCAGCTGCACAGAGAATGTAAGCCCATTATCAATGTTCTCTTTCTGACTATCAGCAATTCTATAACACTTGATATTTTACAAACAGCACACAGAAGGTTTGATTACAAAGTGCAGTACCTCATAAATCATCTCAGAAATGTCATTGTTTCCAGCATTTATGCCCCAAATAAACACTCTAGATAATTAAATTACAGGAATACATATCATGCATCATGCAGAAATTTAATATCCTATGCTGGTAAAAGCCCCAATGATTACTAATTGTCTCCTCCTGTAATACATGAAAAAAGGCAGAAAATAYAAACCTAAGTAATTGCAAAAATAAAACATTTCTAAAATGATAAACTGTGAAACCCWCTGCTTACAGTTATCCGTGATAACCTTCTGGCTAATGTCTGCAACCCCATCTCCAAATCACTGCCACTTTCACCTGAGCAACTTTCCAGCTCTCATAGGAGCTTCCTTCAGCCTGATTTTCCACTTTTTTTCTTTTCCCCTCCCCACTATTAGGTTGCTCTGGGACAAACTGTGCTTCAGAATGTGAGGAAGGAGCTGCCTGTGGCTTTGAATTGAGGAGGTGCAGAGGAAACAGCKCCAGGACACAGCCTGGTTTGCAGGCACAGAGGGAGCCACAAACAGCATGTATCACTCAAAGAGAAAGGCAGGCTCCAAAAGCAGTGTGCCTTTCTCTAAAGGGGCTGGGAACCACTGMAATGAAAGATATGTAAACAAGCAAGCTTTGAAAAGTTACTTGCTGTCCTTTCAACTTGACTTGCAATCTGCATCTTCTCCAAAACTGAGTTATCAGACCTATTTAGCTCACCTCTGCTGATGCATGTAAAAGGAACAGTGTGTGACAGACAGGTTGGAAGAGACTTTGACACCTCCTTGGCAGAAAAAGCTGTTATTCAATACTGAAGAAACATTTACTAAGCAGTATTTTTATGGCATTTGTGTTCTAAAGGGAAATCAATGGCTAAAACATAACGGCAGAGATGAAGGCTATGGCAGCCCTCAGAGACAAAGCTTCATTTAGGATAATGYATTGAGCACTTGAGCTATGCTCTGATCTTCTTATAAGAAATCAGGTCATACTCCAGTGGTATAATAGATGTAATTTCACAAAGTATTTCCATGACTGAATGCTCCAGTATACAATAATGAAAAAAGATAGCAAACAAAAAGAAAATTTCTTGTGTGCACAACATCAAGAAGAGACATTTTGTGAAGTGTAGGAAATACCACAGGCCAAATGAAATACTATTGATAGTGGGAAACACTTTATTCTCACAGTTACTGGTGCAAAGTAAGAATACAATGCTATATGCACAAGTAACAAGTCTATGGAGAAATTATGCATTATCAAATGCAGTTTCATCTAGCATATGATATCACTGCATATTACTTATCTGTGTCCATCTTATTTGATGGAAAGAAAAACCAAGAAATTCTTATTGTCTGAGAAATGTCTGAACTACTAATGGGGAAAGAGACTAAAACCATATTTTAAAGGCACAAATCACAGATCAGCAACTACTTATGATAATGGTTTACTACTAATGTTTGCCTGTTGAAGTCCTTCTGCCTCCATTCTTGCCAAAGTATTTTGGCCTCTGCAACATGAAAATGTCTGATGTAAATCATATCTGTTGTTTTTGTGTGTTTTAGAAAATTAAACATACATATATTTGTAACACGCAAGGCCTTTCTTCTTTAGCAGTAATTAGAACTAAACCCCAGACCTTCTCTATTATAAATAGGGAAAGTAGATTTAGAAATTATCCTTATATGCTTTACAGGAAAGAAAAGTATTTCTGGGAAAAAAGAAACATTACTTGAAATCCAAATCCCATGAATGTGTATTCATTCCATCCAGCTTCCCACAAGGTGTTTGGTACTGGAAGAGTGGTCAGAGGCATGCAGACACCACAGTAAATCAAAGGAGCAGWTGAGTAACTGCAGAATTAATAAACCCTCATTCAGTTATTGCTTTCYAGCACATTTGAATTATATTTGGTTTGACCACTGAGTTACTTATGTTCAGTTAACATAATGATTTTTAGTAATTTACATATTGAACTCATTTGCTGAAAAATTTCTCAGCGAGTTGGCAATAATCTCTAGATTTAAACACTTCCTCATACCTCCTCACTAAGTTCAATACATGAARAGGGGTCTGTATATCAATTGCACAGAATTACAGTTTTAATAAATTAATGTAAAGAAGAAGGATGCTCATGAAGCTGGAGGACCCTAAGCTGCATGCATCTCAATCTACCTGATAGTGCAAGGACCGAGATGAACTTTGGAATCAGCAAACCTGTGCAGTTCTTTGGCAGAGAGGAAAATAATTACCTGACAAAGCTTTTTAACAAAATGTCCAGCTCTTAGCAAAACTCATGCTTCAAAAGAATTGAAGYTGGCAATTAGTAGCTAACATGGTTTTTAATGTTTTGTTCATTTTACTTTGGTTAAAACAAGCATAGTTTTTATCCACCAGTCATAATTTATTATTTTAGTGGCAAGCCTATTCAATATGCAAGCCAAATTAATGATTCACTCTATAAACAACAATTTTTTCCATAGTCAGTGATCCAGAAGGCAGTATTAATTGAATGAGTGTGTCTTGGGCTTYTGTTTGTTTATTCAGTGTTGTTTGCGTTAACAATTATCTAGTGTCCCCCAGAACAAACACCCACAAAATGATCTCACGAGACTCCCAGTCTGTTCTGGCTTGGCAAAAGAAAACTATTGCAAATGGCAAAATACAAAAACACAAAATCAAAACAAAAAACCCCAGAACAATGCAACACACAATCTCTCAGAAAGAAAAGCAGTATTAGGGGAGAATAATCTGAAAACAGTGATATTAAATGGCAATGGGTTGTTGCTGCATGTCTCTATGTGAAACACACTAGGGCAAACTGGAGCATGAAAGTTTGGCTCTGGGTCAAAGTCTGAAAAAAAAAATCTTTTGTCTGGTTTCTCATTTTTCCAATGTTACCCTTTGGTGATTCAGTAGATATGTCTAAATGTAATTATGTACRTGATTTCAGAGAGGACAGTGCACGTATCAGAGCCCAGGCTTGTACTAAATGTCTCCTTATTCTTCACTGCTCTAGAAGCTGCATGAACTGTGACATAGGTAATTTCTCAGTCATTTAGGCAAAACAGAGCCTTTTGTCAGAGATAAAGAGAAGTTCTTCTCTGACTATTCAGCACTGCAGTCTGGATTTTCCCTCCATTATCTCTCAACACAACATTTTGGTACAGAAGACACACTGGCACTCCTCTGCCAAGGCAGTTGTTTCACACTCAAATGTAAATTTCATGCCCCTGGCATTATGCCTAATGCAAATAATTCAGTGAGACTTTCCACATTATACTGCATCTTTTGATTTCACTTAAGTTAAAAGAAGCAAGCCAAAAATATTATATCAGTGTCCTAAGCAGGTTAGAAAATAAATTAATGATTGTAAATACCTGAGAAGTATTTATTTGATATTTTCAGATCCTTTATAAACACCTGACAAATATATTTATACCAGCATATATAAAYGTGTATCATGGCCAGAGTTAATTGCAGTTATTAATGAAAAAACAATTATTCACAGTGAAATTTTAAAAATCTGTACATCCTGCTCAAGAAAAATCAAAATAATAATACGCAGTGAATAATGAAAATTGAAACCAGATTACATGAAGAAAGGACATGATATCAGACTTACTACAGATTATTGAATTAAAATAATATGAATGTTTCATGCTGAGTTTASAATAGTATAAAGAAGCACATATTTCCATTTTTTCAATTGACTAAAATTTTTCCCATGTACCAGGGAAAAAGCAAACCAGGATTTTCCAATAGATATAACATAATTTCTGCTCCTTTGATACAGTTTGAATAAAAAAATGCCAGTACATCTTGATAGAGCTTGAACAAACAAGGTAAGATAACTGAAAGAAAATACAAAAGCTATTCCCAGGGAAATTCAGAAGTTTCATTAACTTCAATGAAAACAATAGGAATAAGTAATTTTGACCAAAAAAAATAAAAACAAAATTTCATTTTAAATCCCATAACCAGATCAATATTCAATTATGACCTTTCCTTATTTTGGTGGGATTGAAATTAGTTGACAAAGTCAGAAGTTTTTCAGTCTGTTTTATGATTAGGTTTTATGAAATGATTCCTACCATTGAAAAGAATGTTCCTATTTTATATTCAGAAATCAAAAAACTCTATTTTTCATTACCAACATACATATCCCAATATAACACATTTTTAATGGTACTAGATCTTATCAGTTCTTTCCACTGAGATGGTAACAGCAGCCCACTAAAGTAACTCTCATATTTTATCTGTCAGTGCATACTTTCATATTGTTATTTGGAGTTTTATTTTCTATTTAGAAATTGCCACCATCACCAGCTTCACAACTGCAGYGAGTTTCTTTACTGAAATAGAATTGGGCTATCAGAGATAAAAAGGTTTGGGAAATATGACTGTAAGCTACCAAAGAAGACGAGCAGAGAGGCAGTTTGAGAACCTACAGAAGAAAACTGAGTCAGTGAAAGCTGGAAAAACAGAAGAAACCAGGTACTTATTTTTGTAGAGACACTGAATTCAAATGACTACTCACTGGTATCAGAATCACCTAGGCAAAACACCAGAAAACAAAAAAACCATGGACATTATAAGAGCAAAACCACAGATTTCCTATTTAAAGTGGACTAAGGCATCTGTGTTGCAGTGCTGCTTACACAAACTGTTGTTCTTTACTTTTGACCCTTGAATGCTGCTGTTTTTCTTCACTTTTTTTCCTTCCTTTCTTCTATAAAATATAAACTTACAGATTTCCCATAAATAATCAAGTCAGTAACAAAAAGACGGATTCACAGAAATATTTACATCAATGTGTTTAACTGGTCATTTGTTGGATTTGGAATTAAGTTGGAACTGCAACTTAGTACCAGGTCTGTAATCAACAGCAGTATTCCTRTCTGAGAACTCCTATTACAACAAGYATGCACATAATTMYAGTGGTCACCAATAAAAAYTATGCATTTGTTTTGWCATCYCTGGGACAGTATAGCTACAACAAAGACTAAGGTTTATTGCAGTTGCTGATAGAGTTTTGCCTTATCTGAAAAGTCACTTATAAGGGCTACCASTAAACAAAAYACTTCCTCAGGTTAAGGTAAAAAAMCCAAGCAGACAAACAAACAAAAAAAACTCCAAAAAAAAAAMAAWKSMAAMCCCCCCAAACAGTAACCTACTTCAAAAAGTTGCCAGCAAAGGAAGAAGGAATAATGCAGTGCATGAACTAGAAAATTCTAGCCAATTAAGATACCATGATCATTGTTTGCAAAGTCCTCACCATATTTTCCTTTTTTTTTTAGAGCAGATGCTTCTACATAGAAGAATTCAGTACTTATAGAAAACAAACACCAACAATGTGGCTCAAAATTAATCAACATAATTAGACCTTCCACTTGAGTTTTTATATGATTGCAGAAAAAGTCTTTTACTACTGTGGAATCCAGAAAGCAGGAATCTGTAGCAAGGCTGAGGTAATATCATCAAGTCAAGTTTACTTATTGTCAAACTATTCCTGCAGTAGTACATTGTCAAAATGTATAAAAAGAGAATTTGAGATATGCAAAATATGCCACATAGGAAAAYACAGCACTTAAAGCACTGTATAATTAAAACAAAAACAAAAGAACCTAARTAGCCAGTGAGAAATGCTTTACAGCTAATTAGAAAATATCCCTGTGAGAATAGCACCCCTTACTGAAAATAGTTTTTTATAGAAGTGGATTGAAATGGGATTGTGAAATGATCATCCCAGCTGTCCACACATCTCTRTCCTGCAGGGTGTTAAGTCTGCTATAAGGCTATCACAGTAAGTCAGAAAAAACTGCAACAGTGTGCTCCACTTTTAGAAACAGAGGTTGATTCAGACAAACACTGGCTACTGGTAAATGGTGCTGATCCAGGAACACTGAGTTGCCACACAATGAACCCATGCAGGGCACACATAGCTGTAAGTAGCATCCCTTTTTAACCAGTCACATTGTGGGAAYTGCTCGTTTTGGTTATCACATTTTTTATATAATTAACTACTGTTCAGATTAGATTTTACTTAATGCATCCTTGAGCTCACGGAAAGCCAAGATGGCAAACACTAAAAGTCATAAGGATTTTTCTTGTAAAATCCTGGACACATTCATGATCCAAGGYAATTGTAATAAAGATGAGACTAATATCACTAATTTCTTCGACAATTGTCTTTCACACACCACTAAAGTAGATGAAAAAAGATAATGAGAATGTGAACTATACAGTGAGGCAGACCGGAAGATGCTGAAGTCATGATGAAAAGGTTCTACCAGGAGTCAAGTGAAAAGAATGGRGAAGGGAATCTAAAACTTTGTAGGTCAGTAGAAAAGAGTTAGGGTACATCAAACTGAGAAAGCTTTTGCTTTCTTGGGAATGTGGGAGCTCAGGGCATTCCTCTGGGTGCYCCRGGTGACMCCAGGACCCTGGTGGGGAGGCTGGAGGCCCCTGCAGGGAGCTGGAGATGGTTGTGGCTTTGATCTTGGCCCATGGAGGGGATTGCYAATGYTGTATGATGAGGCTCTGGCCAYAAGGGTTCAAATCARGGTGRTAGTTAGTGAATCATGGTGTGAAAAATAAATTTATGGGTTTTAGCACAGGCGGTTGAAATAGACAAGATGGAGGATTTGGGGTGYGTCTCTGTCTTTTTKCTTCTTCTTCCCTTCTATTTTCTGCACTGGTGGGGGTTCTTTTTAATCAGTTTTAGGGACTTGAGCACATTCTGATGTCATGGGTTATTATTGGTAATTAATTGTAAATATAGGGTATGTAAAATTCTGTATAAAAGTAGAAACTGCCCAGGTGGGTTGGGATTTGCTGCTGACCTTTGCTGTAGAGCAGAACGCAGCTGGGCAGAAAAAGAATGTAAGAGATAAGAGAAAATAAACAGCCTTGGATTTCACTGCAGACGGCTTCCGGGCATTTTGTGAAGACACAGGGTTCGAGAAGAAACTTTCCTAGCAAACCAGGGTTCATTTATAACACCTAACCCTGACAGGGAACACTGAGGGATGAGGAAGAAGAAGACAACCTTCAAGACAGCGAAGGTGAAGGTTTTTAGCCACTATAGAAAACTTGATTCTTGGAAAATGCACCCAAAATCGGACCCAAATTCCACAGGCATGATAGTGTTACACCAGGTTTCTATATAGAATACATAAATTAGGCAATGCCAGCACATTCATTGTCTCTGTTCTTAAGCTGCTGRTACAGACTCTTCTATGGATTTAGTCCATGACAAGTAATACTCWCCAAAACAACAGGCTACATAACTCAGGAATTAGTAAAAGGGTGACTTTTAATAGACAGTTTTCTCACAGTCACCCAATTGCATAGAAAAAGACAGTTAAAAATATGGATTTAGGCTGTTTTATGCAATCACCTCAATGCCAGAAGCCGGTTTCATTGATTGTGATAACATGACCTAGGAATTTTGTATTTTGGAAACTCACAAGTAGCAGAATGTTAACAGCCAGTACACTAGCTCAAATGACAGCTCTGAAGTCTCTGCCCCTGAAAGTATCAGGAGATACCTCATTATAGGTAACTTTTCACGTGAACTTTTTTTTAAAAGTGGGTTGCAGTGGAAAATTTAGATTTTGAATGTGTAACTGAAACTGAGTCACACTGCATACAAACTGATGGCTTAAATCTGTATACATTTTTTWAATTCAAGTATTTTCCAATGTTTAAACTACCTGAAAGACTTTAAACATATGCCTTGAAATCAAACAGGACTAAAATTTCAAAAAATTCCAATTATATCATCAAAATCCACCAGTATAGTAGATGAATATCTACATTGGTCCACTAAGCAGTACAGCCTTCTCTWCTTCAGACACAATCACTGAAGCAAAGCAGGAGTTTTGCTCTTCCTTTTTACTTTCCATGTCTTTCAGGCATGAGACTAGGGGAGAGGACAGACTTCAGGTCACAATTTCTTTATTCACTTTAAAATCTATTTCAGGGAACGGAAAGGTTATATTTTAAAGACTCCATCCCCTCATCCTGTGGGGAACTAGARGAAGCTATAGGGTTCTTTTTCAGAATAAATTTTCCCCCAAAGTAATGGAAGTAGGAATAAAATTTGAGAGAAAGAGAGAGWGAGACTTGGTTAATAAAAGTAGCACAGCAACACAGTGTCAGTCCAACAAGACTGATGAAAGAAGAAAAAGCATTAAACAGGAAGAGAAAAACATGATAGAAGAGGGAAAAAATAGTTAATAAGAAAATCATGGAAAGAAAAAATGTGGAGGAGGAAAAAAATGGAAACATATTTTAAAACCCATTTACTTTYCCCATTACACATTTGTATTTGCTAYGATAAATTTTGTTTCTTTTTTTCATCAATAGTATTCCGTATGCTAATTATGACTGGTAAACTGAAGGAAAGTACTTTAGGCATATGGAAGAACCTAACTTTTCTACATATKGTTTTCTTTTCTCCCGCTCTCCTTTCTCCTAGCAGACTTGGGTAACAAAAGACAGAAGCTGGAAAAASAGAAGTATATGCAAATCTTAGGGATAAGCTGACTATAAGTAATAGTATTGAGGAAAGAGGGTCAGAGATGCATTAAGAAATAATTCCCCTGCATTTTCAGTCACATAGCTATGGTAACTGGGCTTTATTTTAGAAATCTTTACACAAGATTACCAGAACTATCAAAATTCATTGCTTGGGACATGCCTACTGAAAATAAATTACTTCAGTGCAGTTTTGGGTAYCATCTAAATCACAATTGCTTAAAAGCATCTTTTATCATTTTGGAACTATTAAAGTGAGAGATATGTAAAAGAAAAAGTTCTGTACAGAAGTCCAGGGACACACTGAATTAAGACAAATTAAGTCAATGATAGCACAAGACACTGATGCAGGAAATGAGTTTGGGTGTTGTGGGGCTGTACGGCATGCCTGAGGATCTGAGATTTGGCAAACCTGTCACAAAGGAATGATTAAAGCAGGAAGCTCAGCTAAATTAAGATCATGCAGAAGAACAAAATACTATTTTTAGAATCTGTTGACGACCACATAGCCCAGGGAAAAGACTGGCCTCTTGCTTTCAGGGTAAGTGACAGCAATGCCATCAGGATAAACTACAAGGACGTGCTGAGAGTAAGCGKCAGACAAGTTAAATCTGAGACATATACATGACAATGAGAAATGATGGCTTAGCAGAAGTTCTGTAAACYTAATTTCAAGGACTCTGCTACTCAGAGAACCCAAAATGTATGTTCTTTTGCTACTTAATAAACACGCCCAAGTAAAAAATGGTTGAAGAAATCCTGGWATCATGCAGCTTTACCTGAGCTTGAGATTTTATCAGGAAAAAAATGAAGTATAATATACTGACATTGAGAGGGAATCTTTTCTGATAGTTCTAGCTTCAAAAGTCTTTTCTAATGCTTGCCTGTGATACTTGATCATATTTTAAAATAATTCTTCATAAAGCATAGCTGACTRAGCTTGATTTAAAAGTAGGTGAAAACTAGGATACTAAAGAAGATACTAGAGAGTGTTTCACTCTTTGGGAAATGTTTCTCTTTTGAAAATTGAGATTTTTTTKTGTGTGTGTGTTGCCAATATTACCTCTCCTAGCAACAGCACAACTTCCAGGTTGTTGCWTTTCTTCATGGTTTAACAGCCATCAAATCCTGCTTAAAACAATGATTCTCTCCATGAGAAATATTAATCTTCCTGCTGTTTAAATTAGTCAAGTTCCCTTTTTTGTTTGATTATTCTTCTGAATACTAAAYGTCTTCTGTAAAAATAGTTGAAGTTTTCAAGCAGCAGTTTTAACAAWTCATTAAAAGTGAACCTATAAAATATCATGAGAGTCTGAAAGTACTGCTGTGAGAATTTGTAACCTACCACTTGAACATGAGCATGATTTGGGAAAGATGATAAGGACTGACAAGTAGTAAATATCCATCAAGRTTCACAGTTATTTTGGATTCTTACAATGTGGTGGAAGAAACTGAAAAAAGAGGGCACATCTGTTAAAAACATGGGAGAAAAAACTTTCATGATTAGTTTTTAATAGTTAAAAAGGAAAAAAAAATCGTCCTTAAGATATGCAGTCTCATGCTCTTCTACTCACTCCTCTGACTTTTAAAAGAGACTGTCCCGGGGAAAACCAACTGATAAACAATCTGCTACCACAATTGCAGCATCATGTTTGAGAACACAGTATGTGCTACCTTCTTAATCTTGGTGTACATAAACTTATCGAAAAATAGTATTTCCTCCACTTTCAAAAACAAACTCCTCACTATGTGATGGGGTCATGATCCTGATCATGCCCATCCCTGCAGGGATTGGGTTAGCAGTCTTCATGAAGTCTGAAACAACCAAGTACCCAAGCTTTTTCCTTTATAGACCATCATTTTAAGTTCAGCTTAAAAAAATTAAAGGAGTAAGGGAAGTATCTCTTTATAGTTTTGAACAAACTTCAATATTCTCTAGTTAAACCCCCTGAATAGCCTATAAATAACTGCCTATCTGGATTTCTTTTTAAAGAATAAACCTTGTAATCCCAATTTATAAGACCTGGGATAGGAAGCATATACTTTTTCTAACTTTCCCATTTACTGGGCTGGGCATCTCCATTTCTGGATTCTCCCTCTATTCCCAATGCATCTGACTGGTTATGGCAAAGTGAGGTTATATGAACACATATATGAACATCTTCTTATTTGAAAAGGGGTTTATCAAAGAACTTATAATACTTTTTGACAATTATTATATGCTGCTACTGAACCAATCTATCAATAAAGAAACACAACATCTAGCAACTTTTCTTCAACAAATTATTTATGACACACATAAATGGAAGTGCTTCTTAACCACTTGTGAACAGACTAGTCCTGCTCAAGGCTTGAGAGTAGTGTTATGCATAAAATTTTAAAAGAGGACCCTAGCACAGCAGTGAACCCTTCAAAAAAGGTTTAAGATTTGCCAATCCAATTACCTTTTTGGTTCTCCTGCATAAGAGCAAGRCAGGAAGATAAAGCTTGCATTTTCAGACCTTCCTCAACAGAACAGAAACAGAGTTTARGTGCTCTCTCAGGTCCCCAGATAACATTTAGCTAGACAATACTCCTGTTCAAGTGGGATGAAGACAATCTCTGTGCCCTGGTTTTGTGGGACTTTCTATATGGGCATGGATGATAATGTAAAAATATTACTACTACAGCAACAACAACGACAATAATAATAATATAGTATCAGTGTACMTAGTAGAATGCCATGTTTGGCCAAAAAAATATACCATCATTACACAGTCTAAATAACAGGCTAAAATTTCCAGACAGATTTCCAGCATTGTGGGATTTTTTCAATCTCTTTCAGCTCAGCTGAAAAACATTCAGCTGCCTTAGGAATTCCTTGTCCCTGGACTAGGTGCCTGTAAAACTTCAARATACCAGCTTTGCAGCAGGCACTGCGAAAACACATTGCACTGCACAGCTTATCAAATCACCTTCACTGCCTGTGCAGATCTCCCACCACGCCATCTAGAAGCCTGCTCTGATATGGCTTTGGAACATCTTCCCCCATTTCCTGGGGAAGCAGCTGCGGTGTTCCCCAGATGTGTTCACTACTTCTGCACAACCATAAGTCATGTAGGTTGTGGTAGAACAAAAACACCGGAGGAAAAGAAATAACATCTATTCTCAGAGCTYTTTTAATGTAGCATAGCTCCTGGTGCTTTTCTCCCTCCCTCCCTCCCATTTTTAAAGTTAGGAACAAATTTCTGTCTTGCTGAACTGAGGCTTCACATCTACTAAGACCTTCATCTTCAATGAATTTGCTTTTTCTTATGTGTAAAGAATCCTGATGCTAGAATTATTTTGGGATTATCTAACTTCCAGAAGTAACAGATTTAATAAGGCTTCTTGAATTAATGGTAATAGTTGATTTGCATTTTTGAACATATAATAAAAAATATTATCAATGCATAATAYGAAGATATCASATGGCATCTTTGTAGAATTACAATAAACCTTTGAAAGTTAAGTAATCTAAAAGAGTCCACTTCAACAACATCAAATAAAACCCTGGACATACACTATTATAATCATTACTGTCTCAGRGAGGAAACTTTCCTATTTACCAGTATGTATAATATAACTCAGTTGGTCCTGAAYCATACTGATACAAAAAATTGTATTTCCAAATCTAAAATGTAACTTTTAAAAATTTTGTTATCTCGATACTACTTCTTATACTTTCCTTTTTTTGCTGCTGTTTTGTAGTCTTCTTTTACCCTTTATTTTAAGGAATATGGATGACAGAAAAAAATTAAAAGGTGAATTTCAGGTGAGAGATACTTTACTAGCCTCTACTGCTTGGGTGAGATTATTTGGAGTGACTGCAGGAATTTTCTATCTTTTGTAAAAGACCACATGCTTCAAAGCTGTAATTCCTTTGGACTTCAACGAAGTTTCTCATGTGGGATYTCCTTTATGATCTCCTTGCTTCTATTTTCAGCAGAAGTAATTTAAAAAAAAACTCAAACCTACACAACAAGAACAAAARTTGAATATACAGCTTGAATTATTTTTTTCTCTCATGATATGTGGACCATGGTGAAGCTGCAGCWAATCTGTATGTTAGGTGAAAATGAACTGCATTTTCCACATGACATTTAAGTTCCTTGGGGGAAGCAGTCATGAGTTTCACTAAATTGCATAGAGCTAAGAATACCAAGAAGTTGATAATTAATAATAAATAGATAAAATATCTGCACTCATTTTTCATTTTCACTTCTAATCTTTTGCTTGTGACATCTTACCATCTCCACAACCCCATTATTATCCTTATTAGTATTTTTAAATTTTTATGTCTCACTCCTTATCTTTTTACAAATTGTATTAGGCCTTGGTTTTAATTTCTACTGGAGTTCCTCCCAAACTCAATTAACTTCTATTTATAATGAAAATTATGTAAGRAAGCTGCACGTGGCATACTTGGTCAGGCTCAACAGCATCCATTCTAAGATTACAGAATAAGAAATGTCCTAGTGTAAGCATGCAAATACTCAAAAGCATGGACTGAAAGATTTGCTGTAASACTCTAGCTTCAAGTCCCATAGCTTTCTCCTTCCTAAATTCTGAAGATGACGTATCACATTTATCATCCCTTGGAAAACTGCAGGTCCTGCAGACTAGTATTCCCAAAGACCTCCCAGAACACTTTGTTCTTCTTCCTCTWAATATTCCAGATAAAATAAACAACTTCCAACCAAAGGTAGCTCAAAACCAGAAAACAAAATGACACTGGAATAATACCACAAAGTCTTTTTCCCAAGCCCTGAAGAAATAAAAAAAAAAATTGACTATATTTATGTACTTACAGAGTGATGCAAGCTAACTTGGACCRCTTATAAGTGGGAAGAATTTTGAAAACTTCCCTGTAAAATGCTGAAAAGTTCTGTTACAGAAAAGGAGGAAAATCCACAAAAGTTTGAGTGATACATTGTAGTCTGCTKTGTATCATGGAAAAGAATGTGTTTCTCAATATGCAGGTCATTTGACGGATGAGCTGTGTCCAGGATGAAACCTATTGCTCATAGATTTTTTTTTACATGATGCAATTTCTTAAATTAATGCACACTTGACATATATTAGTGCTATTTGAATTTAGGCAATTCTCCAAATTCTTCATTTTCTATAATCTCTTTTTGAAAAGAATGCTGGTAATTCTCAGCAGCTGACCTCTTACTCTGACAAATCATGCAGAAAGCTGACTGTGATTTAACAATGCAACAGGTTTGAGAGATTGCTCTCATGTTTTTAAAGTCAGAAACACAGTGATGCTTCAACCCCACTATAGCCTGTGTTCTGCAATCCCCCAGGTAGCTCCATTCAGAGACACTGTTCTAAAACATAGAACAAAGGATCTCTGAAATGTGTCCTACTTTGAGATTAAAATTGAGAGGGCCATTAAATTAAAGCATTGACTAATACTCCTTCTTTTTCTTTCTACTGCYTCTCCTTTCACATTTCATGAAACCATCAAGACTAGCCTGCTGAAGCAGAATTAGAATTCCTGGGAGAAGATCTGAACTGTTGAAATGTTAAACATGTCAGCGTGTGAGAGATCCACACTTCTGCTCTACAGCAGTAAGTAGTACAAGGTCTAACTGTCTCTTCYCGATCCTTGGGTGAAAAGAACAATTGATGTCAGTCACAGTCAGCAGGTACCTACTTACTGTATCATACCCTGCCAATCCAGACTGAAATTAGGTGCTGCAAGACCATTCATAGTCTCTGAAACTGCAAAGACAGGTATAGTACAACAATTGAATGAAATATATACAGCCCTTGTATATTAAAAACCTTTTGAAAAAGTCATTAAGAGAAATCATTGAGTTTTCTTCAGAATTCTCTTGATAATACAGCCAATTATGGGAAAAATAGAGAAAAGGCCAATATATACAATTTAACAMAGAARTCATTCTATTAYTTAAAAYATTTTTGCAGTGGCTACTGTGGAGTTCAGTGATGAGCTCTAATGCTAKGAAATGGGCAGCAAAGAATATCCTCTTTCTGTTCACTCTTCCATTTCTAAATAAATTCCTAATCATTAAATAGAAACACCTATCTGCATGTAACATTTAGTTTCAAAACCTCAGTTCCAAAAGGCATGAATGGCTGGTGCAGCAGTATCTCAGGACATAGTTAGACTGAATAACATTAGAATGAACAATGCATTTTGATAGATATCAGAAATAGATAATGTAGCTAATTTGCTGCTTCTTTCAATGTCCTAATGTTAACTCACAGTCATCTAACCAAAAGCATGAGGCCACCAGCTCTGCCACTGTCAGACAAATAGCTCATTTAAGATTAGCAATAATCTATTTGCTTTTATCTGCTGTAGATAAAAGGGGATCAGTGAAGAAAATTAAACACAGCAGGATTTCATTCAGGTTCAGCCCACCTTTTCAGCCATGAAAAGCCATTAATTCAGCTGGGTTTTAATAAAAAGCTTGGGGTGAGATCATTGTCACAAAACACAGATGGGCTGGCCCTCCTTTGTTTCTCTGTCCTCTAACTCCTCAGCACATGGACACTGCAGAAAAACAGGYGATCCAGAGCTTGAAACAAAGCTGTGCAATCCCAGCAATCACCACCTTTGGACACTCCCAAATTCATACAGAGGATGTTCACAGTCATGGGGGTTTAAAGAGGGACAGAGGGGGCCACACCAAGGCACTGCTCCTATGTGCCACCAAGGCTGCCCCTTTCCTCTTGGCAGTGAAGACACATTAACCCTACCTAAGCTGATGCACAAGGAGCATGAATGAGCTGAAAGACTCAGCAGATGGATCCAGTTAATTTTGAGTTGTAGGACCCAMCCACAATGCATAACAAGATATGTTTATACAGTTTTCATATGGAATTAATTTCTTTATGCTGCCTSTGAGAAACTGTAAACAGCTTGCTACTCCTTCTCTACTCAATGAAACAAATAAATAGTATTTAAATTGCACTTAGTAATTACAAACTTTTTTTTTTCTTTGCCATGCTATACATCATTCAGCTTGCTCCAAAACCATAATTTTAATAGTTCTCCTTTTCATTACGTGTATCATATATGCCATAAAATTTAATATATTGCTGCAGCAGGAATTATGGCTACAATTATGGAGGAAGACTCAAYGCATTCAGCAACAACATAATATAAATGCTGCATAATAATTCCATTTCTCCTCCGAATGTTCACTCGGATTAATTTACACAAGCACATTGCCCTTTTCCTCACATGCCACAGACTCACAGTCACCCTCGAGTGATAGATTATCACTTTTTACACTCAGTTTTGTGCAACTGATTGGGGTGAGACTTTCTTACTGAGATCCAATGATCGTACTAACAGCTATTGCACAAATGGCTGGATGACAAGTTGTTTCTATGAAAACACTGACTTCTATGACCGCTGTTACAAAAACTTTGCATCAGCAACATGAAGAAAAATGGTTTCACAAATGAAAACTTACAMGAGGCAACTACAAYATGCTGACCAATTTCACTGGGTAAGGGAAAATAATGACTGAGCATAGTAAAAACCAAACCTCAGTGGAATACTGTTGTGTAAATATAWGCTAGATAATAAAGTTTTGTAACAAATACAGCAGTAAATATGAAAAATAAAGTCATTCTGTCTTTATGAAAACATGGKCTGTTTTAAAGTTTTATACTGCAATGTCTAACACTAGTTTTCAAAGGAGTGGGCAGA
Source organism: Alauda arvensis (assembly GCA_902810485.1). NCBI lineage: Eukaryota > Metazoa > Chordata > Aves > Passeriformes > Alaudidae > Alauda > Alauda arvensis. Next base: position 337,384 of record CADDXX010000448.1, read on the forward strand.
TATTTATTTTTATATTCAAATATTCAACAGCAGTAAGATTTACTCTTAATATGGAAAGGWTCAGATATATCTTAAGTATTAGAGGTTTTTCAATGCTTTGAAAGAATATTATTCTGGTAATGACTACATCACATAATTTTTTTGTTCATTTTATGAAATCAGATGAAGCTAAACAATGAAGACAAAACYTATAACCAAGTATCATATMTATATATTTGAGAAAACCCACATAATTTACAAGTGGAAACTGTKAACTAACTTGCCCTGTAATTTATTTCTCACTTTTGTCTTTTTTATTAATTCTGCACAAGTCAAAACAATTTCATGGATCTTTTACTACCACTAACTATGCTTGTTCAGRGTTTTGAATATAATATTTTGCCTCTGACTTGAGTAGAAATTTTTATTTTCAAAGACACTATGGATTTCAGGTTYCTCATCAGATTATTCTTGGCTAACAAGAAGGTGTTGAGTCCAACTATAATTTCACACACTTGAACCTCTAAAGCCATAGTAACTGACAGCACTAAGAAATCACCCCAGTGGTTTTTACAGTGGTACAGTCATGATATCAAAGCCCACAGTTTCACTTATAGCAACATTGTAAGAATATGTTAGAGGGGCCACTGTTGAGAGAAGAACCTTCTGCATTTGTCCTTCACTGGGCAACCAACATTCCACAAGCACCAAAACCTACCTTCATAGAAAGCATATAAATATAACTAATGTCTTAAATAATTGTCAGTCATGACACTTCTTTTCACAGTAATCGATTGGGCATCTGTTACAGTCCATCAAAAGAACCCTGCCCACCAAAATGCTTAAGCAGAAAGACTAAGTTCTGATTTTCAAAACAAAATGTAATTCATTATGATTCATGTAATGATGAAATGTAACAATATTAAAACAAAAYGCTTTAAAATTAGCRATRTTTTTAAATATACACAAATTAAATGAAGAAATAGCAGAAAATAAATTCTCTCATGTGAAGAAAAGARACAATATTTTKCATTTTTATGRCTGCTAATGATGATTCCCTAAAATGTTTATAAGGGTTTATTTTAATTCCTAGGATGACATAAGCTTCTCTTTGGAAACTGAATGATTAGTACTTCGTTCTAAAATTCTTAGAATCTACTCTACTTCAGTCCCAAATTCAAGCAAATTTTGGATTAGCAAACAATACYTTAGAACTAACTCTCTTATATTTTCATCATTGTCATTCTCTTTACTACACTCTCTTTACTTACCTAAATCATTASGGGAGAAATGTTTAGAAGTAATCAGAAGGCCTCAATCACAGCAGACAAAAAAAGAAAGCTGTGGGGGACTGAAAATGCTAGGAGTCTTAAAAAGAAAAAGTAATTTTCTCACAATCAATCAGTCRTATGATGATTATTCCAAATTACATTCACCTTACCTCACCATCCAAAGGCACCAAAGCAGTATCTTTTCACCTTTTTTTGCGCATTATCTGCTTTATCTGATTGTATGAGGGCCTCTCCTGTTTACAGTATTTTCAAAGCCTTTCTGTAAGTCAGTATAGGCACTTTAATGACAACACCTGCTTAATGATCTGATTATATAAAGTGTATATGTTCTAGTCCTACCCCCTAAATAATCTCTTGTTTACAGAAAGGTTCTTCTTAGCTGAAACCACATTCTTTCCAAATTCACAAGAAAGCTCCTCAATTTTTTTCTGTAAAGTTTCTTTTTTGAAAGTACTTTAAGGTTTTTTCTCTTATTTTATTTTTCAGTAAGGAACAGATTGTACTTCAGGTGTGGGTTGGTTTTTTGAGTTGTTTTTTTTTCAATAAATTATTAGTTAAGGCACAATCAACCATAGCTACACCACTACAAGTAAGATGGTCATTTACTTCCTTCTGACCTCCCCAGTGAGCACCACTTTCTACAGAAGAAAAGTTCACGACTAAATCTCTAGAGTATTTTCTAAATTCCTCAGTATGTGAGCAATACCTGACACCYCTTCATATTGCAGTTTTGCACCAACTTTCGACGGAGAAAGTTTTAACTAGGGCAAAAGCTCTAAAATATTGTAAACACAAAAAGTTTATCAACTCTATTTTATTATAATAACCTTTTAGCAGACATAAAAATACTCAWGTGAGAGATGTTCAATCCCATTCATTCCCTTCTAATATCAGCAGTATTCATTGGGGGTTTTCTCARTGAATAAAAACCAYAATATAATAGTCTTGATATTTATTTCCTATTCAGAATTTAATTTCCTGTCAGCCTTTTGTTTTTGCAAAGTGCTTCAAACCTTTTTTGCACGATATAAAACCAGCAGCTTTTGATATGACTTATGAAATACTAGCATTAATCTAGTATTAATTTTTACTTGCGTACAATTCCCTGGAACTTTTAAAGCTCTGAACTAAAAATGAAATAAWTTTTTTTTGTTTTATCTACATCCACAGGTGTTTCAGTTCTTGAACACAGCTCTCTGCCACTGYACACAATACATATTAATGCCATCACCACTAAGCAGAGGATGTTAATTCTGAGCTTTAGAACAGAACAGATATATCAGATTATCCACTGTAAAAAAATTGCACAGAAAAAGCATGAAAATAATGAAAGCAAATTTTAGAAGGCATGTTTACTCTTTAAATGAAAATACAGTGCAACAGGATCAACTTCAGTAATGCCTCTATCTCAGGTCTGTCATGGTCTATCATGTATTATCAAGGTAGTCCTTGTCATGGGGAGGTGGAACACCCTCAGCACTGATCAATATTCGATAGGCTACTGTGCCTGAATGGCATCCCACCAAAATCAGTGCAGAATCAAACAGGAACAGCAACCTGACAACATACAAGAAACTGCTAAATGAATGCCTGAAAGACAGACATGGAAGATGAGATATTCTGCAGAGAGTAAGAAATAACTTAGCTCACATTTTCTTTTCCAGGAGCAAGCTTTTCAARGTTTTAGAGACTTGCTGAAAACACTATCCTCATTACCATGATTATATGTGCCTATTTTGGAATATATTTATATAYATAAATATATATATAAAACCAATCTAGGTTTTTCAATAAGCTTGAAATGTCAAACAGAGGGGATCTTTGCAGTTTAGCATAGTGGTCTGCGTTCCTAAACTCAAAAATATCAGAGTAACTCAGTCTCAAAACTCTAATGCTGGACTTAAATTTGACTTTACTGGAAATCTCATCAAGTCTGTATATCTCCAAATTTTTTTTTTTTTTTTGAGAAATAGTAAAGGATTTTAGCAAAAATAAATTTTCCATTACAGCAGAAAATATGTATCCGTATCAGAAAGCACACCAAAGAAATAAAGATGTAAGGTAAAGGGAGATGCATTTTATGCATTAAAAATTACTGAGTGTGCACTCCAACTCACACAATCACATCCATGATTAAGCCATCCATTCCCCAAAAGAAGAATAAATATCCCTTGTTGTTCCATGTATCAAATCTCAGTAAATGGACAGTATTACAGTGGTACACTGATCCTAAGAAAGCAGGAAAGGTCAGGAGCTGCATTGCTTTTTGTCTTACCGTCAAAAGAATCTYGCTGTATTTTTCACTTACTCATTTGTGAGAACATAAGAACAACAAGCTTGGCCAGAGTAATACAGAGGTTTTGTGAACACACAGACATGCACACACACACAGTGTGCTGTACAAACACAGCTGTCCCTGCACTGTTGTGGGCTGGAGGTTTGGGATGGGTGGGGTAGGGGCTGTTGAAGCTGTGACCTTCAGAGTGATGCAATATCTGAAATATCATTGACAGTAATATTAGTTAATTTGTACAGATGATCTTTACTTCAGAAACTGATGTGTAATTCTGTCCCCCAACACAAGTTACTAGTAAAGTTTTCATTTTAATTTTAGAAACAAGGCTCTTGGAGCAGCTGAAATAAGGTTTATCTAGCTCACATTGCCAGTGGAGGATGGCTTGAGATAACTACAATAAAGGAGCATTTGTTCCAGCCAATCTGTTTCAAGCACTACAAAAGCCTCCTGTGGACTACTGTTTATAGTTTTGGGTACAATAAATCAAGGAAACAAACATGGAGCAGATGGAGACAGTTCAGGGGATGGCAGTAAGAATGATCAAACACAAAAATATGACCTATGGACTGTGAGGATTTAAGTCCATATAACCTGGAAGAGAGAAAAGGCAGCACATGCAGACATAGACTTTTAAATATACACACATAAATACATATATGTACACAAACATGTAGAACTAATTCATAGCTATGTTCTAAGAACCCTAGGATTGGTTGTAGGATTGTTTCAAATACAGTTGATCTCGTGCTCTAGGGAAGGACTGTACAGGATGATCTCTCAAAACTCATTCTGACACGTTTTTTTATTACCATTTTTAAAAGCTAATTGTCATGTAAATTAAACTTCATCCTATATGCTTTTTATCTGCAGAAACAAAAAAACAAATCCAGCATTATAGTCACAAAAATATGTCTATGGAAACATTAATTACATATCATATATTATCACAGGTTGTGCATGTAGATACAACATTTAAACCAGAACTGCACAAGAAAAACAAATCAATTGTGCTCCAAAATGTTGCTTTTCTATAGAAATGCAGAAGAAAAAATGAACTAGGAAGGTACAGAACATTTTGAAAAGCATTTTAAAAATATAAATGCTTCAGCCATTAAAGCTGCTGAAACTGGGTGCAGCCTAGACACTAGCTTCAAAACTGTTTAATTTACTAGGAGCAAATACAGAGATGTGTAAAAGGAATAAYTGAAGCTTTAATTTCTATTCAGGTCATTTGGACTAATTTGTTTAGGTTATTTATTACTACTGGTGTTATAAACAATATTGAAAGTTGTCAATGACCATCTCTTTAAAGAAAACATAAAACTGCTTRTATTCAACATCAGACCTTCAGSATGTGCTTTGTGTTTCTTCTTGGCAGGGATTCATTGATTTGTGTTTCCATTTGTGTCCATTTTGTGTCCATTGTGACAAAGAATGGGAAAGTGCAGAGCAGTGATGAATGACTGTAATGTGTAATTTCTAAATKATGATGGTTACATATCTATTGTCTCATTCATATAAATAAGCTAGAAAAAACAAGACTTAAAATACATTTTTAAGGTACTGCTCTCTTTGTAGGAATGGTTTTTTAAATTGTTTTTTCAATGATAAACTATTTTATTAAACCTCTGCCTCTTATCTTTTGCTTAAGTGGTATTATGAAATGTACGTTTAGAAAAAAACCTTACTCTTCATAAAATTGGCAGGCTTCCACCAGTGCCATGATTTGGATGCACAAGGGTACTCAAGTACAAGTAGTTTGCTAGCTGCAAGATGTAAATGTTATCCAAAAGACTACAATTCACCCTTGAAACAGGGCTTTCACGGAGCATAGACATTGTGCTGACAGAATTTATCAGGGCTGAACTCCAGCAGAGATAATTTTTACTGTGATTCAGAAAAAATTCCATTACTGGAGCTGCACAAGTTTTGCTGAGGAGCTGGCAATCATGAACTGGTAAAAAAAAAGTGCTGSAGGGAAAACGTGTATTATGTCAGAAAAAAAGGCTGCTTCATGTGACATTCAAAATGTACAAATTATTTGTTTTGTCACCAGTGTTTCATTAGCGATGAGGATGACACATTTTTTGTTAAGATATACATGAACCTCAATTCATATTTACCATCATAAATAGCTCTAATTTACTGATTTAGACAGAAAGTCCCCGTAGCCTGGAACAGACTGAAATGCTCAAAGGGAAAATAAATCAAACCATAAAAGTATGAAACTGGTATCTCTAATTATGATCTCCCCTGAAAACATTTAACCTTCAAAACCAGCATGCCTRGATTATTTCCACTCATGATCTTTTCTTACGAAATTGCATATATAGAAAAAGATAATGATAAATAACACATTTGCTCCATTAAAGAAAAAAATCTTTTTTTTCCTAAATGACTGGCAAAAGTCCAATGAGAAAAAGTCTATAATCATTGGCCAAATGATCAAAAGTACATTAAATCTTGTACTTTGAAGACAACATTTTAATTGAGAAAACTGGAGAGTAGAAAATCCGCTGATGCATCATAAGCATCRTAAGAGGGTTTTTTATATGCCTCAAGCCAATCATTATAATATCTTTGGCCAGTATGATGGATGAAGTGCTTCAAAGCTGCAGGAGTCTAGAATTCTCTGGGATCTGGTATTATAATGAAACAACTCTCAAGATAAGAATGAAAAACTTACGGCTGACATTTAAAGAGACTGAAAAGACAGGACCTATGGTGCAGAAGTGTAAARAGCAATGCAGCTTGATGTGTGGCTCCATCTGTACATTTATAAACTAATCCCGGTCTTCAYAGGCCATGTCCAAAGTACACTTATTCTGTCATTGACAAAAATGTACATTTCTTCTAACCAGGACCAAAATTTCATGGGTTTTTGCACACTTCAGATCAAAATAATTTCYACTTATTCTAACACTCATGTAAGAAAGTAATACAGTAAACACTCAGCTGAAGAGCTAAAAATACTTATAATCTTGATAACTACCTAGTTTGCTACAAGTTCCCACCTACTGGGGAAAATTATTTTTTTAAAAAACTATTTCCTGTTTGTTTCCTATAGCAAAAACTTTAGAGAGGAAACAATTACTGGAGATGGTATAAAGTTATCCAAGTTTTAGTTGATTCAAAAGTCAAAAATTGCTATCTTTCCTCATATGCAGAAYCATATGCAAATACACTGAGCAACAGCTGGATTACATAAATTCAGAATTTTCTGCATTTTTTTTCTTGTATGGTAAATYCAGGGTCTCTGTGATGTATTTAATAATTCATCCAGCAACTGGATGATCTGGAAACCACGAGGTCCACAGCACTTGTGCATACACTTCTGGTATCCACTTGTTTTGCAAGTCTTTGCCTCCTTGAAATGTCCATGACTGCCTTGAACACTGCACCTGGGCAGTGCAAGCCAAGGGGACACGCAGCGCAGGAATCACTGCAATTTCCTGACACTCAGCAGTCCTTCAACTGGTACTACACAACAGGCCTCAGGAGTTCTGACAGACCTGCAAAACTTAGAGAACGTTCTCAGATGTTGCAAGGGGGCTGAGAAACCTCCCAAGAATTTTAGACAGAATATATTCAGTCTTTAAAGCATGAAAACACTTAGTTTATCTTTCTGTAGGAAGGCAACACCAAACACTGGTAAATGTGTCTCTCTAAAGCTATTGTGCTTTTATTCTTCTGTTTAAGAAGACCTGGCTGTCCTATTGGGGCATGAAATTATAGAAGAATGTTTATCCCTCCCTTTAGCATGGAAATTCTTCAAAAGCRGTTGCACCACCTCTGACTGTGAAGGATGAAAACTGCAAGAGCACAATGGAAGTAATAATGAGCTCTCTGAAGTCAGACATGTCACGGTCACAGATGCAGGCTCTGCAACCTAATTAGAAAAAAAAGAGAGAGAAAAAAAAACAAACTAGACAGTAGATTCCTGTTGAATTTTTCCAGTCACCAGCTGTTTATTGTCATGCTACATTATGAATAAGTGCAAGATTTAAAAGGCTTCAGCATTTATTAAATTCCTAATTGGAATCACAGATATTGAGATCTGAGTCTACTTCAAGTCATTTTCCCTTATAAACAGGCTCATCATAACATCCACAAAGAACCTAGTCAATACATATGTAAAGCATCTGCTGAAGCAGAAAGCTGTTTCTCTCCACTCCACAGGAGTAAAAAGTTTTGGGTCGTTTCTTTAGTCCTAATTGCAGCTAAATCAATAGAGTCGGAAGTAGGATGTCTGATCTGAGTCTGCACTGGTGGGCAYGGACAGATGTGAAACAAGAAAGAAATATGAAGTAGGAAAGTACTGTGAAGTGGGCATGTTTCACAAACTCAAGGAAATTGAAAAGATGGAATTATTTTCAACATRGYGTACATAAAAATCACTAATATGTGATACATCCAGCACATGCATTAACTCATACACAAATAGGATCATATAATAGGYGAAGTTGGAAGGGATCCATGAGGATCGTCAAGTCCTGGGCCTTCACAGGACAGCCCCATGAATCACGTCCGAGAGTGTGCCTGAGATTATGCTCCCAACGTATTTAAACTCAGACAGGCTTGGTGCTGTGACCACTTCTCTGGGGAGCCTGTTTCAGTGCCCAGACACCCTCTGGGTGAAAACCTTTTCCTGACAGTCARCCTAAAACTTCCCTGAAGCAGTCTCAGGCTGTTTCTGAGAGATCAGCATTTGACCTCCTCTTCCCCTCATGAGGAYGTTGAAGACCACAATGAGGTATTTTCTTTCCCAAAAGAAAACAAACTGCACAGAAATTTTCTTGAGAGAGAAGGAAATAAAGGTGTATTTTCCTGACTGAGAGCTTACAAAATACAGCAGACAAAGTGATTTAGATATGCAGGCTCCTTTGGACTTGTACTGKAACTAGGACGCTGACCAACAGTTCCCCTTACATCTTTCAAAAAATAAGGACATATGTGCCCTACATATACTCTATACCAATACCAGTATTATCAGACCTTCTGTGACAAGATTTGGGTATTCACATATAGGAATACCCTTACAGTATAAAAATCATCAGTGGCATTTAAAGTKATATTTTGCTTATCATTAATGAGTCATTATTTTGTTGTCAAGCAGCACTCTAAGCTAAGAAGCCTTGGAAGCAGTATCTGCTAAGTGTCTCCCACTGTGATGACTGCCAATTTATTTTACTACTCTATCACCCATGCACAGACTTCCTTCTTTGAACTCAACCAAATCTCTATACTATCTTTCTTCCTAAGTACAGCTCAGATAATCAAAAGCAGGATTCAGAAAAGGAAATAAAGAAGAAAAGGAATCTGGCACTATTTCAGGATGACCCTTCTGAGCAGCTGCCTGGATTTGAGATTCCATGTTCAGAAGTTGAAGGGGGAACAAGTTTTTTGCAGGCAAGGCAGAAAAATGGTGAGCACACAGCCAGGACATGAGGCAAATTCATACCAACGAGGTAAAGAACAAAATGCTGCAGGTAAAAGAAATGGTAAATTCTGAGTTTCTAGATCTAGATAACAACCCAGAAGCAAACAGAAGAGATTTTTTAGTTGAAAACACAGACTCCTCTACAAGGAATCTTCTTATCTTCTACATAATTTTCAAGCTGTCATACATAAGCCTATGATTTGATTGCCCTTAGAGCTGAAAATATCCTCAGGGAAAACTTTAGTCTAAAAGCAAATTGAATTGCAAGCATTTAATATAAATCTGCTTCATTCATTCCCTCATTCAAATGACTCTTGGTTGATGCAAAGCAATTCTGATATTGACTCTCAAGAAAAATGACAGAGCTCTTAATACTGATAGGTCTGAATCCCACTACCTATTTGACCATAAAAACCTTGGGAACACAACCCAATATATATAAATCTTACCAGTATTCACTTTGCATACAGTTAACAGGGCTTAATTCTGAAATAGTCAGTCCAATTAAAGTAGACGAGATGATTTTCTGTATATTTTCAGAGTTATCTGCTTTTTCTTCCTGWCACCTCCATGCAAGCTCTGGCTTATCCTTTACAACTAGGAATTTCCATACATTTAAAAAGAGAAAAAGAAAACATCATGTTTAGGAAAATAAGGAGGAACGCTCTCTCCCTGTATCAGGCTGAATAGTACAGATATTTTAGATATGTGGCTGAACATTTTAATAACACTAACAATAATTAGTAGTAGCAGTATAATTAGTATTAATTATTACAGGTAGAGAGGTCAATTCAGACTTAGAAGCTAAACCTTTTCCTTTTTCATTGCAGCAGTTAGATAGAAGGAGTCTATACAGATTTGCTTAAGAATCTTGTAGGTAAGCCTTCAAAAGAAGACTGAGATGGCAGGATTTCTAGGGGATATGAAAAAGAASCTGTTTGTTGTCTTCCTGTAGTATAAACCAGATAAAATGATCAGCCCATCTATTTTTTTTCTGAAGTGGAGAAACAGAGAGAAGTAGTGTTAAGGAGGAACTGATGTGCTGACAGTGAAGCTCCACTGATCTCTAAAGAACCAAGCACGTCTAARTAAATTGCAGATTATCCCACAGTGGAACAAATAGTCCTAATCTGTTTACCTGGTCCAACAAGTGTTCTTCTTTCTGGCTTCTCTCTCTTCAAAGCTCTAAGTATTGTTTAGACACTRGTGAGGTAGCACTAGTATTTGCAACCACAGTTTAGTACAGATGTATGGACCATAGCTTTCRCCAGTGGTACAAATGTTTCTTTGTATTGATACACTATTCCAACACAGGTTCTTCCCTGACATTTAATCTCAGGAACAGTAAGATTAAAAACATACGTGTTTTTATAGAAACATTTTAAGACAAACACCATTAGTTTTTGATGAGCACCAATTAAAGTCAGAATCACAAAATCATTTGGGTTGGARAAGACTTCTAAGGTCATCATTAACRCAGMACTTCCAAGTCTACTCATAATCCATTGTCCTAAATGCCCCTGGAAAGGAAATTCTATCATGGGCTATGTCTGTTTGTGGGGTTGTGTCAGCAATTTGCCAGTACAGGACAGCAGAGAATCTATAGTCTGAGGCAAGCATGGCACAGGTACAGACAGGAGGGCTTTGCAGCACAACACCATGAGCAGATGCTATAGAGTTCCCTGTCTTTAGAAGGCTCATGCCTGTCAATTTTACAGTGTTAAATTGGCTCTTTATGAAAAATATATGGACATGCTCTTGTCCATGTAGTACACTTATGTTGTCTGCTTATCTATTTTTATTCCACAAAAAAAGAAAATAAAATTATAGGTTACTGRGTTCTGAACTGAATTCAGTTTCCTCTTCAATACAAACATATACTGTGTTTTAAATGAAAACATTTAGATCTAACTTTAGAACAAGAGATCCGAAATACATCTTCAGTTTACTCCAAACTCTGCCAGCAGAAGCAGATACCAAAAAAAAAGATACCAAACCTTCTGTCTGGGCAGTTCTTTCAGTGCCTAAGTGTTTGATCAAGTTTTACATTCAGGTATCCCTATTTCACCCAGGATGAGCAAAACCCCTGAGTTCATAKCCATGACCTTTTCAGATCCAGCAAGTAGAGTTGCTTRCAAGACACAGCCAGAATTTCTCAGRAAACAGCAACTTGTGCAGACTCCCTAGTTCAGGTAACACTACCTACACAGACAGGTTTTTATGACACAGCTGAAAAATTCACCTTGTATTGTGCAAAGCTCTTTTTTTTTACTCACAGAAAGCAGACTTTACTATAGAAATATACTGTCATTTCCAAACCACAACATATTTCAGTGGCAGAAAAAAGTTATGATGTTTATTGCAAATTTTGGAGATTKCAGGCTAAGCAAGGTGCCCTTGAACTTTGCTTATATGGACAGAATGAAGTTTTTGAACACATACAATGGATTGCAGTTAAACCTTAATAGTCTTAGTTTTGCCTTTGCTAAAGAGAGCTTGTAGGAAAAGCTCAAAATTACTGTGGACATTTAAAAATCACAAAAGAAAGACACATTAGGTGTCAGTAAAAAAGTTGATAAGAGCTAAAAGAACCCATCTAGGCTAGGAAAATATTTTCTGATGTAATCAGCTGAAGGACAATGGACATTCATGAGAAAAATAATAACTGTTAAAATAGACCCCATCAGTCTATGAATATAAAGGTAGTTTTAAAGCATCATGACAGTTGCATGGTAACAAGAGAGATTAAATGAGATCTGCATACTGTGGGGCACAGGCAATTTAGAAAAATGAAAAAGGACAAAGGGGGCTGAAAAAGAAAAAAAAATGCTTTATTACTATCTTGAAAAAATGTAATTTTGATAGAGAACGTGAAAGGAACACAAATAATGGAGAATTATAATAGCTTGATAATCAAGAAAAAAGAGAACAGTAAACTACTATGGAAGATCCAAACAATAAGAAAATAATTAGTAAATAATTAATATAATACAGAATATGAAAGTTAATTTCAAATTGGAATATATTTATGTGTATTAAATATAAACCAGAGAAGAGTATCAGGTGACATAATTTAAAAAATGCAGTACAAGAAAGTCTACATAACTAGAAACATACTAAGAAAAAGACAAAAACCAAAGAAACCCACAGACAAACAAAAAACCAAACGAAAAACCAAACAACCGACAAAAAACCTCTTGAGTAAATTTTCAGTGAAAAAGTTTGTAACTGGGATCTGAAATGAAGAGCTGTAAAATCCACCATCATGACCTACTTGAGATCACAAACATATGATGAAAATAAAATAACTTTAGGAAACTAGAAGTGTTAAACTACAGCCCAACAGATTTAAGAAACATGCCTGAAATAGCCATTATGATGTAGCACGTGGTTCYGAAGGAAAACAGAAATGTTAAAATYAATTTTTCMGTGTAGTTTCAATGTAAAKTCTTRGTAAAAATTCYTGGCTTCAKTATCYCTAACTTTCTATTGTAGATATAATCATAACTCCCTCTATGGTCAACAAAAAAGACAGCAGTAGGCAGTTCCTTCAGACCCATCTTTAGAGATGTTTCTCCCACCATCAGGAATACAGCTGTTCATTAATGAAGGGACATACTGGGTAAATARAACATGGTMAGTACAATGGTGGAATAGACAAAACAAGATAGMTCAAATTACATCTACTTACTTGCATTTGGAAAAGAAGAGGACAAGAAARAAAAACACACTAATGATGTACAAGTAACTTCAATATGTGCCTCTCTGAGGACCTGAGGTAACATGGTGTTTAGAACCATTTTCAATTTGAAAAAGTATGTGTAAGACACTGTGGGGAATCTGTGGATCTCTGAAGATGTGTGTGAGGAATCTGAGTGCATAAGTATGCCTACGATGAGCAAATATTTTCTTTGCTTTGAAAATTTTTCTCTCTCCCTAGAAGTCAGTAGCAATTCAATACAAATTAAGTAATTATTTTGCAAATAAATAATGGGAATATCAAGTAAATAATGAAACTGATTAATAGTAAACATCACTAGATACAAATTTCCAAGAAATGCATGGGTAGAATGTGCATATATATATATATATCCCATGCAAATACTAAAAGCATAATAATCTTTAAAACTTAGTCAGTAATTGTATATTGCAAAATAGTAAATACTGGTAGAAAAAAAATCTGGAACTGGTTATGAATTTAATACATTACAAAGTAGATCTATTGTAAAAACACTATTCTGATGAAATCCTACTATATTCTGTCTCACAGATATTAACACTCATACTTTAAAGAGGATTATCTAAGTTGCTTTGAAACACCACACATGATCTTCGTATTTCATAGTGAAAAAGGCTAACATAGGTAGGAAGCACTACAGAAGGTCATTGGTATTGTGAAAAAAGTTAAAAATCTTAGCTCCTGATAATAGTTAGAGAAAATATTCTTACTTCTAGCTGAGGAGATYTCTGCTAAGATGAAAACAATTAAGAACAGACTGAAGCTACAGAAATGTCTGATTTGTAACRAACACAGGCTCAGGGGTTTAAAAGTCCAGACTGAAACACAGAAACATAATGAAGCGGAGACAGCATTCTATTCCCTATGACAGGAGGTATAGAGGGGACCTAAGGTTAGAAAATTTACTTGACTGAAGTAATCATATGCCTTAGAAATTACATTCCTTTGATAGATTCCAAATATATATGTCCAAGTAATAAATACTTGAAAATATTCCTGCCTCAAACTACAAGGATAGACTAAATTATTTACAAATACCTTCTAGGAAATTATTGTCACTGTACTCTGGCAACAGGGAGTCAAAATTGAAAACAATAAGAATTTAAATTTAAGCAAAATAATTCTTTAGTGTCAATTATCTTGCGTTTTTTTTCTTGGTTTTTACTCAAGGAAGATAAATGTCTGCTTAAGTGAACCAGGCCAAGAAAGATTTTGGTCTTCAGCTACTAAAAATTCCTCATAATGGAATCCAGTGGGCCAACTGGTCATAGACATGCATTTTTAAATGTTTGACACTAAAGATGTATAATGTACATACCAACCTCTTTAGTATCAGTGGTGATCATCAACTTAATCTTGTACCAAATCTGGATTCTGATCAGTCAGCCTCCTCTAGCTCCTGTTTGTAATGCCATAGGCTGGCAACAAATTCTTCTGCTTGAGATTTCACAGCCACTGATAGATGCTGGAGATGATGGGTGATCCCAGACATGCATCCTRACCAGCTTTCAGTTCCTCCAGGAAGGTGGATGCTCCTTTCCTTCCCTCTTTCCCCTTTCAGTCTGAACCTGTATTTCCATGCAAAGAATTTGGCTGTATGGGCCTCTAGGGAGGAGCTGCTATGCAGGGACTGGAGGGGCAAAGTACGTGTCAATACAGGACACATCAAAAGGCAGTTTGAAAAGGAGTCTCAGACACCAACTGAACTGASAGTGGAATTCAGCTGGTTCCTTGTCTTCAAAATCTTGCACTTAGATTTTAAATGGGATTGTCAACTGCTGTATTTTTATGGTATATTGAGAGAGGGAAAAAAAATCTTAAAAAATCCAGTAGGAGCTCACCACTAGGATATAGCCAAACACATAAAGACAAGACCTTAACTTTTAGACACTAAATGTAGCAGAATGTTGCTTGTCTGCTATAAAATTTCAGAATTACAAAAGTCCATATAGTTAAGACTGTAGCACTAGAGGTGCTGCATTCTGAAAATATCTGTATCAGAACYGATGTAAACACAAGTTCCATGAAAAAAACAAAACYAAACAAATTCTTATTTGTCTGGCAAATACAATAAAATTCCTAAAATACCCAGCTTTGGGTTTAATCATCTGGAAAGAATCCAAAGCACCCTACAAAGAATGCAATTAGTCTGCAAATAGGGTAAGTCTAACCACTTCCACCTGGCTGGTCCTCTCCATTTCCTAAGTACCTGCCTCTACAGGGAGCCTGCATCATGTAGGCAGCTATGAGGTGGAAGCTGTGTCTACTCTTCAGTATTGGTCCAGTGACTATTTTGAATAAATGAGATTCATCAAAAATGAAATGGTTTTCACAGTGGCATGTTATTTCTTTATTTCTATCTATTAATTTTACTGAGTATGCCAAACCACTCAGAATGGAAAGTCTGGAAAGATACTCAAATRAACCTTGCCAGGGCAGTCATTATGCCCTTCTGATAACAAGTTAATTCAAATATCAAATTATTAAGCACAGATGCAATCCAGAATTACATAACAAGTAAAATGCGTTATTAATTTTTTTTTTTTTTAATATTCCATCAGCAGAACTTTTTTCCTTCCTTATAGCAGAAAAA
The DNA here is from genome assembly GCA_902810485.1 of Alauda arvensis. Taxonomy (NCBI): domain Eukaryota; kingdom Metazoa; phylum Chordata; class Aves; order Passeriformes; family Alaudidae; genus Alauda; species Alauda arvensis. The sequence continues at coordinate 352,723 of CADDXX010000448.1, forward strand.
AAAAAAATCCCTAGTCCCATGTTATGGAATTCCAGCAATGTTTTGCAATGTAGATAAATTTYTCTGGAAGGGTACTTTCTGTTTTATTAGCAACCACAGAAAGCTCTGCTGTCACTTTGCTGATAGACATATGCCACCAAAAACATTCAGTCCCACACTTGACTCATGCACAGTCCATAGGAATATCTAGAAGGCTAATATATGTATCTARCTAGCCAATCAGAACAAAAGCACCAGCATTGCTTCAGCTTAATCTTCTGCTGTTTGATTAGCAGATTTTCATTAAAGTCTTCAACTAATAAGCATAGGCAAAGTTAGATGACCCTTTACTAAACTTTTTCTCTTGCACAAAAGTAAGAAAACAATCAGGATCAAAGGAAAGCGCAAAATGTAGCAGGAAAATGMGATGTTTATATTCATCATTATATATTAACCCAAATGGGTAATAATGAACATTACAAGTACTGACATTTCTCATCCTTCTTTTAAGAACTTCAGTGTCCAGACTGAACATAAATATATTTCATTTTCCTACAGGTATGATTTGAATTTTAAGTTTATATTTATAGATSGTGAAAGAGATACTCCATTTATACTTTCATTTGACAAGCACATCATTGAGTGAAAACTGATTCTCATTTTCCACACAGCACCATTGGCCTTTAGGTACAGTATTCAYCTAAAGAGATGCCTTACTTCCATCTTTCAGCAGCCTTGCACTTGTGATAATAACTGACAAAATAATGAATCAAGATGTATTTCTACCCTAAGTTTTACATACACACACACACAAACACTCACAAAACAGCTGTATTTGTATYTACTGTTACACATGTACACCTACACACATATATTACCGCTGTTCACCTGTCCAAAGCGTGCCCTATACCAAGCTACAAAGTCACCCCAAAAGAAAGCCAACAAATGTTTAAAAAGCTGGGCACAGCCCTATCTTGAACTCAGTTTAAAAAAATTTTTAATACAGTCACATTCTCACAGAAAAGCAAGATGAGCACACAGATATGTATATTAAGAAAATACCCAAACCATAAAACTCCACCCAAGTATAGTCTTAACACAACTTGAACATTATTTTGTTTCAGTAAAGCTGTATTTGGTGTAAAGTATCTTTTTTTTTATGATTATAAGCCTTGCTAAATATATATAAATATATAAATATATAAAATATGGAAATAGAAAGTGTTTGTCTCTTTCAGGTCTCAGAGAACAGTTGATGATATGCATTTTTTTTTCACAATCACCTTAGCTTTAATTTAGACAAACCACAAAACAGCTGCTAGTACTTTCACAATCCATTTTGAAGAATACAAAAATATTTTAGGGTACAAGATAGGGAAAATTAACTGAAAACTTCTCCACACTGTCTAACAGTTGCTTACAGAAAACCTATTAATCATCTCATCCTTAGGATTTTTCATTTACATGGGATATATTTCATTCATTAGAGAGCTGAAAGCTCCACAGATTACCTTTCATCCAGGCAGTCCTGGACAGTCTCTGTTCTCTAAGGTCAATTTGCTGTTACAGGCCAGAAAAAAGGACAGGGTAGCAGTTTTGATAAYACAGTTAATACACGTGAATGTTCTTAGTAAGGGATGATATCTGTTATTTAGCTTTCACAAATTATTGTCTTAAAACATAATTTAGTTTACAAAGGATGAACTAGTCAGAAAATGAAAGCCAGAAGATCACACTGGATACAAGAAGATATTAATGCTAGAATAATTTTGAAGGTATTGACTACTCTTGTTACTAGGCTGTTAATTAACTGCAAATATTCTGCTTGATTTAAAACTTTTTAAGTGCAGGATGTGTAAATTCTCACGGCTTTCTAAGTGACTCTCTACCAGTTCATTCTAATGTAAATTACAAATGATTACAACAGAAACACTGYGTATGCACAAGGACTTATTATCTTCCCATCCAAGCAATTAAACAGCAACATAAACATATACAGCAGCATATAAAACAAAACAGGAACTATTTCTTCGGGAATATTTTGCTTGCTCATATACTTACTCTTTTATAAGTGTGATAAAATCTAGTTTCTCAAAATGATAAGCATTTTCYTTTTTTTTCTTTTCATATTTACAATTTACCCAATGTCAAASAATGATCACGCTGAGTATACAATCAAACCTCTTAAATACTTTACAAATTTGTAATTTGAGTTTTTTTTTTTTTTTTTCTTATCACCTTACACCAATTCCTTAATATAAGGAAGACTGATGAATTATATCTATGCACAAGAACCTCTCAACAGTATTMGACTTTCCATAATGGAGGGGCAGAAGGCTGAATATTTTTTTTTAAAGCCACTTCACTACCAAAGTAAGTAGGTTCCATCTTAGAGATGCATCCTATGTCTATGCATACATTTATCTGGGAACTGCTACTCCACATTGTTTTTGTCTTACTTCAAGGTAAMACTTATTTCCTCCATCATTGGAGAGCATTTATTTTACTATTTTGGCCTTTTTCAAGAARGATGCAAAATTATATGCCATGATCCAAAAAAAAAACCAAAAAACCAAAAACCAAAAAAACAAAACAAACCAAACCCACATAAGGTTCCTTTTGTTTCATTCAAAATTTTCTAAGGAGGATTACTTTCCACTCTCTCCAAACAGTGAAGATTTCAGATTGCTGAYCCAACTGCACATTAATCAAACACAGCACCTCAAGCAATCTACCAAAACCACCTTTCTCTTTTTGAACAGTGTGACCATTAAGTCTGCTGATATAGCAGGCTTTCTTGCAGCTTGTGGGAAGCAGTGGGTATTTTTCCCATRGGATGATGTGCACACGAACTGCAGAAACCCATCTTATTACAACACACTATCGAGTACTTTTGGCCCATGTTTCAAACAGAAGAAAGACCCAGTACTTGAGGACCCAGTACTTGAGGCAGGGAGGGAAGTTCTTGGTAGATACATTTACTGAACAGGGTCAAGAAACTCTGGGAAAGATTAAGATAATAGAAAAACACTTTGAAGCTTTGTAATCCRACAAAGTTTTTATATCATTATAAGCTAAACCAATTTGAACACAGACTCGGGTATCTCCAGCAAATATATATCCTCTCTTACCTTTCCATATCGCATCATAACATTCAATAAAGAGTCCAATTTGTGGTACAGAGATGKTGTACACAGCCAGACCCACTCTTTAACCTTACTGCAGACCCTTATTTTCTACTGTGTAATTGATTATTTTTACACTAAATCATCATTCTTTTTTATTCTGAAGAATTGAGGAGGAAAAARGTATGTGTTGTGGAAACAGTACAGAGCTGTGACTTAGAAAATGTGCAAACACATCTCTCAGTGGGATTTTGTCACCATGATCACAGCAGTATGCTGTAAATAGCTTCTCTTTAGCTGAGTTGCTCAGGCTTCAGAATGACATTATTAGTATTAAATGGAAYCTTTGGAAAGTAGCAATTTATGTTATAAATTCTCTGCTGTTTTCTTGAAGCTTTAAATGGAAAAGTGCTTTTTGTTTTASTTTCTGTAAATAGGAAAAGTTTCATTGAGACTTTCAAATTATAGTCTTCAGATGYCAAACAGAAGTGCTTGTGGCAGGCACAGTTTGAAATTTTAACTGTTAATGGCAAGATATATTTTTACATTCACTCAGGATGTAAGATTTCAAAAGTTTTTAGAAAGGCTGTGAAGTGGAAAAGTTCAGCATGTACGCATAGCTGATGAAGATTCATTTGGAGACATGAACATACCTGGGGCTGGCAAAAAAATATATGTGATAAAGATGGTACATTAGGTCAGAGGTAGCTAAAAGTGAATTTCAGATTCYTCAGGGACATTCTCCTTTTAGTCAATAAAGGGCAAATGGCCATCCTCTTGTTCCATTTCTCTCTGCAGGCTTCAGTGGAGTTGACCATAAGGTAAGGTTGTACTTCATGACAAGGACAGACAGGTTCTTGGCAAACTGCTTAAAAGAYCTCCTATTTGTGATCTCCCCTGTATGCAACTATTTTTTCACCCTTTTCAAAAATGAAAGGCAGCTTGCAGAAGAAGCACTGTCACAGCACAATCTTAGGTACTAACAGGCAAGTAAAACTCTCCTACCTACTCACTACGTCTACTATGGTCCACCAGTAGTGCTTTGAAGAAAATCTGATCACTGGTGAAGGATAAGCATCCAAAACATGAAACAAAAATTAATTCTCTTCTTCCCCTCCTCCCCCAAAGAACAAGCCATCCCATAGGAAAATTTCCTTGAATTGAAAGATCAGAGTGAGAAAYGGTACTAAGGCCTTAGTTCAATTGTGGTATTGAGTTTTTTGCTAAAGCTCAGTTTTTATATATTACTTTTAAAGTGATTTGTCACTTCCTCTCAACTAAATCTAAGAGATTTTTCCCATTTATAAAACTCTTATCTGTTATTCWCCTCATTATCCTCCCACAGTACAGTTAAGGATTGCCTGGAGACATTGGGAATATTTGAGTACCCAGGAAAYTCCTTAATAAATATGTAAAGCTAAAAAGTAACTAWACATAAGTTTGACCAGGCTACCTTATTAAATAAAAGTTCAGTAGTGTAYAGTAATGAACTCAAGTTCTTTGCTGTCATCTTTATGTTGGGACCTCTACAATGAGATTGAGAACAAATGAAGTTTCCTAAAGCACCAGATAAGGACTGAAATCAATTACTTCACCTTCTAAGAAAAAATAATACTCTTYGGAGAACTGCAGTTTTTGCATACAATGCCAAATAAAGTTTTTGAGATCATCAACATGCCCCAGAATATCAGGGAGTTAAGAACAATGAGGTGTAGTCTTTTGCTGACATAAAGAAACATAATATGTATGCATTATAAAGAAAAAGCTTCAAGCAGAAAACTCCTACTTCACTGCATGCATTTCTCCTTCTAGAGAGAAGATGGGAGATTAAACAATATATAATTTGACACAGAACATAAAGATATGCAACTTACCATGACACAATAAAGGAAAAAAAGAAAATTAAAATGTTGAAAACAACCAGATTTTTCTGGGTTGGTTAGGTTCCCACCTCATTCCAACTCACTTTCAGCTGTATTTCTTCTTTTCAGCTAAAAATGAAAAGGATATTTGTATACCTAGGAATTCACCTAGTTATTCTAACTCTGGACGTTACTTACCAYCCTTGTCCTGACTATGTCCTTAGCTACTCAACAAAAATGTGCTTTKGCTCAAGCTGCAATGTGTCCTGCTTCCTACAACATAAAAAATGGAAAGGCAAGAAAGTGACCAAACCAACATCTATGATTTCAATGCAAGTTGAAGAAGGAACAAAAGATGAACTGAGAAAGTGTCTCCAATGTTAGAAGGCAGGCTAAGAAACTAAAAATAATTTCCATAACTTATAAACCTCACTACAAAAAGAAATGTATTGCAGTTAGGATTTGGGGTTTTTCTGTAGTAAAAGATGTTCACAGAAGTTTTATGAAATCCARCCAGAAAACTTGCAGATACAAGATGCAAGGTAAACCAGCATAATATGAAGGCTTCACTGCCACCCTATGCAAAGATTCCAGTGTTTCCAAAACGTTTGCTTTATTTGAGTATTGCTTAGAAGTACTACCACTACTAGTCTGTGATCACATATCAGCAAACAAAAGAGCACTTTTGCCTATTTTGAAAAACAATCCCTGGGCTGGAAAAAAGGTCAAGGGAACAGCAGATGCGAATAAAAGAAAAGGTCATTACTAGGCTAATAACATGAAAGGCAGGTATGGAGWAAAGCATAAACAAACAAAAGTTATAAAAGAGAAAGATCTTCCCTGCCTGAATAACTTCTACAGAGACAAGGTCTATCTRATTTGGGGGGATTTGTGAGGCTGGGCTGCAGTAGGAACACCACAGCTGCCAGTTACTGTACAGACGAAGTACAAGATGATGAACAATGAAGGATGATTTGCCGCATTCTGCACTGGGATATCTTGCTGACACATAAAATCTCCACTGCTATCATGTACACCTACCCATTACAGAAGGGCAACAGTAACAGAAAAAGATATATACACCCAGTCATTTTATAGGGCTATTTGCACATGACTCTACACTTTCCAGATCCTAATGTCTCTATATTTAAACCATTACAGACATCAAAACCAAGGACAAGAAAATAAAGCTTTAAGGACTAAGTGTTCACAGAGTCTTTTGTTTGCCTCTCCTTCAGGCACAGAAATAGAAAGGCCTTTACTTAAAGAAGTAAACAAGGATTTCAAAATCAGATGATGAGGACTTACATCTTAGGCATCAAGGAGAAAAGGATTAAGAGTTTAAGCCACACTGTTCTGATCCATGTATGGTCTAGATTGTCAATCTGAATGCAATGCAGAAGGTCCTGATCTATGAGAGTTCGATTTGGTTTAAAGAGGTGAATGCAGAATGAATTGGTTATTTAATAAGCAACTTCGATTGACACAATAAATCAGACCTATATCATACAGAAAGGCCAGTCACAGACAGATCAATGACATTTAACCCATCTTTATTTGCATTTCCACCTCCTCTAACTGCATTTTGAAAGGAAGGACAAAAACYGGCACCAAAATTCAGCCTGCCTATTATCTGGGCTTTTTAGGAACTTTGGAGTCCTCAACAGCATGTTCTTTGCAGGTTCTGGTGTTCTTCCTAAAGCCAATTAAGGTCACCAGTCCTATTTTCATATTTCTCCCCCAGAGCAAAACGCCATCCAGATGAACAGCCCTACCTMCACAGACATCACAAAACTGATGCATTTTTTTTAGGGAAATATCTAGGATAGAAATCATAGCTAAAACATCACTCCCATAAGAACTCTAGTATCATATAACAATAGTATCATGTAGGTTAGAAAACCTTTAAATTCATGACATCCAACCACAATCTAACACTGCCAAGTCCACTACTAAACCATGTCCCTAAGTGCCACATCTACACGCCTTTTAAATTACTCCAGAGGCTGTGACTCACCCTGGGTTGASTCACTGTTTCCCTTGGGGCAGCCTGTTCCAATGCTTGACAATCCCTTCAGTGAAGAAATTTTTCCTAATATCTAATCTTAACCYCCACTGGAACAACTTGAGAACATTTTCTCTCTCCTCTCACTTGTTACCTGGGAGAAAAGGCTTCTCTACTTCACCACTTCACTACAACCTCCTTTCAGGCAGTTGTAGAGAGCAGTAAAGACACCCTTAAGCCTCCATTTCTCCAGACTAAACACACCCAGCTCCTCAGCTACTCCTCACCAGACTTTTGCTCCAGACCCTTCACTAGTTCTGTCGTCCTTCTCTAGACATGCTCCAGCACCTCAATGTTTTTCCTGAACCAAGAGGCCCAAAACTGGACACAGGATTCAGGGTGTGGCCCCCCAGTACCAAGTACAAGAGAATAATCTGTGCCCTGCTCCCTCTGGCTACACTATTTCTGACAAAGGCCAGGATGCCATTGGCACCAGCTGGGCACACCTCCCACAGGGTGCTCACTGGTGTCTGGTACAGCAGGGCACAGCGCACAGCTGGCACTGGGGCAGCAGTGTGCTCCCACCAGGAGCTCAGCCTGAGCAGCTCTATCAGTTACTGTAGGCACAGAGCTTAAAAGAGGTCATGGCTTTCACCCAGGTGGGTACCACTGCTTCCTGGTCAAGCTGGCAGAGCTTCATCACCTTTCCWGTGCCCTTGCATTCAAACTGCCATGTCCTGTTTGCAAGCCCTACGTGTTGACATATCTTAAGAGCTTTCTTTATGTATCTGGAGGACTTGGCCAACATTACTTCTCRCCCTGCCCAGGTCCCACCAACCACTGTGGCACGAGCTGTGAGCTCCTGATGGCTGTTTCAGATCCTGGAGGATCTGTTGCCCAGCAAGGATGGATAGCGAGCCAGCTCACTGGGCACTGACAGCCAAATCTATTTGGTTTATCTGAACCATCAACATGAATGAGATTGTACCTGTAAGTCCTGCCTTTACCTAATTGCTGATGKTACTGATACTTTTGGCACTAATATATGTGTTGCTGGGACCACATTGTTTCATGAACCCATTTCAGAAGCACAACAAACCTGCCTAGTTGCTCATAGGCTCTTATCTCCTGTAAAGTTGTTTTCCTTCTGAGAGTAATTCTCCTGAACTAGTACTGCAGCTTCCAAATGCTGGGCGCATTCTGCTATCRTTTACAAGCTCTCAAAGTCACACAAGCCACTAAAGATCCTACTACTTCTTCCAAATGCTTCAGCTTTCAAACACATTACCTTGGCTTGCACTTGTGATAGCATTTACAGCTACATATGTGACTACTTTATTTACTTTTTATTTTTTAGGCTTTGACTTTGAGCTCARTATTTCTTTCCACATCAGATCTCCATTTTAATATTCCATTGTGCCCTGAGTTTTGCCAGAGAGACAGGAATCAAAGATAGCTGCTGGAAGCCATCTGAACACAAAGTGTCCTGGCCGAGACAGTGGGGTGAGTTTAACTGTGGTCATGATAAATGAAAAACATAAGAACTGAAGAAAAAAATTCCTTAGGGATTAAGAGAAAGACCAGAAGAATGTTACAGATGCAAGAAGAAATGGTGAATACCATTTTTAAGGTATTTATTCGTAGATGTAGAGGAATATGATTGGCAGAGGATAGCAATGGCAAATAGCCTTGTGAATCTGGAGAGAGTTCAGAGCTAAACACCCAAAGGAAAGGCAATCCATTCAAGAAAGTCTTTGATTGCRTCTTTACATCTGAGCAATGTTGCCCAGCATGAATATTACAGAATTCTATATCATTTTATTACAGTCATATTTTAGTATAAAAACTTTCTTTTTTCCTAGTATTTATTAATTATGGTTTCCTTGTAACACAACAATTAACAGCAACCAAGAAACTTAGAGTGTTTGCCTTTTTAGTGATATTTGGCCTGGTACCAGTGCAAGTATGGTAGAGAACTGAGCAGATTACAGAAGGTATCTCAAAAGCCATGTTTACTTGTAGAATTGCTCTCCAGACATAACAATTACAATGAGTAAATGCAGATTTAACCTCTGAACTATTAAAGGTAAACAGTCCAAGGAACTGGACTGGATTGACAAAACAGCATCCAGCATTAACAGCTCGTCTTGTTCAATGCAAATGTAAAGCTGCATTTTCTTTCTTGTACACTGCATTTAGGACTTCTTCAGTGCACAATAAAATTGCAATATCTGGAACAGTAATTTTACATGTGTTCTCCTTAATTTTTGACCACCAAGCTTTCCTTGTACATAAAATGAACTTTCAAGGATCTTTCTGTCTCCTGCTRAACACTCATACAGAAAAGCTTTTCACAATCTACCTGTACCTACTTCTACTTCCAAAAATGTTGAGCATTTTTTGGCATTCATTTACAGTGGAATTCACTTGCAGATGTGTCCRCACTTCTGAGACATCTCAGACCATTTATCAGGTAATGATCACAGAATCACAGAATCACAGCACTTTCATGGTTGGAAGGCACCTCTGGAGATCATCTAGTCCAAGCCCCCTGCCAAGGCAGGGCCACCCAGAGCAGGTTACAGAGATCCTTCTCCAGGTGGGTTTTAAACATCTCCAGAGACTGACTCCATGACCTGCTTGGGCACCCTGTATCAGTACTCTGCCACCTTCAATGTAAAGAATTTCTTCCTCATGCTGAAGTGAAACTTCTTGTGTTTTRTTTTATGTCCATTGTTACTCATTCTGTTGCTGGGCACCACCAAAAGGGATYTGGCACCATCCCCTTGGCACCTGCCTTTACATGTGTTAATGAAATCCCCTCTCAAAGTTCTCCAGATTGAACAGGCCCAGCTCACAGAGTCTCTCCTCATAAGAAAGATTCTCCTGTCCCTGCATCATCCTTGTGACCACATTCACTGGACTCTCTCCAGTAACTCCTTATCTTTCTTGTACTGAGGAGCCCAGAACTGGACACAAAAGGGCTGAATAGAGAGAGAGGATCACCTCCCTTCACCTGCTGGCCACACTCTTCCCAATGCCCTCCAGGATACCACTGGCCCTCCTGGCCACCAGTTTTCAAAAAAGGGACTTGTRCTTTCTCATGCATGAGTATGGCAGGCTAGCTTCCCTCGGAATGCCTCAAGCATCTTGAGATGCTAGATAACCACACAATCATTATGCATCAAAACACTTTCATGCAACTTTTGCAGCAGGTCTGTAGATGAGAAAACAAAGGCTGAAAGCTAAAAATATTTTGTTTTTTTCCTTTATAAAATAATTAAAGTTACGTGAAAGTCTGAGATACTGCTGCAGAGAGRCCAGACCATTGTAACACTAGGGAGTAATTGCAAAGAATGACTGGCAGTCCTGAGTAAAGAGCAAAGCAGTTCATTAGATATTTTTCTATAAACTCAATGACATAAATCATTTGGGACTTAAATATTGTCTGGGCTATGCTTGAAATGTAGTTGAGATAACCAAGACCATTAAGTAGTCAAAATAATGATAAATTAATTTTGTAGAAGMAGAAGTGATTAAACAAAAGAAACTGAATTTTGTATTGGCCCAAACTGTGGATTTCTACTTTTTTTWAAATAAATTGCAGTGTAATTGCAGTGGTTTTTAAACCTCATTAAAATGGTTCTCAAACAAGCATTCTGSTGCCACACTGAAAATTCAAACATTCACATGTAGTTTTGGGCTCATTAAAATTTTCTTACCAGATATGAGCTTAGGTCGTGTACTCTCATTCCACTGCAAAAGATCATTAAATAACCTCAGTGTGATAGTGAAACCAACTACAGAACCTTAATTTATTTAAAAAAAAATTCAAATCAAACTAATAAACAGTAAGAAGAAAATTGGATTTTTGGAATCTCTAAATAATCAAAAACTATACAAGTAAAGGAAGTGCAAATATTTTCCTCATAGTACATTGCGTAATAATATTAAAACACTCAGWTCCAATTTGTGAATGTTGTAACTTTAAACATTCGCATAGGAGCTGCCTGAACTTGCTCAGATGCTTTGCTTTGACTGTAATATTGCTGCTTCCATTTGGCTTATTTCTGCTGTCTTTCCTATCTCAGGCTAGCTCCCCTCTGTCTTTCCTAAGGCAAATCATCCAGYACAAGAAAGATTTCTTCATTCACTAGTACCTTTCTGGATGAATAGTTCCAGTGATGAAGGGTACAAACTCTATTCCTAGATAAGGATTTTAAGGTCATTTGTTTAAAGAGGAGAAACAAAAGGAAGTAGTGCATTTGTTTCTTTCTTAAAAACAGAATATGAAACATAGAACCCCAAGTCATTACCACTATGACCTAGATGCTTATATTTTTGAATACACAGAAAGTTTTTTTCAGGCACCAAACTACTTCCTAACTGCTTAAGCATTCAAGTTTTTATAAAAGAGGATTACACACTAAATTATCTTTTGCATACATGACTATCTCAGGGTAGATCCCCTTAAGTTGCCTTAACCATCTTGAAGCTCAGTCTGTTAGATGGCCACAYAAACATGATGTGTCAAAACTCTTATAAAACTTTTGCATCAGGTCTGTGAAATGCAGGTGGGGAGAGCTACAGCTGAGAGATAGAAAAAAATCTCAAGGAATCAAACTTTGGCTTCATAAAGTAGTTGAAAGTTACATGAAAGTTTGAGATACAATTGCAGAGAGGCCAGACCATTGTATCGTTTGCCTTTTTTTTTATGAGGAAGTTAAAGAAAACTGAAGCAAGACCAAAATGAGAATGTCTACTATTCCCCAATTCCTTTTGATGTACAGGATAGGTCTAAAATCTAAACAAGTTTTAAAAAAACATGATCGCTTAGAGAAAACCAAGATTTTTAAGTCATCAGGATTTAATTTGCCATGGAGGTCTTGCAGATAATGCTAGAAGCYAATGCTTTAGAGAATCCTTGGCACTCATCTATAACCAATCCCAGACTCTGCAAAATTTCTGCTACATGAAATGGAAAGGTTTGCACCATTTTATGACTCATAGACTCAGTGGTCCTTTACAGTGGTACAATCACTGGAAGTCATAACAACAAAATCCAGAGTTTACTTTGGGGATGAAAGAGCTCTATCTCTATTTTTACAACAACCTATTGAAGCTATGATCTTTYCAGGGGTGTATATAACCTAGACAATGTACCTAACAACTCTGTCTGAGCACTKGTTGCCAAAAGAACTGCCAGCATTAGAGAAGCTTGAACTAAGTATTTTACCATCCAGCATTTTAATCACTGAGAAAATTGTTGGCAAATGCTGTTCCAGTAACACTAATTAGATAAAGTAGGTGCAGGGCTAATTAAGCTGTCCTGATTCTTACTTCTTTATGTCCTAAATATGTATTTTTACTGGATTCCATTCTACTTGATAGGAGGCTGTTGAAGTTAATCACATAGGATAAGTTTAGCCATCTGCAATGAAGCTCCAAAGAAGTATCAGGAAATCTTCAGTTCTGTTTTCATTAAGCTGTGGCAGAGAATTTGGTCTGAAGCCAGTCTTCTGTTACAGCTTTAAATCTGGCCCACTGTCAACATCTGTAAACAAAACTTGCATGGCTTTTRCAATACAGCATTTACCAATTTAGTATTAAATTAAGCTACTATTACTTGAYAGATTTGAGCACATAAAATGAAAACTGAGGGTTTTGGAACAGACAAAAAGACAATAGAAAATACCATGTACTATCTGGATATGACATAGTTCATTGTACTTTTCACATGTACAACTAATAATAGTGAAGATAATTATGAGGGAAGGCACATTCCAATCAAAACTATTCTACAGGCAGGGTTTATACAGATTATCTCCATGTGTGCAATACAAGGTATTTTTGAGAAAGAGTAGAAGACTGGAAAAAAACGCTATGCTAGGAAAACTCCGGTAAACTCAAACCAACACAGAGCATTCCTCTCTCAGCTATTTTAGTAGGAATAGGACATAAAGTAAATAAAAAATTTTTTGCTTTGAAATTTTAAAATACCTGAAATCCCTAAGAAAAACTGTTACTATYGACCATGGTAGGGCAGAATTAATATTTTTGTAAATTCAGCCTAATTATAGACCTKGAAAACATGTGTTCAACCTATCCCCATTTCCCTTAAGATGCCRGTCATGATTTCATTATGTTTGTGTCCACACAACTATAATCAAAAATGAAAATGTATCAGTCTGTTTTTAATGACCAAGACCTCCCACAGATGCCAATAAACATCACTGAAATACCATACATACAGGCAGGTAATGAAATGTGTAAAATTACCCTGTAATTTCCTTCCTTCCTTCCTTCCTTCCTTCCTTCCTTCCTTCCTTCCTTCCTTCCTTCCTTCCTTCCTTCCTTCCTTCCCTCCCTCCCTCCTTCCTTCCTTCCTTCCTTCCTTCCCTCCTTCCCTCCTTCCCTCCTTCCCTCCTTCCCTCCTTCCTTCCTTCCTTCCTTCCTTCCTTCCTTCCTTCCTTCCTTCCTTCCTTCCTTCCTTCCTTCCTTCC
>CADDXX010000448.1:366250-406939 GCA_902810485.1 Alauda arvensis
TTCCTTGTTCAGTAACATACCCATTTTAACATCATCCTTGTGACCAATACTTTATTTTCTTTGTTACATGTGATACTGAGAATGTTGCATGGAGAACTAGAAATGTAATATATTTAGCATTTCTTTAACAAATAGACAAACACATAGTTTTGCTGTACAAATTAGGCAGCTTGTTAACACAATACATGTTTTCACATATGAAACACTTCATAATTTAGCACAAGATGTGGACTTACAATTTCCTAATGAATGCACTTGAAGTTTCCTTTAAATGGTGAATACAGAATGAACCTGCTCTTGGGAAAAGAATGTTGTGTATCTCGGTTATTGCTTCAGTCTAGAACTGTTACAGCAGCTGCCTTTGTGGATGGCTTACAGCTGCATTAGAGCTCCAAACTGTATGATTAAAAACCCAGCATTTAAGTTTTCACACAAAGCTGAGAATCATAAGGATTTAGGCCTAGCAGCTTTAAAAAATAGAAAACTAATCTTCCACAACAGTTTGTGTACTGTTCTGATCAATGTTTTTACATATAAACATTTTAAGTAAATAACCTGATGTACAAATAATACAAAGAATTGTTTAGTGGGTGATTTTTAAAAGGCTTTTTCCTGCTTATTTTAGCTGCATTTCTCATCCCCTTCTTTTACTAACCCCTCTGTGAAAAAGAGTATTGCACTGCTTAATTTTWAACAGAAAGTTTAACAACCATGACCTGAAAATATCTGAGATTAACTAGCTTGATTTTTTGCCTTTAAAATTAATTCAGTTATACTGGGACAACCATGAAAATAAATCCTACAGAATGAAAATAAACCTGAGCAACAAAAATAAGAAAAAAATATATCTTCCTCCTAATTTGTTATGTATTCAGAAAACATTAAAAATGCATTTTTATATGCATGTTTTAAAGAAGTGTGCATTTAGGAGTTTTACCCAGATGGATTCTTTTCTTAACTGTACAACACCTGTGAAYATATCAAAATTAATGAAAATCTGAACTCATCAGTAGCTATTTCTTGGCCTGTTTTTATTTCACAGACAGTAAGTAGTGCAGCTTTCTTTCTCTACCACTCTACATTCAGATATTGAGATATTGTCTGGCTTTTAATTACAGACTGAACAATAAGAAAAAAAAAAAAAAGTAGTGTGTCCTCAAGGCTAAAGTGTCATTTTCGATTGAATTATCCATCTGGCATTTAATTTTCACTTTTGACACAAGTCACAGCTTTTGTCAGAAAGAATTTTTGTTTGGATGCTAGCTTTTTATACATCGTGAGAGAAAGCTGTCTGATTCATTCCCTTAACCCAGCAACATAGTCAGAAGCATTCTCATTGTGAGATGACTCAAGAAATCAGCAATTTAGAATGCATGAAGATCACACCAGAGATTTCAGGAGTCTTTTTCTAAGCTCCTTTCTTTCTAAGTAATTGTCATTTCCACAGATCTCTATTTCTGAATACATGGGAAGCAGCCAGGTTAAATCAGTATAATAAAAATTACTCTTATAAGACACTTCAGAATAAATGAAAACAAAACAAATTTGCAGTAGAWGGGCACAAGAAGGTTCATTCTTGCTGCACATGCTCATTACTTACAGATGTTCTCCAACAAAGGTATTTTCCAATTTGCAGTACATTTTGAAACAGAAGAGTATTGAAAAAAAAAACCTATTGAAGAGCAACACAGAACATCAGCTGCTCTCTGCTACTGTTTAATGAAGATTCAGCCTTAAGCATGTTTAAAAGAGAAAACTGAATGCATGGAATGACAGGATACCCTAGAGGATGCCTGAAGTCCGGGCACATTTAATCTCTTATAGTGTATGTGGTGTTGTGTCACTCTTGGAAGCAGCACAATTAACTGTTGTCTTGTCAACCATAGGATGTGTCTCCAAGAGAGTATGGGATAAAAAATCTTAGGCTTAGCTGCTCCATAGTGGAGTCAGTTCTGCAGAGACAGAGACTTTAAAAGGGCCTGCAGTGAYTGGACAACAGATAATGGTTTTAAAATGAGTACAGATTTAGATTGCAGATTTAGAAATTCTGTACTGCGACTGTGGTGAGACACTGGAACAGGTTGCCCAGAGAAGCTGTGGACACTCCATCACCAGAAGTGTTCAAAGCCAGGCTGGATGGGGCTTTGAGCAAACTGATGTCACTGTCCATGGCAGGGGGCTGGAGCTACATGAACTTTAAAAATCTCTTTCAACMCAAACCATTCTGTAGTTCTATGATGCTATACTTGAGACTGGACTAAGGAGTAGTATGGACTCCACCTTTAAACTTGACCTTTTTTGTTTCTGTCCAAGGCTTCCACAACATCTACTGAATGGCTAAATGTAAAATGGGATTTAACRTGGACTGATGCTTGAATTTAAAGTATGAAATATAAATACACTATAAAAATTTAAAATAAAGACATATAAAGAACAAATAGGCACTGTGACTTGTCCTTTGCCATAGTGATGACTAAAGGAAACTTACAGAACACATGCCAAATTGAGATCCTAACCACTGAGTCTACTTTACTTTAAGCAAGGAGATCTAAACCACTTCCTGTCCTGCCTTTTTAAGATACTAACATAGTATTACCGAAGTTTTTGGCATCTTCAAGGGATAGAACTTCCTAATGCTAATGGACCATCAAAAATTTCATCAAATTTTCCAAAACTGAGAGCTGGAAAGCTCAAGCTGTCTGCAGCCCAGGGCAGCCAGTCCTGATACAGCCTCAAAAGAATCTTCAGGCTTTTCATGATGGGCTTGCTGATAGGCTTTCAACAAAAGCTTTCAACACAGGTTTTGCAAAAGCTCTCAGAAGTCTTGCTGATAGGCTTGGAAAAGCTTTCAAGATRGAAAACTCTGATAAACACTTTTTTCTGAATGTTGGTTTACATTATTTATGCAGAGCTGAGCTATTCTATTTCAAACACTGAATAAGTAGACCTTTTTCAATTACTTTGACTTGAACTGGCTTCAGATGAMTTAGGGGTTTAAAAGAAATGATACTATTTACCATTTATTATYATAAYCATCATCATCATCATTAGCAATGCATTCTCCAGGGAACAGATRTGTTTTACTTCAGTCCTGTATACATTTAAGAAATATTGTTTTGATCCTAAGCTAAAACCCAGTAAGTCAATGAAAAYAAYGCAGTTGCCATTGATCAATGTATCTTAAATGGAGATAGGAAATTCTTCCTAMAATAGAGGCTAAACATGAAGAAACTGAACACAATTATTTCACATATATGAGTGAGACTCTAAGTGAAGATTAAAATTATAATAGATATATGTTACTGAGACTCTAAGTGAAAACTATAAGAGATATAATTAGCAGCTCGTAACAGTACTGAGACACTAATTCTAAAAAAACCCACTAATCACCCTACTAAAAAGAACCTGAGCATTACTTAATACTACAAGGGAAACRTACTCAAAGATACACAAAATCTTTATCATGTGTGCCAGGTCAGTTCAGATGATYAGAATATGCTGATAGGAGACAGTATAAAGAATATCAAGCATTTTTCTCACAGTCATCTAAGATATCTGCACAAATATTTATCATTAAAATTGTAAATGTTACATTAGAGKATATGGTACAAACAGCCCACTGCCTTGTTAAAAATTATGAAAATTGGTTAAGATAACAGAGGCAACCTTATTATTTAAGAAAGAGGGRAAAAAAGAATGCATGCAGACATGAACAGGAATATCTACATAAGTTTTTGGTTTTTTTATTTTATGAATTCATGAGTATGTGTTAGCTCAAGTGTAGGGTATGAAGAATAGTCACTCTTCTCTCTGCAAGGAATCCACTGTTTTTTCTTACAAATAAAGGATAGGATAGCAAAATGGAGCACTTATGCTGAATCAATATTGATGGAGAAACTTTTTTTGGTTTTGTTTTTATTTTTAAAGCTTAACAAAACTAGCAGAATGATGTTATGATTTCAGAACCCTTCCTAAAAAAGGCAGAAGTGTTGGAGCTGAGACTGCTTGCTTCAACACAATGCAGTCTTTTGCATGAAGTTACATGCTTAYCCCTTGCAAGAAGAGTTTCTAAGGAATTGGAGCACAGTCAAATCTTCCRTAACACCAGTGATGTTGCTAGCCTTCCTTATAGATAAAAGACTTTAAATTCAGCAGAATACATAACCAGTAATGAGCAGCTTACTGGTGAAATGTAATCATTCCTTTTTTTTCCATTTACCTGCAAGGACTCAAACAGACTGACTGGACAAATGAAGAAAATTCAAATTGTAGTGATTGAAACACAATTGAAAAGCTATGCAAACCCTCAGCAACATGTTGTTTTGTTTCATACACAAAAAAAAAAGAAAAAATCAAAGCCAAGACAGTAAATTCTGGAATACATTTGAATTCTCACACTYACAAATGTATTGGCAGCTAAACAATTAAAAATCAACTCATCTGGGAGATAAAAATAAAAGGTGTAAGATTTCAGGAATTTTCCATCAGCAAACGCCAACTTTTCACTTATGTTTTAATACAAGAAACTGAAGTTGTTCTGGCAAGAATCCATGCTGAACAATAAATTCATACCTGTCTAGCAGCAGATTGTCTGATGATACATAATTAAACTTTGATTGATTATTTTAATTTAGACACTGAAACTATTTTTGCAAATATAACGAGAAAGAGTTACAAAAGATTTTTTCAGTATAGATTCCAAAAATTCTGTTTCAATCAAGCTAGGATTTATACTCTTTCAACCTCTCCTTTATCCAACCCTGGCTAGTATGTTTTTATTTTTATATTTCTTATGTCTGAATTTTTATTCATGCTCCAATTTCTGACTTTATTATTACAATTTGCTTTGTCATGGCACTCTTATGTCTTGTTTGATCTCGCAGAATTTAGCAATCTGAGCCTCAAAGCAAGCACTTGAATTTGGTCTCAGATACTATCTTAACACTTCTGCATCATGAAAGATTTCAACAGACTATGCTACAAATTGTACCAATAACTGTATAAATGAGTGCTACATAGTACAATTTAAGTGTCCGCCTACATGGCAATGAATAAGTACAACATTTGCAGTAAAAACTTCCCTAATATTCATTATATAGATCTGRAACCAGTGGATTTGTAATAAGTCTTTTTTACAGATTGTATTCTACTTTTTGGCTGTGGTTCTTCAATGAATATGTTCATTTCATCAGCAACTACACCTGAATCTAATTCAAAATACTTGCCCTACCAGTACATGCTGCCAGACACATTTATTATGCATTGCCTCACAGATGACACTCACTCACTCTCATCTTATGTCATCACCATTTCTGTATTTTCTCTATTAACTTGCAAAGTTTTATGAAGCTTTTGAGAAGTACAGATTACTTCCCAAACATGAACTCACTAATTCTTTGCAGCACTTTCTATTTTCAGTAAACCACTTAAAACTGTTGTGAATATTCTTTTTTCTTCCTGGAAGCTGGAATATTCAGGTCAGCTTTCTATGATTTTTGAACAGCTAGTTCAAATAGCAGGAGCAGCTGCTCACCCTCAAAGACTTGCATGCAAGGTCCTAATAACTGTGTAATACACTGAATTCAGAGTGTCAGGGTTTTCTCTACAGTCWGTGTGTAAGGAGAACAAAATATTTAAAATTAAAGGGTTACAGYGAATGGGATAGCATCARACTGGTGACCTGTCACTAGTGGGCAGGGCTCCATCCTTGGCCCRGTAGGTTTCAACRTCTTCATGCATGCAGGACTTGAAGGRATACTAAGGAAGTTGRCTGACGATGGTAAATTGAGAAATGTCAACTCCCTCAAGGGCAGAGAGACACTGTAGAAAGACCTCAACAAATTAAGGGCAAGTCCAGGATTCTGCATCTGGGCAATCTTGGTTGTCTGTGTAGACTGGGGAGGAAGATGCTGAACAGCAGAGCTGCAGAAAGGGACCTGGGGATGCTGGTTGGTGCAAGGTTAAATGTGAGTCATTGTGCSCTGGCAGCCAGGAGGGCCAAGCATCATCAGGCACARAATCACCAGGCAAGGGAGGGGATTGTCCTGCCMTGCTCTGCACTGGGGCAGCCTCACCTCGAGTGCTGGGGGCAGTTTTGGGCACCATACTACAGACATTAAGCTCTTAGAGAGCACCCAAATGAGAGCCATGAGGATGGTGAAGGGTGTGGATGGAGAAGCCATATGAGGAGAGGCTGAGGTCACTCGGTGTAGCCTGGAGGAGATTGAGGGGAGACCTCATTGCAGTCTACAGCTTCCTTGAGAAGGGAAGAGGAGGGGCAGGTATTGATCTCTTCACTCTCAYAACTACTGACAGAACTCAAAATTCTGTGCACTGTCTTAACAACTTTCAAACTTTTAAAGACAATGTGATTGAATAAGGAAGACTCAAACTAATTAAGATATCGAGGGAGTTCAAAATGCTTTCATCAATATAGCACACTCATACTAAATTTTCCCAGAAAACATACGTCTTTTTGCTAATTAAACTACTTGAATACAAAAAATAGAACCAAAATACAATGTATTCACCAGCATGTTCACAATCACTTGCCCCAACCATTAATGTATGGCAAGACAGTATCACAGATTGCATATTTATGATTGCTTGTAACACAAATATGAACTTGCTGCCTGGTAAGATTTACAGAACCCACTGAAGCATTCAGTGGGYCACAATTTGCTAATGCAGCTCATTTTCACTTCATTTTTTGAAAAGGATTTTGTTTTCTATAAATTTTACTTTACTCCAAATGAATTTGGGGCAGACTATGAATTAACTGCCCCTTTTCACAAGTAAGCACTTCTTCCTTTGCCACACTTGCACTGTTGTAGACATGTGGATCATGATAAAGCCAGTCACCTAGGTAATATTTTCAGTGTCTTTCTTCTACCATTTTAGGAAAGAATATCTCAGATTTGCACATTAGCCACAAGAATCTTTAACTGGCTTTTCAGAAGACACCAGACTCTCACAGCTTTTCTTGGTTGCTTTATTTCAATTTTCAAATCAGAGTCTGCCTAATTAAAAACTGAAAAAGAATGTTTCCAACCTYTTCCACTCCAAACTGTAATTGTTTAAGCCATCCTATTTGCCTGCACCTCTCATTTTCTTATGCTTCTCATACTCTGCAGCTGTTGATAGCTCTCATTTTCCTCCTTCACTGGCTTTTAACAGTTCACTAAGCATAAATTCTGCAGCTTGTTAATCCTGGGATTCATTTTCCTCCAACTCCCCATCTTTTTAGAGTGCTATATCTTTACTTGGCTCCTGCTTTGCAACCTGAATTTCTTCCAAGGCTCCTGCTTTATAACATTTTTAGGTTTGTTGTATTCTCTTCAGTTGGGCAGCTGCTAGAAATGACAGCCATTGTCCTCCAAGCATTTTCTAGCTYACACACTCAAGGTTCTTTTGCTCAGTCCAGT
Source organism: Alauda arvensis (assembly GCA_902810485.1). Classification (NCBI taxonomy): domain Eukaryota; kingdom Metazoa; phylum Chordata; class Aves; order Passeriformes; family Alaudidae; genus Alauda; species Alauda arvensis. Next base: position 373,675 of record CADDXX010000448.1, read on the forward strand.
CACCTCAGGAGCTTAGCATAAGCCCAAAAGCTGTGAGTTTTCAAGGAGATTTTAGGTGAAAATTCAGTACGTTAGAAGAGACTTTTCCTAAAGACATAAGAGGCACATCAAAAGGAATGAACTTAGTGGGAAATGCAGACAATGACAGCAGCATTAAGTATATAAAGTGGAACAAAGCATGAGACCCCAGAGGAACATGGAAGGACCAAGATGTCAATAGAATGATTTTCTGCTTAAAGAGCTCAGAAAGGATTCTATAAGCTTTGCTTCAGGAAACTTTAACCCCAATTGCTTCAATCAATTCAAAGGAAACCATATTATCTTGTAATATGATATTTAGTTTGCAGCTTTCTCTATCAGAGTATAGTGAAAGAATCAGTAACTAGGCATTGGCAGTAGTCTTTYCTAAAAGGAAAAATTATTTTTTACCTCAGGATAGCTGTCACTTACTTGATTGGCATAATCAACTAACAAAAAACCCAAAACATTTTAGATTTCTTCTTTATTTCTGCACCCCAAAGGTGAACTTTTATTTTCATTCTTCTCTATATCCCACACRCCTACACAACATCAACTATTTCAATAGATACAATTGTTTCCAGACACGAAAGAATGCAAAGCCCAAGTACTCAGACAATTCCTTTCTAACCCATCAAGTTAAAAAAAAAATCCCAAACAAAAACKAATAAAAAATGAAGCAAAACAAAATAAACAAGATTGAACCCATCAGCCAACCAAATAAGAAACCAAAAACTCAACAAAACAAATAAAAACCCGATAATAAAACACTATGTATGTACAACRTTAGGATTCATGCCTGAAAAGCAGTTACTTACCAGACTAGCCCTTTTCTTTCATCTGAGCTCAACTACTGGAAACTGCAGGTTTTCAGTATAATGTTTTGATTTATTTTATTCATCATTCCTACGACTATAGATGGATGTTATGGAAATAAGCATTACCCTCAGGTCTTCCCACACCAAGCCCTAGAGTGCAGCAATGACCTTTTTATCTGATCAAACACATMTTCCAGACCAACATGACAAAGGCTCGTGTTGGCATAAAGACAAGCTCCTACAGCACTGAGAATTGTAGTTCCTTATACTCTACTTTTGGGCTCCAGCAGCTCAATTAAAAGTTGAAAAAATAATTGTGACTAAACTTGCAGTAAAACTTGAGAATTTGTCACAAAATGTATGGCTCTGGTTTCCCTAGTACAAAAAAATCCCTGAAAGATTTGTACAACCAAAATTATAGGCATGATATTTATTCCTCTGTCTTGGCCACTATGTCCTAACAGTTTTATATTTATCCATTTCTCACACATTTGCTTCTTGCCTTCATAAGGGAGACAGACACAGATTGGAAGCACTCAGTTTATGGGATGCATTACAGCAGGGCAGAAACATAATGGACATAGACAGCTTTATGTTTTCACTTCCTACAAAGCACCTTTTTTTTTTCAAGGGAAGAGTTACCAACATTCTTCCTCATATTATTCCACTAACATAAGGCTTCCTGAAGTGGAATCTATAAAACCTCCCAACAGTATAAAAGAAATATACAATGTTTCTTATCAATAATAATAATAATAGTATGCTTATTTTAGCCTTTATTCATAAACTTTATCTTTAATAAAATTGTTCACTATTTGAGTGCTCAAATTTCAGCCTTTGGCTTTTCCAGTATTCTCCATCAGATATGCCTGTTCACTTCCCACAGCTTTTCCCTTCACTCAACATGTACTGCTTTAATTTGACACATTTGCCTTGCAAGTTATCTTTTTAAGTTTTGCTTCTCTGCTATGATTATGGCTCCCATTCTCCTTCTCCCTTCTAGCCATTAATTTTAATTAACTAATCAGAATCTGGAATTGAAAAATARAGTAGCCTCAGCACTGTAGGATACTTGAGAGGGAAATGGGAATGTTTGATTTGCTCCGTAGTCATGTGCTAGGCTGTTTTTTAATTAACAACATGGCTTATGGTATCTCTCCTTAAAAAACTGTCTCAATCATAATCTTAGATAATCAAAACTAAAATAAAACTACTAGTAAATGTACAGTAAAAACCAAYAGAAATTAGGACCAGTCTGGCAGTCACCATGGGTGAAAATTTGCAAGGCTGCAAGGGAATCCAACAAACCTTTGCCTCCWCTGGAAAAAACAGTGATTTGCTGATATAGGTAATTGAAAACAACCAATTAAGTATATTGAACACTGAGCATTGAGAATAGCAAAATGCTACAATGTTTAACATTTAGCAAGTAGAACTTTGTATTGATATGGAATAGTCAAGTATTTTACATGTCACAGTTATTTTAAAAGATATGCTTTTGAACTTAAACTCTGCATTTTCTGTATCAGATGCACTTAAGAAGGCACACCACTGGCAGTATTTTATGACTATTTATGATTTTTTCTAGATCTGAATTTACATTTTCCACATCTCTTTTTTTTTTCTCTATAATTAATATTTCTTTATCTAAAACGTAATTGCAAGGGTTAAAAAAATGCCTTAATATTCTACTAGATATTACACAAGATTATGCCACATCTAAAAATGCTTGGACAAAAAAAGAATCAGATTAATGTCAACTCTAAAAATTTAATTGAATAATGTATGACTGGGGCATGACTTATCAAACTATAACTCTCATGAAGACTGAAGGAACCTCAAAGACAGAGTGACAGCTAAGACCACACCATGGTTTGACTTGGAAATTAATATAGTGTGTGAGAAGTCAGAAAGGGAAGACAGCTCCTACAAAAAGTGGTGGTGTAAAAATTATCCTTAGGAACTGTTAACAGAACTGGAAAGGTGCATGGCATGCATTTCCTATTATTATTTATAACTACTCCAGATCATAAAGACTGCAACCTTTAAAATTAAATCTCCAGAAAACAATTATAAACATGACAAAAGAGCAAATGAACAGCAGAAAAACTGTAGCTTCTGGAAAGCTGACAGTCTTGACTGGCCTTACATGGAAATGACACCAARGTGCCTGTCCATAATAATGGTAAATAAAAGGAAAATACTTTCCTGGAAAAAAAAAAGACAGTATGCAAAGCTATGTTGGAGAGAAAGACTCAAGAGACCTCAATTTCTTTAAATTAATCCTTCAGCTCACAGATATAATTTCAGGCTTCCTGGATAGAATCTCAGTCAACAGACTTCTGCTAATAGCCAAACCTCTTTCAGATACAGGGGAAGCAGCACTACAGATACAACTGAGATTCAAAATTTAGCACACTGTCTACAGCCCCAATTAACTGCAAAAGCTGGATGATGTCCAGAGCTGCAGTCCTTAGCCTAAAAGTCTGCCTATAACAGAAGGATCTGTATTAAATCCAAGTTAACCCAGAATACAATTATAATGCAGAGCACTTACACTCATTTTAACACAGAGAATACTGCAGACAGAAAATGTAGTGGGTCTTTTTGGATTCTTTGGTTTTTTTCCATTGGAAAATTTCAGCTATATAATTTTTTTTTCTAAGAGCAAAACTGAGAAAATTATATCCCTCATGCTAAAAACACTTTCTTAGAAACTGAGATAATGTATTTTAACATTCAGGAACACAGGGAACCAAGCAGTAAATTGGGTTTTACATCAGAGCTATTTCTTTAGGCATTTCCATAGGAAATGGGCATGCCTKAATTTCAGCAGAAATACACAGCAGACAGACTTGTAAGACRTAGAATTGTAGAACTGTAAAATTKTTTAGGTTGGAAAGAACTCTAAGTCATTGAGTCCAAGCACAAACCCAGCATTGCCAAACCCACCACTAAACCATGTYCCCAAGTACCACATCTACATGGATTTTAAATAYCTYCAGAGATGGMRATTGATCCAGTTCCCTGGGCAGYCTGYTCCAATGCTTGRCAACYCTTTCCATGAATAAATTCTTCCTAATATCCAATCTAWACCTYCCCTAGCACAACTTGAGGCCATTTTTTCTTGTCCTGTCACTTGTTACCTGGGAGAAGAGACTGCCCCTAACCTGGCTACAGCCTCTTTTCACSTAGTTGTAGAGAGCAGTAAGTTCAATGACATCTTATCCTATGAGACACTTTGTTTTTCAAGAGTTCATAATGAAATTAGAAATTTTATCCACACAAATAAGGATTATAAAACACATTATTTTGTACAGAGAATCTCAGTGTTGCCATTTCTTAACTTTTTAGGACCTATTTCTAGTTCCCCTTATTTACACATGTAATTATTCAGTCAAAAGAGGCAGATATTATAGTACAGAACTTGGTAATATCTGTAATTTAGAGAAAGAAATCATCTGTTCAAAACAACCCTCCTAAACACAAATTGTCAGAAAAATTATTCATTATCAGAACTTAAAAATTTAGAGTCATGAAACTGTCCCAAAAGTCAGAAATTAATTGCTTCAAAATGCAATCACAGCATACAACTATTTACAACAGGGGAAAATCCATCTTTAGAGAAAATTGTGGGTCTATTAAACATAAAGACTCCTAATTCTTGTGGATTTTCTGCTCCTTTGGCAAAGATTTCTGTACACAAGATGCATCCAACAGCTACCACTGTCATTCCATTGTCATTTAATTACTTTATCCATAAAGCTCTTTCATCATGCATACACAAGATTATYGGTTTCTTTTACAGCCCATTAGTGTGCCCCTGATACTTTTTCTGGAACTAGATTAATTTAAAGGACAGCATGTCAGCTGGGTGAGCARCTCACACAGAGCCCAGACCTTTGCTGCACATCAATACTCTAGTTTTCTGTAACTTCAGGAGTGCRTGATTATGATTCTCAACAGATTCAATCAGAAGGGTTCTGAAGAGGTTCTCATTTCAATTATGCATGCCTCATTATCATACCTTTAGTGAAGCAGAAAGTACATTACAAGGTGAGAGTCAAAAACAGTGAGATGAAAAGCACAAAGTATCTTAGAAGGATTTCTAAATTTGTCTGAAATAATATTAATTCACAGTAATATTAAACTGTGATACAACAGTGCATTTCTACATGGCCCTTTACAATCAGCTCTCAGAGTACCTTTCACAGGAGGGCACATAACTTCAGTAAAGAAGGCATGTGATTCTTTCTGGGAAGACAAGTTAGATGGCATTCTGTGATTCAGTGGGATTGAAGGAGTTGTTCAGCCTGCTTTTCTGAGGTTGAAGTTAGGTGCTCAGAAAACAGGAGTGCCCATAGTGGACAGGAAATAGGGCACTGTTATGAAAGGCAGAATTGATTGAGACCAAACCTTAGCCTAACAGAGGGAGGAAAAACAAGAGTGAAGCACCATAATAATTAGGAGATATTTGGAGCATGACGTTGAAGTTCACAGATCAGAAACTACAGCAAGGTTTGGAAAGGATAGAGAAGAAACTTAAAGACAGAACACAAAATGATTTAATAAGATAACTGATGGGGTTAGAAGAATRTAACTGTCAATAACAGTATTTTTGTTAGACTCGTACACTGAAAYGCAGAGTGAGTAGATGAGCAGAGGGGAAGAGGGGATGGATAGATATGAAGAGACTAACTGAAAAAGCATTTGAGAAAAAAAGGAGGAATACAACCAAGAAAGGAATGTAAAGTTGATAATTCAGGAAGGGAGAAAGCAGATGAGGAAYGAGTCATGCCCTACGACAAAGATGCTTGAGACAGCAGAAAAAGTATAAGGAAATAACAGAGAAATCAATGTAGGAGTAAGAATGCAGGTTAAAGAGCAAAATACTGGGAAGCCTGATTGCAGATATCTTAGAACATGGCTGAAGGAGGAACACTTTGTTTACACACACACACAAAAAAACCCAAAACAAAACATGAAGGCAAAGAGAAAGAATGAACTTAYTATGGTAACAGAAAAAGGAAAAAAGAAAATTTCCTTCACCTAATTTTTTTAATTCAGTGAAGGCCATGGATAACATACTTAAGGGAAAAAAAAAATGAAAGAATGTATGAAATATAAATCCCTAATATATCAAAAACTGCAAAGTGAAGGAAGGAAAGAGCAAGAAAGGAAGTGAGAAAAAAAAAGTAAAGATTAGGGATTGTGAAGATGAAAAATATGGGTAACAGAAAAGAGATGAAAGTAAAGGCTAGGGGAGGAGGCAAGAATCTTTCTGGGTATCAAATTTAAACWGCAAAATTTTAAAAGATTATTCACCACATTTATAGCATGAAAGCAGATTGATGGATGRGGCTTTGAGAAACCTGGTCTAAGAGAAGGTGCCCCTGCCCATGGGAGGGGGCCCCGGAATCAGACAGTCTTTAAAAATCCCTTCCAACCCAAATGATTTCTTTGTTCTATGATTCTACTCCTAAACTCAAAGACACCGTGAACAAACCCAATCTATCAGTAAATGGGTGTGCTGCTGCATAACTGCCAAATATTAATTAAGTGGAAGATTAAAGACATAATAGCAGAATATGTGTTAAAAAAAGCAGTAAAAGGAAGTGCTGCACAGACCCTTCCTCTGCTGCACAAAGGAAAAAAATTAAAAACTCAATATATGTTTGAAAAAGCTAAGCACAACAGCWGATGCCTACCTGTAACTTCTGCAAGACATATTTTACAATATCTTCAACACAAGGGTCTGCTGGTTTCTGAATTCTTCTCCTGAATAAATGACTGATCTTAAAGTATTCACACCAAACAAATACTTTCAAAAATGGTAATATTGGAAATATGAATGAACCTTTTAATTCTATGGACTCTCAGCAATTTCATACACATTCAGATGCAAGTTGGATAGGARTCATGAAGAATCAAAACATGCACTTAGCTCCCTCAGTAAGATGAATACACTATTATACTAACACAGTGATAGAATAAATAAAGCACTYCTACTAATAGGAATGGGCATAAAGACTTCAGAAAAAAATGAAAAGTGTTTGAAGAGCTTGTTTGCATGACAGTGCTCTTYCCACTGTCACAGCCACAATGCAAATTGCTGCATTTTTCTATCTCAGGAAAAACTTTTAATTAATTATTATAACTGGTGTATAAGTAAAAGCAGTGCTGGAAAAACCCTAATAAATCATAATACATATTAAATATGTATTAAGTTAATCATATTATATTACAAAACCTTGCAATAAAATAAATTTTAAAACCCTTTAGAATGGATGTACATGGGACAAAAATATCTGTTTCTATTTAAAACTAATTACCTAAGTTCTCAAGTGTAGAATTTTGCTCAAAAATTGTAGAAGAAAGTAACAAATTTTCAAAAATCCGTGGGTTTTTTACTTCTTTAGGTGGGATATTCATCAATTTTCAGCATCAAGCAACTTCGGCACAATATTTTCAAAATATGCTTTAGACCAGGTGAACATCATTCAGTTAATAACTGTTAAATCTTTTTCACAGGATTCTTCATTCAAAATACTACATTGTGTACATTGACACTATCTTTTTAATAAAAAAAAAAAATAAAACAAGTGACTAAATAAATTCTCCACAGCAGGCAAAATAAATTACTTTATTAGGAAGTGAAATGTTAGTGTACTTTAATTACCACTGACAGTTTATCAAGAACAAATACAGTATCCAATTTGCTTATGTGTTCATACTGATGCCTTGGGAAGGCTATTTAAAATAGYTCTGTTCAGTTCCAACAGTGTAATGGTGGATATATTTACCATGTAAAATTATTTAGAATAGTGGAATTCAAACAGTAGGGCAAAATGTTCTTCTTGTTCCCAAAAAGCAATTGTAAGACAACTGAAAAACAAAGTGAACTCCTTCTTGTTCCTCTATTATAATAACATATTCTGAATTGGGAAGTAATCCTCAGTTAAAACTATGACAGCACTTCAAGGTCCATGGGTCTTTATAACATTTAATTGCAAGACATGAAACTAATTTCACATGTGTGAATCACAGTACAGTTGTTACAGTCTTCAAAATAAGCTTTCACAAAATGTTACTGATATGGAGGCAGGAACTAGTCAAGGAAGAAAGGAAGGAAAAAAGGAGAAAAAATCAGAATAAAATCTGCACAATTATTAATTAGACTTAGACTAAGAAAATGTTTTGTGCGTACTGCACTTCAGAGGCTTTATGTTTCTCAATAAAATAAATTCCCCCAAATCTTTCTAGAATACTAAAAATTATCTCTCTAATTGGATGTTCAACAGTTCAGGGCTCTAATGGTCTCATGGTTTAACATGGTTTGTTTATTACAAGTAAATAAATGGTGGAAGTAAGCTACACTGGTATTTAAAYTCTTCATTTCTAATAAATGAAAGTAATGAAACATTGACAGAGCTCCTGATGTGGTGAAATTTGRGGTCTAGTGTATCAATGTTTTTCTCAATAAATCTTTCAAGTTTTATACCACTTGTATCCTTTTAGTAAAAATGCAGAACCCATCTGTTTGGATAAGCTTCTAAGGACTAATAAGCTCCACCACATGCCTCTTGTGTTATTAATATTTACATGAAATCCAATTTTACTTATTAGAAGTACCCTGTTTCCTGCTTCTAAGGACTTTTGAGACATCTAAACATTTCTCTTTGTGTACAATAGAAAACTAGCAGAGAAGGATGGGTGGACATCCCACATCCRTCACACACCAGAAGGTTTTAGAAATTTAATCTTCAAAGCATTTTTTTCTTCTGTATCACTTATGTCTATACATACCTACCCAGTTTGAACTGGATCTTTCGGTTCTGAGAGAATACATGCCTAGTTCACAGAAAGGATAAAACAGCAGTGGCTTCCACCACAAATCAAGGTAGAACACAAAGGAATGTATGGTACGTGCTCCTCATGCCTTACCAGCCAGAAASCTGCCCATGATGTAAACTTCATGATCCTAGCCATATAAGGAAAAGAAAAGCATGATCATCTTGATGACCTCAGGGAAGACATAATGCTAACTCACAACCTGTTGTCATCAAGAGTAGTCTTAGATGCAATTTAYAGTACCATTAGGCAAATAATTAACAAATGCTTTGACCTGAAAAATTTTTTCAAAGACAGCATGCTCAATAAAGTCTGAAACCACTCAWGCTAAAGAGTAATTCTGAGATACAGAGAAGTAGATATCCAAAATCTGAACTACCCTCAGATTCTTGGGATCCAAGGATTCTTAAAATAGAAGAAAAACCTGAAGTGTCATAGCTAGTAKGGAATGTAAAATTATCTTACTCCCATTGTACTCCTCCTGGTCCTGTAAGATTTTGACACACACATATGAACCAATCACTTTTTCAGGCACTAAGCATTTCCATAAGGAAAAGGCCAGSTGGAAATTGAAATTTCAATAAAAAGACAAGTGTTGGAAGCTCTCACCAGTTTACCTAACTTTCTCTAGAACCAAAGACAATAGTTATTCCAGATGTCACATAWACAATCAATAGCCATTCTCAAGTACTGTCTTGCAAAGTCTTGTCTGACTTCATCAGATCTCTTCCAAGGCCTTTCTTTTTTTATAAAATCCTGGAATTAATTCAGTCTTCTGCGTTTTACTCCAATGACTATGAATTGATCTAAGTAACCTGGCCTCTGCCAGGTCCTGCAGTAGGTAATTGSTGGTGGTAAATGCATGGAAACAGAGCCTTCAATATGCACATMATTTACTTCTGAACMCAGAGCACACARTCTGTGCTTAGCAAAATGGGTTTCTCTTACAGAGAAAATCAACAAACACASTCATTGATGCACCAATGTACCCCTATCACCTCCCAGAAAGGAACTCCTGCACACACAACTTGGAGCCTTGTTGGTTGCTGCAGGAAATGCACAGAAAGGTCCTCTACTCTTGGGGKACCTTCTTCCCCCATTTTGCCAGTAATCTGTTTTCCATGCTCTGAACATCCCAAACATCTGCAAATTCCAGCAAACAAAACCTACCAATTCTAACAGTTTTCAGGCATAAAATATTCTAATAATGGCATGTTTTCCAATGTTGCTTTGAAAAGAAAAGCGTAATACTTTCTTTAAATCTGAGTCTTCAGGCTAAAGAGTAAAACTGAGTGATACATAACACATAATCTGAGTTTCACAACTTGTAATGAATATCATACAGATCTTTTAGCACTTTTGAACCCCCTACAGTTCCTAGAAGAGGGCTAGAAGAGAGGCAAGTGAATTATTAGACTAGCAAGCTGTTGGGTGWTAACCCCAGAAAGCAGCTGAACAACTGCACAGCCTTACTCTCTTCCACCCACAGTGGGAAGAAGGAAGAGGAAAGCAAGACTAAAAGCAAGAAAACTTGGGGATAGAGATAAAAACTGTTTAATAAGAGAAACAGAAGCTTAAGAAGAGAGAAACAAAACAAAACAAGTGATGCAGAGCCAGTCATTYRCCAMTTCTCAKGGGCAGATTGATGGCCTGTCCTAAGATGGACTAAACCCCTTTTTTYCTCTTTCTCTTGCTGAGCATGACACTGTGGCATTGACATTTCTCACTGGTTAGTTTGGGTCATCTGACCACTGGTGTGCCCTCCCAGTTCTTGCCCCCAATAATATGATGATTGTGAAGACAGTAAGAGAGAAGGCCTTGATGCTGTTCAGCAATAGCCAAAACTTCAGCATGCTATCAGTACTATTTTGGTCATAAATCTAAAACACAGCACCATACCAACTGCTGTGAAGAAAATTAACTCTATCCAAGCCAGGCTTGGTCTACAAGAGATTTCTGAGGAAACATAGCCAGAGGTAGATGGATAAAATAATATCTTGAATGCACTCATCCCACTGCATTCTACTTCACAATGAAAGCTCCTGATACACAAACATTTTTGCTAACAAGTACCACTTTGTCAGTTTGATTTGCGATATTCTATTATAAATTGTATTRGTTTCATAATTCAGACTTGACTTTTCCTAATACTTTTGTTATTTCTTCAACACTAGGTCTGAAATCTAGTTTGATTTGACAAAAAAATATTTTTATCTAAAGTTATAGGGCAAAACACCAACTCAAACACTCTTCATACAATGAATGAAGTCTTCCTCCGTGAAGATACTCCACCTGCAAATTTCTCCTTTTGTTCCTTAACTTTCAAAACCAAAAATCTCAAAAGAGTAAGTTTCCTACCACCCCATACCCAGRGCCATATGAACACATGGCAACTGTATGTACATGTGTCCATTCAATTTACCAGCAGTGTACAGCCAGCTCAAGAGAAACAAGATTTTGCCTTTGACATTTCAGAGGAGGTTGCTATAGAATAGTCACAGAATTTTAAACTGACAGAAATTTAAATCTATTTTAAACAAAAATTAACCAGTAGCAAACTACAGAATATGTGGGATATTAGAAATATAGAAATACCTAGGGAAYAGATATACAAATAAAGGAATACAGCATACAAGAGGCAACACTTTTCAAGGTTAAGCAGAAAATGAAGCATGCACTAACCTTTCACTTGGATCCACATGGCCATCTAAATTAATTTAAACTAGATACAAGATCTGTACAGTGCAATTTCATTTTATGAAGCAATTTTTCAAACAACTCTATGCCAGTTACAATATACAAGATGGAAATTGGGTACTGAATCTTTCATTGTAGCAACCACATACTAATTTGTCTGTCAACTCTGTTGCTAGTTGAAGTGTGTCTATTAATCTATTTGTGTTTGGATCAATTCCATTTTCCTAATTTTCTGGGCAGCTTTCACAGAGAATCCATATTTCATAAAAAGAACCTCCCACAGCACACACTTTCTTCTGTCTTCCCATATGTTGCATTTTCCTTCAAGATAGCTCTGTTCTRGTGCCCAAGGTTAACATGCTTCTGTCACAGACTAGTTGCACAACTMATGAATTCTTCTTGATCTACAGAGACAGAAAGTACCTGATTTACTCYTGTGAGCAGGAATTCCCTCATTCAGTAAGGTGCTTGCTAAAAGAAAATATTTTTTTATCATTTTGAAGGTTTATTTTACACTGTTTCCGAATGATTTTACATCAACACTTTTGAAGCAATTAAAGCAGACAGTAAAACCAGGTTAATACACATCTATAGTAAGCATAGGGTACAGATATATATTAACAAGGATAAGAACTCTGTGCATGATTAACCAGTTGAGTGCAGATCACTATCTTCTGTGCTATTTCAGATTTCATTACTAAAACAGAATGACCACAACTGACTCATTATGCTAAGTGTGTAGTATGGATGTTCAAACTGGTTATTCAAATTGTCACYTTTTTCCTTTGGGCTTTTTGAATGGAATACTGGATATTTAAGAAAACTTTGTTGTTAGGAATACAGACTATTCCAGTAGACTATTGGTCCTCAGGAACACAGTAGGGCTCGTCTTCATAATTATTTTGGCTGCTGTGGGATAGATTTGCATCACATTGTCTCTTTCACCACTGATGTAGCAGCACCAACACCTCTTATGATAAGGCAATCGACAATTAGTGCTATCTTGACATAGGAGCCCCAAGCCACAGGTGTATTATTTATGGAAAAGGATGTTTTGGAAACAGACTGGATTGAAGATCACTAAAATTATATTTTGCTGTGAATTCTGCTTGCAAGGATTGTACAAGTCAGTAGACATACCATCCTCAAACTTTCAGCATTAGAGAGGACTAATCCAGGCCTCAGTGTTTTGCTATCCTCTTTCATTCTGTCTGGGTTAGAATTCTTSTTCTGTTGCATCACAATTAATGGGTTTTCCACAACTGATAGGTCTGCCCAAGAAAAGGTTCTGTAATTTCCTAAACAGTGCTTAAAGGTGGAAGRAAATGAACRCTGAATTGCTTCTTCTGGGAATGGRTACATCAGTAAGAAAGGTGTRGTGGMAACCTTTTAACAGTGATATGCTGAAACATTGTTAAACATCAAACAGTCAGCAAATAAGTCAGAGAAGTGCAGGCTCTCCCTTTATACACAAACATAAGCATGGTCACCTCAGTGCACTRGGTTTTTTCTCTTTATGGCAGGAACTCAAAGTAATTATCTTGACCATGGCTGTGAAGCACAGATAACTAGCCCATTAAAACTGAAAGGAAAAACAAGCTGTTTGGAGTGAATTATTAACTCAGATGAAAATACAACCATATGCATTACTTGAAAGGTAGTACAGTATGTGTGGCTCCCAGAAGGAATAAATACAAAAACAATATAATCAGCAGCAGTTTTGTTACTGAATTTACAGTAAGGAGGGCAGATTTTCATCACAACCTACATCAGAAGGACACTTGATTTCCTGCAGATTAAAAAGCCTAGTGTGAGATAAATAAAGCACATTAAGTAYTTTCAGATTTTTAGAATAACCTGATTAAATGGAAATGTTACAAGTTATGCTCAGATAAGACTTAAAGAAKGTGGTTAACTTAAACAAGTTAAGCAAATTGCTAAATTATGAAACTGAGATTCTTTTGAAGGAACAACTGCTATCTACATCACTAAGTAATTCTCTTATATTAAACACACCTTTTATCCACATTATGAAATGAAGATAACTAGCAAGTTACTTCTATGGAAAACTAATATTTTTACTCATCCAAAAGTATTTTAAAATATTGAAGATTATACCAAATTCTCCCCATCACTCATAGCTATAGGGAAAAAGTTCTCAAGTGACAGTTTGAAGGAGAAAAATGGTCCCTTTCTACCACAAAATCTCTCTACCACAGAATATTGTACTTGAATAAAACACTAACAGAAAAATGTTCAAAGTTTTAAACATTTTCCTTGATGACATGTTCTTTCCAGTCAAGGAAATCATGACAAATAAGTTAGAAAGTGTCTCTTCTCTTTCAGAGCAATTCACCACTGACAGTGGTCTGTCATTCCCATGAGCTTCCACTCTTTTCTTTCAGTCAGACAAACAAAATACCCAACTGCCATCTCAGCTGTTTTGCTCCTCACCAGCAGGTTCCCTTCTGAAGATTTCAGTCATTTCTGTGACACTGCTGTCTCTCCCACTTAACAAACAAGTCACGCTTCCTCCTTGGAAGATGGAGCGATATTTTTATACTACAGTGAYCAAAACAAACAAATGTACAATCAGTCTTTAATCAGACATAGTCAGCAGAATAATGGCAGGACAACAGATCCAGGGCTTTTATGGCAGAATTTACCATGCATGATTCAACCTAACAGGTAGACATCTAGCCTTAGTTTCCCTTTCAGAGAAAGTTCCCCTATTTCAGAGAAAAGCATCAGCATCTCCAAGAGTGATTCATTCCACCTAGCTTAGATACATCCTTTAGAAGGAATCAAATCCTCTTTGACAACATCTTCTGGGTATGACTGAGACCAATGCCAGTTAAGATGCATCAGAAAGTGAGCACTGTTATGGCAGAATTTACCATGCATGATTCAACCTAACAGGTAGACATCTAGCCTTAGCTTCCCTTCCAGAGAAAGTTCCCCTATTTCAGAGAAAAGCATCAGCATCTCCAAGAGTGATTCATTCCACCTAGCTTAGATACATCCTTTAGAAGGAATCAAATCCTCTTTGACAACATCTTCTGGGTATGACTGAGACCAATGCCAGTTAAGATGCATCAGAAAGTGAGCACTGTTGTACCATTGTAAAGCATGTACAGAATTGTCACCCTGAATTTTTAAGCCTTCTGATAAGTTGTAGCTTGGAGTCAGTTTTCTCATGGGTTTTCATGCAAATAACAGGTGTTGTTTTCTAACTAGCTTAGATGTTTACATTCTTCTTAGTGGGATGGATTTCTTTGACAAGCATGTGTATTAGCCAGTGTGTGTGTAGAGGTAGGAATTTTCTCACCCAATTAGAACCTTTTCCTTTTCCTTTATATAATAACCCTTATTTGAATAAAGATCTCTTTCTTTTCTTTCCCCTAGTGATTGCTGTGTCATGTCGTTCTTTCATGTAGCAGTGCAACACAGAATTAACCATAAAATCTTCATATATGAATGAGTGTTAATTACTAAATGGCTGTACAGCAATTGTTCTGTGTGTGGTGCCTATACATACAGATAGATCTGTGTATATGTGTATATGCAGCTATTCCTATGTATTTTGAATATTCATAGAAGGAAAGATTTGCAGAAGTGAAATATATTTGGATCAAGACAGAAATCAACCCTATTTTTTTCAGTTTTGCTTATTTGTTRTTATATTAATTAGTAAAGGATTCTATAAAAAGATATTAACCTTAACATAATGGCATAATTTACCCATGGAAGTTATTTTTCATAACCCTTAAGTACTTGAAAATCCTGCTGTTCTAGGTTTGTTTTATTTTGCTTATTTTGCAGCTTTTTTGCTTTGTTTTSAGTTTTTTCCTTTCCTTTTCAATTATTTTATGAAAGTAGAGTCTTGGAAGGGTTTGAGCAATATTTCAGAAATATTTCACATCCAGCAGTGGAAGATATGACGCAACGTTTCCTACCTTGACAACATTTATTTCAGCTTTATCATTTTCAAGTGAYCCCAGGGATCCCAGAAAGCTGACAGGTTCAGTATCCTGATGAAAGTTAGAGCTTCTRTCTGATCCAAATAGCCACAAGTAAGGATCACACTGTTTAACACAACCTTATCTGCCACATATATATACAAGCCATAGGGAGAAACTGTTGCCATGACATGAACCTAAAGAGACATAAAAAATTAAGGCACTGAAATAGGGTTAAAGAAGAAAAGACTGGCTGCAGAAGCTGTAAATTATTTCCAGCTGCATATAACCTGCAGGGCTGGTGCACAACCTGGGACTGATCAGAATTATGAGAACATGTGGCTCTTCTGTGTTCAGTTCTTAATATGCAAAAAAATAACAATATAATTGCATGCTTTCCAATAATTCAAGACAAATGTTCAGAGTATTCATTTTTCTCCAGTTTGTTTCCTATATTCCATGCTGTTTGCTTTGTAGAGAAGAACGAAAAGCAAACACAGAACAAAAAGAATAAACTATCAAGGCAAATGAGGAAACCATACAAAGAAGCAATGCAAAATCAAATTTAAAATATGAAATAATAACATATTGCATAAAGAAGCATTTCAGTAACACTCCTGCACAGAATTTGAGTATAATTTAGGTTCTCTCAACATCTCCATAACATTGTGAGGGGATTTTTGAAAAAAATTATGCAGACAACTTTTAATAATGTCTACCACATTTTAGTGTGTGCTGAACCWGGCAAAAATTTCTGCCATCGCTGAATTTATCTCATAAATTGAGTTTTGATTMATGAAACACAAAAAAGTATTTTCCAGATTACTAAACTTATTTACTTAAAAAATGTATAGAGGTTCTAACTCCATTTGTCAATTTTTAACTGCKTTTAAAAAAAAGGGATGCAACTAAGATGTGTCATTTAGATTATGACAGCATCTAACATATAACATGCTTTTTTAAAATCTATCTAAAAGGTGATTCATAGCACAAAAGATAAAGTTCTAAACATACAGATGTGATATGCAAAAGTACACAAAAATACAAAAAAAAAATTGGTTTCGAACTGTAGAAGAGCTTTCAGTAGCACAGACYGATTAAGCATTTGTTCACATATTGCTTTCTCTTATTTATTTTGGCTTTGAATCATACACATTATTTTCATCTCCATCTGTCTCAAAGCAAGATTTGTTCCAGTTTTAATTTGTATCATTCTCTGTTTCCTTCACGTCACTAGCATTTCTTTTTCCATTAAGTACAAGTAGCCTGTTAWAAGACCAGAATTGCCAGTATGGATTTTGAATTTGACACATGGTACAGGATGTAATGCTTCACATTCTCATTAGAACAAATGTCCATTTTAAAGGAGAAAATTATAACACTGTGCACCCTAAACCTTTAGGGTGCACAGTGTTATAAATATGCAAGGACAGCGAGGAAGAAAACATGCCAATGGATATCCCTGGTGAAAGGAATATGTTTTACCTGGACAAGAAACAAAGGGACATGCGTGAAAGAAACAAAAAATACCTTTGGAGGTATTTTGGACATTTTATACGTCATACAAGTAAGTCAGAAATTAAAACATGATTGACAATACTTGACCTCCATTGAAGGAGTGAAGATTGAAGGATTTATCTACATTTATTTAATTCTAACTCTAAAATGAAATTCTGAACTCTTGTTAGATTGATTTAGGTAATGCCACTGAATTCTATAGATCCAGAAAAATTTCCAGATATAGTTCAGATACTCTCATCAACTTCATTGTTAAACCTGACAACATTTAAGTGACAAGACTGTCTTTCCCTTATTTCAATCAAGTCATCAGAACCAATCCTGTCATTACTTGATATATTTAYCTTAAAATTTTCTACAAGTAGCATAGTCACGATCCCACAGATGCTGGTATTCCAGAAAAAAATACTTTTTTTTTTGTATTTTCACAATCAGAAATTTCCTTTCACATGTAATAAAAGCTGCAGAGTCTTAAAATTCTTTGAATTTKAGAARTTCAATTTTTTCYGTAGTATTYGAYAAGCAACCTTCAAATTTTTGATATCACTGATCATTCTTATCATCTAGACTAGAAATATATTTGGCTTTTCCTTAAGCCCTAAAGTTTAGGCTCAAAATTCCTACAGGACACTATTTCATTGCAAAACTACAATARCTTTGAAATTATCATAGGCATTAAAGAGACACTTTGCAAGGCATTCCATTCCCAGSTTCAGTGATGTAGACACTGATGACAGGGGTTTTTTCCTTCTGAAAGACACAGGACTTCAAGCCAAATAAATCTCAAATTGAGATTAAGATGAGCCAATGTGACACRTTTTCACTCAACTTCAAAAATGCAGCTGTCCACTACAAATTGTAAAGTCAAGAGACAACTCTCCAGCAGATGAATTAGACTTACACTTCATAAAATGTCCAGACAGATTACAATTTCAGAATAGCAGAAAGCTTAGCAGAAGAAATTCTGACTGCAGTACAAACAGCGAGTTAGACACACTGCTCCTAATGGCAGCTGATGAGTGACCAAGAAGAGCAYTGTCAAGCACATGATGGAAGTCCATGTGCTGAATCCACAGTACTCCCCACARTCCAAAGCAGAACATTAAGCTGACAGGAGTTAACCATGGGAATCAGTGTGCTGGAGTCCAAATGCTCTGTTTTACATGGAAGTAATCTAAACCACATATTTTCACTTGCAGAAGCTGGGCMGGTACCACCAGAAGACAATAAACAACAACAACAAGATGAAAGTGCCAGAAGATTCTGGGCCCACTTCTAAATAAAAACATTCTACACAATTTGTAACTCATGCTGYCTTTTCCTGAAGAGTTTCTGATGACTTTTTAAAATACATAAGGGCACCTGTAGCCCTTCCTGCATGAAAAATCAGCAGCCATAATCCTCCTTCTACTCCTTTTTCTCTGTTCTACAGAGATAGTGCTCATGATTAGTTTGGATCTTTATATTGTGTCTTTTATAAYAGTAGCCAAGATCTAGTTCTGGGCTTTGTAAACTGAGATTTTGCTCAGATAAAGAAATTSTTAAAATCCACAAGAACTAGATGGACCTGCGCTATCATGCTGAATAACCAAGCTCCACTTGTCCATAAACAGCAGCTGTATAGTTTAGATCAGAAATTAGTTGTATTGACTTAAATGYTTCTTCTGCTTGTCTAACTTTTTTAACATCAGGAAAATTGTATCTAGATTCTAATTCATCCTGTTTCAAAAAATAATGCTACTTCCTTTCATGGTGACARTTTCAAAGCTGGCATGGSTAATCTGAATTTCTAAGCCTTCTGTACAYTAATGTTCTAGCTAAAACTTCATCTGCTTATTAATAAWATCACTTGTAGGGCAAGACTCTTTTCCACCTGTTGARGAACATCACACAGCACCCAGCAGCAAGCAAAACTGACACAAGAAATACAAYAGTAAGATTCCACAACACAAGCAATTTTTAATTCCACTAATTCCTTTTGTGCCCTGAGGTACCATTTGTGATTCTCATGGCAAATGCAAACCAGACATTAATAAATGGCAAACAAAAAGGCCAAACCATTACTGCATCTTGATTTATGGTATCACATTATTTTGCTTATAAWATTTCAGCATAATCAGGGAACTTTCAGAAAACAGCACTAATTGTTCAAGCTTTATGCAATGAAACACACATGAAACAATTACATAATTCCACTCTAATAACTAGTGTATCAAATTTATTAATTCTTTCAGGTTATCAGAGTCTGTTTTCATCTTCCACTGTAGAACATTTTAATTTCCCAAAGCTCAACTGAGCTACTCAAACGCTTGATTTTAAGTACACACGTTTGTGAGGTTATTGTTTTAGCCTTGTCTTTTCACACACCATGCAATGCATGGCATATGATGAAATATTCTAATATTGGTGAAGCCCTGAAGCAGTGGGCCTTTGCATCTCAGTCTTGATTCTGTGAACTGTTCATCAGAGAACTCATTCAAAGTGCTTCTGCTGTGGTATCAAGTGCCTTCAGTGGCTAACCTCTTTATCTGCTATCTCACACCCTGAGGTTTCTACTGTGCACAATGTGTTAATCATGTTAAAATTCTGGCAACACAACAGAAACCCAAGTAAGTTATGCACCTTCAGAGGTATGAACACAGTTAAAAAAGCTTAAGCATATAAATCAATCATAACAAAKAAAACTAGAAAATACTGTTTCCTTTCTTTGCATTGCTAGCTTATTTCTTTATTCTTGTATTTCTTACTGCTAAAAGATTGTTTTTAAGGCACCTTAAAGTTAAGAAGTTGAGGAAAAGACCTATGTTRCTTCTCTCCTCTGCTAAAACATTCTGAAGCATTTTCCTTTTTTTCTTCCTGAATGAAACTGGAAAGAATTCAGACCCAGCACATCTAAAGTTAAAGATAAAAAAATTGAAATGCCTCTTCATAATATCTCCACTCACATCTATTCATTGGTTTCTGCTTGGTTTRTGTGAACAGAGAAGGAGAAACAAAAAAGATTTTCCAATGTATGGAGAGGAAGAAAAGGAGAAGTATAATTGTCAATATTTTTATTGTAGTCTTTGTCTGACTTCTAGCATATGTCATCATKATTTTTTAAAAATCAATCAGGCCTTATAAACAGAAGTGTTTTTGCTGTGTATACCTGAGTCTCAATTTAGAGACAGTAATTATATTGCCTAGAGCTTGACATTCATGTTTCCCATCTTTCTTCCAATTTTTTTTAAAGATACTTCTGTTTTGTTTCTTTTTTTTTTAAATTGAGTTATAAGGGGTTCATAGAAGTGAGAAATTTAAACAGCTCATGGATGGCTTCCAAACATTTCACTACAAAGAAAGTCTGCTAGCAATTGTTCTGAAAAATGTTTTTCCCTTCATTTTGGCACTCTGGAATAAAATAGAGCTGAATTCCTCAATGATTAACTTACTCCACAAGAAATCATTAATTCACTAAACAACTTTAATTACTGTTTGGAGCTTACATTCAATCCAATTCAGCACAAACAAATATTTAGCAGTTCAAGATGTTCTTTATTTTAAGCACCTCTGTCTCTACACTTAAGCAGCTAGTTTGTGAKAAATATAGACTATTGAATCAGGCCTTTGAGGATGGGGAAGGAGAGAAAACAACCCAAAAAMACCCAAACCAGATCCATTTCTGGGTAGAAATTCTTTACTGAATGGATCTGACAAGTGAAATCAAGTTAAATTCTGTATTRTGTTGCAAGAATGTAAGTGCATTAAACAAAATTAAATTCAGAAGTCATGAGTTTTCTGTTTATATTTGCTGAGATAACTATTTTCTAGGACCACTGGATGAGGACTGTGGGTGAACACACACAAATCCACTTAGGGCCTGACAGRTGAGACCATGCAAAAACACAAACCTCCCTCTCTTTAAGCCAGCTCTCACACTCACTGGGAAGYCCCAGCACAGGCTCAGGTGAGAAGGTTACAAAGAAGACAAAAATCTCATGRTGTTCTTTAGATGAGAATAGCTCATCTCTTTGCTTAGCTGATGTTGTTAGCTACCCCATGTATTTGGTCAATGGGAATTTTGTCATTGGGTTAAATCCTAAATACACTGAGTCCTACTCTGTGAACTGTAATTGACGATGGTTTTAACTCTGCAATCTTGCCAAGGAACAGCAAKAGGTGCCAAAATAATGTTGTTTTTTTTTATTTATATTCATAGGGTTTATATGTTCCTCTTGCAACTTTACTGCTTATTTTGATTTGATTAGTAGTTATATTCCAGAAGAATGAATGGAATTATGAAATGGCAACAGTTTCCAACTCTCACTTCCCAGAAAAAAAACAAAAACCACTATTAAAAGTTGCAGAGCTTAGGTAATATTCCTTCATTGAAACAATTTACTGTGATTTAAAACACATTTCAGTCAGTCCAATATTATGGGGTAGAAAAACCAAACCAATGGTCAAAATACAAACCTGACATGAAAAGAGGTACCCTGGCTAAGATTCATCACATGCTAGGAAGTCTGCACTGTCCTTACTTTCAAAGCTTCACCTCAAATAGTGCTTTGTTTGCAGTAATGACAAGGATGTAAAACAACACTTAATTTATAATGATTAAAACTTTTCTGGCCAAAAAAAAAGTCACAAAGTAAGGTCCCCAGGCAATTCTGTTAAGACTGATTTTTTTTTTTTTGTTCTCCCTTCCATGGCTTTAATGTACTGTTACTTATTCTTTCTTCCTACCAACTTTCATATTCATTTGACATGGAATAAACCACACTCTATAAATCTGAGCAATATTTACAATGCTCAGRCTTACAAAAAAATGACAATTGTTAAAAAAAGAAAATAAGCTCCCATAATGGCTCACCTACTGCAGAATACCACCAATTAAACTTAGGTTTTTGAAGCGAGGTGAAGTTCTTTACATTTCTCTGCTTTATAATGACAGAAAAAAGAATTCAGGTAAATATAATTTCAATTTTTGCTTAACATATTACAGTGAAATTCTACATTCATTGCAATTTTCAGCCTCATCTAAACCACAMAAGTGATTCTGGAAGCATTTCAGTTGAGGACTTTGCAGTTACATGAACTCTGGTAAATTAAATGTGCCAAGCCTGTTCTGTGCCACTGAGAGCAAGTGCTTTGGCATGCATGCAAAAATCCCTTCTACTTCAGAACAGAGAAGCCTTATCTACGCTAGTTATCAGAAATTGCCAGTGACCTATGTTAGGTCCTAAGTTGTCCCTAAATACTGTTTGAAAAGGTGTTAATTGTAGAAGCCAAAGCATCTTAGAAAACATGCCAGTAGTAGCTGTTAGCTACTACTACACTACTACACATAACCTGTAAATCCAGCATCTTCTAAAGTACAAAGTAATAGCCCCTTCAGCAATCTGGGATATACTACACTGCTCTCACCATAAAAATCACTTGTTAAAAAATCAGAAATATAAGCTGGAAATTTAACTCTTCTSTGCTTGGGAACTGCAATGACCTTTCGGTAATGACATGCTTGCATTCAAAGATGTAGCAATTAGATTTTTTAAAGTAATTGCTATATSGCAATATATAGCAATTAACATAAGTATTTTGATATTGAAATAATTAGGTGAAGATGAAACATTTAAAAGCGTGAGAGTTGCATTTCATACCAGTAGTTCTGTGAACCTTATTTCAACCAGACTGAGTTATTTTCTAACTTTTCCTCACTCCTGTTTTACACTCCATTTTATTTACTGAAATCRAAGGACCACAATAATTTTAATATGCTATTAATAAAGCAAAAAGCATCATTCAAAAAACAAACAGTAGCCTACAGAAAGTGATGATACTCTGAAGGCATATGTTGTTTTTGTTTCACATCACTTTCTTTTGTAAGAAGAGTTGAACATATTAGCAGTTGTCTAAGGATCTATTTTTTTTAACCACAAAAACTGGAGAACAGTAATTCTGGCACCATAAACTCAAATATAATAGACGATCGAATCATTTCTAGCTGCTATGAAATTCTGCAAGAATATTGGGAAATTGGATTGCTCCCTCCAGATATTTTATTAAGAAATTCAGGTACTATCTATCCCAGAAGTATATGCAAGTGATGTAATACAAAGAAGAGTGAATGGAGATAGGGAAGGATTTTTTATGCTTACGTGCAGGTTTATCATCAGTCAGTTCAGTAGTCTGTATTAATCTACATCCTCTGAATGTTTGATTCAGTTTTTCATGGACCAAGTTACATGACAGATGAACAAAACAGCTYTCAAAAATAATTTACAACTAGTACGCCCATGTTTGTGAAGGAAAATACTAAACACACTAAATTTATATGAAATACACAGTAAATGAAACTAGGAAATTTCATTTGATGGTATATTTCCTAGAAAAAGTAACTGTTTATTGATTTACCTACCCATATTCTACCACAGAATGGAAGGCTGCAGTGGCCTTCTGCTAGGGCTTTCAGGGTGCTACTTTTGCTGTTGACCAAAGTCTTCACAGTGATTCACAGAAAAATGGACTTTCATATCACATGTCCCTGCTCACCCTACTGAGTACTATTTCTATTTCTGTCCCAGTGAGTCAAAGACAGATACCTCCATCYCCAGCTAACACATTTCTAGATCACAGAGACCACTTCCCCTAAGCTATCCAACTACTAACATAGTTAGACTAAAATAACAACCATTGTTTTTAACATGTTCTTGGTAGAAATTTGCGGTATTTTAAGAGGAAGACCATGTGTCTCAAAGCATGCTATTACTTGCAACAGTATTTACTGCTCTAAAAAATGCTCATTTGCAATAATGTATGAAATAAACTGTACTCTTCAGGCTACTTAAATGTGAAATAGACAATATTTCACAGAATATTTAGCTCACAATTTTTCGATGTCATTTATGAGCTCAGAAAAGCTGAATCACTCCAGTATTACTGTATGTTGTACTTTGCATATATAACCTCTTCACAATGGAAACCAATTCTTTGTTTCATCTTCCTATCCCAAGCTCACACTTAAAGCCTCATTTGAGGATTGTAACTTGCATCACAGATGGATTTTAGTCAAATACAGACTGCAGGTCATAAATTCTTCTTTTGCCCRTTCACTTGGAGAACTAAGCCTTTTTAACCTATCCAGCACAACTGGATTCCAAGTGACAGTGTGTTTACAGCAGTTACTAAACATACCGAAAGTAAACTTGAAAATCTGAAAAAGGAGGTATTTCCTGAAGTGACACAAAATAAACAGCAATTTGGTAAAATAACAGATAATTTTTCAAATAAGAGCAGTTCAATATAAATGTTCTAGGAGATTGCAACCACATTGCATTCTAATATCCATCCATTCATGAAACAGGTTTAACTATACCTTTTCATTTAGTTATATGACAGAATTTCAGCAACAAGTTTTATTTGCAGCAGGTATAAAAGTCACATTACATACAGAATTTAAMAGTATGTCTCTTTATGATACTCATTTTTCTAAATTAGCAGACAATGCAAGAAATTCTAGATTAAAGCTTATCAAACAGTCTCACCCCTCCATTGTCCATTCTTCTATCACAAGGAAATGCATTTTAAGCACAGCTCAGCTGGATTCCAGAGTCATGGATAATGTAAAAATATACAACAACAAAAAAAAGGAGAGTCTGCCCTAAAGCCTATGTGTGAAGGTGAAAGACTCCTCTAATTAGAAAAAAATAAGATGTCTTAGAGGAAACCACAGGGGTCAGTAGAGGCAAACCTTGAGAACAGGACAACAGAGGAGTCCAATGAAGAGCTGTGTTGTACATGCCTGTGACCTCTGGCACTGCCAACAACCCCCACAGCAAGGAGCTACTTGGTCCCTTAGGTGGGTGACCAAAATAACCAGTGTAGCCTATTATAGGAAGAAAACACTCGAAACCAAAGACAAGCAGTTGGGAAATATGTGGCAGACTTCACAACCTAAATGCTGGCAGCAAAGAAAGTAAGCTGTTAGTTTATTTTCTCCCACTTTTTGCTATCTTACCTCTAAAAAGCAGGCCACAGTCTTTTAAAAAGAGGGAAAGATGCTTGTATTCTACATATTATTAATGGTGGTGTACAACACACACACAAAAAAGTTTTAATTTATTATACTTCCTTGGTTAGCATTACACCTAAGATTTCTTCACACAGGAYTGCTTAATTTGGATGCAAACATGTACATTATAGCTGCACATCTTTTTCTTTTGTTTTTCTTTTTTAACTGGAAATCAAGTTCAAGCTTTTACTTACCCAAATGTGGTGGATGGCAATAAAGTACAAAGAATAAAGAGTTCCTTTTCCTATCAGCTACCAGAAAACACCTCTAACAGATGCACACTAGAAACATGGCAAAGCTTGATAATATTTGCATAGGGAAGCAAGGCTGAGTTTTTCAACTCTTGCTCTCATATTAGGAGAGAGTTTGCTTCCTTTGTTTRTAACAAGTGAAATACAGCACTTGAAATTTATCTGGTAGCTACTTGAATCCATGATTAAGGAGGTCCTACCTCCAGTTCACTGAAAGCAAAGCAAGCTGAGATTGCATATGAACGTCAAAAATAAAAAATAATAAAAAACATAAATCTGACAACCACCAAAGTCCTGAGTGTTACTTGGGGGTTTTTTTTCATAGTTCTTTTATAGAAGGCAGTAATTTTAACAAGCCCAATAATTTGTGTATGTTGAGAACCTACTTTCACATCTGGATTTTGAAAGGAATAGAGTGCAAATTTTTTTTCATATACTCAGTGTAGTGACAGAATGATTAGGAGTAGAAATCCTGAAGTATTATTATTATTGTTGAAGCAACATTCAGAAATTGTGAATTAAAACCAGTCTTACAAAAATGTCACAACAGCTTTGAGCATCTTATTTTATATCTTGATACTCTAAGTGTCTGATGAAGTCTAATGGATGGTATTTTCTCCTCTCCTCCAAAACCAAAAGTTTCAAGCAGCAGAGGTTTTTATAAAACACAGTACCTTATACAACAGGGACGACCTTAAATAAGCTCTTCTTTAAGTTTCCATGTGTAGGAATATAACGTCTCCAAGATCACTTGTCTCCAGTACCCAGAAATCTAAGAAACTTTTTGGTCTGTGTTCCTAATTTCTTATTTAACTGACAACACTGCAAAATGTAGGCTGGTTAAAACAGTTCCTCAGGGCAATATATTGAAAATAACAACCTGTTCCATATGGAYAACTAGACATCCCACCCAAGAAGAAGTTTTTCAAATCTTAAATTTAGAAACAGAAGATTGACTTTGGAAGTCTTGRTCATCTAAATCAAGCATCTCTCAATCTCAATCAATTTTGGAAAATCTGGTCCAAGAGGGTCAAGCATGCATAAATGCTTTATATCCTCACGCAACACATGACACACAGTATTTTTCCAAACCCCACAGTCCACCATGATCCAAAGTCCCTGGGATTTGGGGATTCTTTTCAGAACTCAGGGATTTTGTTTGCTATTTTTGTTGTTTTGTTGGTTTTTGGTTTTTTTGKKTTTTTTTAAACACGATTCATGASAGCAGACTATGGCACAAACAGTAGATGAAAATGAAAATAAAATTACAACAATGGCTAACCATGGAACTTAGGGCAGGGCCCCTTCTGAGTCACAGAATGGCTCTTAGCAATTACACAGGCAAAAACCCAAGTACGTGACGAAGTTTATCACCACTAAAACTTTACTGTAGCCTACTATGTACTTCACCTGTTCAGGAAGGATTTAAAAAATGAAAAGAATCATTGCCCCAAACCAATTATTATTATTTATCACATAAAAAAGCAGTCTGGCTTTCAAGTAGCGTGGTGTCTGGTACTGAGCCCTGGCCAAACCAGATTATAGGATATAAGGCTGAAAGATCTCACTTCAGCTAAGTATAAATTCCAGCAACTGCAAGCAGCCTCAGCACATAATCTTCTCTGTAAATTTATCAAGCCTCATTGTATGAGTAATCAAACTCCTTGTCTTCATTGCTTCTAATGTCATAACTTTTTTCAAACATCACAATCTGCAACTTGCAAAAACAATGAGAAGAAACAGTGACAATGGCAAGGAATTAATTCATATTATGACTTTTTCTAATATTAAAATGCATGGAAAATAACCTATGAAAAAAAGAAACAAATCATGAATATTCATAGTTTGGAATGGATAACAATACTTTTGAAAATAATGAATACACTTAATAGCCTCAAAAAAAAATTTTTTTAAGAAAGGGTGCTTCCAAAACATTCTTCACTATTCCTAACCTGTAAGAATTTTTTTTAATCTTCACAGGTGAAAATAACTGCAAAACTTTCATGCCATTTTAAGATGTTTTATGCTTAAATAAAGACTGAAGATTCACTCTATGTTAACCAGCAGAAGCACCTGAGAAAGTCTTACATGAACACAAGAACAATAACTCCAAACAATCATACAACAACCAGGCAAAATCAAACCATATAAGACAGTCTGGCAATTTTCTTAATTAATTACTTTCAAGTTAAAGGTAAAGCTTTACATCTTCCTTGCCTTCCAATGTTGGTCTTGGCTCTCCCTGTCTGTAGCCCTCGTCAAGTACAGCAATTCTGCACTAGTAAAACTTCATCCCTTTGTTCTCAAACRTGGGGAATTTCCTAAGAAACAGCACAGAGCCACAGGTGGGACCAACCATGCCTCCTGCATGACCCTGGTATGCCAAACCTGAGAGGACAGCCTGGGAGAAGACATTCCATTCAATTTAAAAAAAAAAAAAAGAAAATAGGAAATGCTGCTTGGTTAAAATTATTAATAACTTTAATAATTGTAATTTTACTAAACACATAAAAGCCAAAACATAGAAATTTAACCAAAAAAATGTTATGGCTTCAAATGTTTCCCTTGCAATCTATAACTCTTAACTCTTTCTGAAACAAATCCTATCATTGTGTGAGCAAAGGACACGAGTATTCAGTCAAGAAAAAAGGAAATGGAGGTGAGAGTAAGATTTGAATCACCAGGTGGATCACCAGTTTATTTATATCCATATCAGCACAGTTGGTATTACAACCCTGCACATAAAATAAGTATAATATTTTGGCTTTGCAATAAAAAAACTATTTTCAGATAAAGCAAACAGGCTAGAAATATTCAAAGTATGATAGGGTTCAGAAGTATGAGAATCAGAGTTGTGCCTTTTCTCCCATAAATGCACAGTATCATAACCCAGAACTGATGCAATACCATACACCAGAATTTATCAGTCATAGTCTTTCACAGAGCTGTCAGACCAACCAGATCTTAGAAGGACAAAGATACATAAAAATTTGGACTTTAAAATATTGTGATGCCATTGTAACAGTTTACTTCAGAAAGATCTCTTGCACACACCCCAAGACCTCTCCTCCCAAATTGCAATTTTTGTTTTTCTCCTTTTCAAGAGTAGCATTCAGTCATAAGTTTCAAAGTTTTCAAACATATAGTATCACCACATTAAAAATCTCTAATTAGCTTATGCAAAGCTTAATTTTGATAGGAGCTTAATTACAAACCTGTGTTGGGTGAGACTTGTTCATCTTTCAAACACATGTTAGTAATCTGAGTTGTATTACATAAATGATCTTTAAAGACAACCACTTTTTAGAAGTGACTGTCTTCAGGACTGATGCAAGGAAAGACATGTCTAAGAGATCTTCCAGCAGATTTCACAGATGGCTCACACGGCTGTCACAATGCACAGAAAGAAGAAAGTAGCTGATTTCTTTATAGAGATGCAAATGCAAAGCACAATCTGGATTTAAGGCTAAAAGCTGTTTATTTACCAGTAACTCTTCTAAACCTTACTTCTGCTCACTAATATTTCTTACAGCAAAGAATTACTAAAACTAAAAATTAATAGGCTGCAAGGAAATAAGTTAATTTAATGTTGATTTGATCTCATGTATTGCCATACAAAAATATGGAATATGTGCTCTGAAATTGCAAATTTCTATGGAGGCTATACAAGATCGGTTAGTACAAGTGAACACAGGAAAGCAGSACTGAGAAGTCACAGGATACACTGGTTWTACCATTTTAAGRAAAAAAATGCAAGGTTTTTCAAAAGGTAACTATGGGTTAATGTTGTAGATCAAATTGTAAGAAACAGAACCATCATCAAGGTTGTGCCCTASCACTATGCTGTGAAGAGAATCACAACAAAATACAAATGAATATATTTATTTTTTAAAGCCTACCACACTCATCAAAATAGACTCTACTTGATTTATAAGACAGAATAGGGCTTTTTTTCACAACTCGTTTCTTCATTATGCAAAACAGCAAAAGGAAATAAAAATCTAATGGATCATGCTGGCATTTTTTAATAACCTTCACATGAACCAATCCTTTTTTCAGCCTTCCAATGGTACTGTGAAAAATAGCAATCTATGAAGAAAACAAAAAGGCAAAAAATTTTAAAAATCAGGATACATTTTCTTCCCCACAGCTTCTTAAGACTCAACTAACCTGGCTGCAAGCATCTTGCACCAAGCAAGTGGCATATGTAAGTTGTTTACAGACTTTGTGTATCTCAGAAATAGAAAGCCTAGGGCTCTTGTCAAAAAGTTTCAATTCGCTCTAAAACCCTGGTCTTCTAAGACATCAGTCCCTGAGACTCTTGTCTTTTTGGTCAGTAATGTTCTGTAAACAATTACAGCATCTCAAGTGAGGCTTGCAGAAGGAAATCACAGTGGTTAAGTGTATGTGCCACACTGAAATCCAGCTACAGTGCCCAARAGATATTAGAAAGCATTAGCCAATAATCTGGTCTTGCCTAATTGTATCAATCTTACAAATCATAATGAGTCTTTTGCTGTTKTCTTCTAGGGGAGACAATCTTAATTTTTTCTAGGCTCAGCCAGGTAATATTTTTTTTTTGTTGTGTTCTGTGTTAAGAGTTGCTATTAGAGAATAGCTTTATAGAAGCTTCAATACAAGTCTTCACAATATAAAACATATCTTACAACTTTGCATTCTCCTAAACAGTTGTTTAATTACACACTCCAGTCTCATAACTTACAAACATATTGAGAAATTACTTGAGACTGTGGCATGTAATACAGCATAATGATTTAACTTCATGGTTCTTTATCAGGCTGAATACACTTTGGGAGTCTTCCACATCTTTGTCTCTCAGAGATTCTTGTGATATATTAAACAAATAGATGGGYAAAAATTACCTTTTTGTTATATAAAACAAGATGTTGCAATAAACTTCACAGGCAATTCCAATACCCCACTGTACTTTCTAGAGCTCTCAAATCACAAATAGAGAAAATCTCTCCTRGGTGGTTCTTTTCCACACAGACTCATTACATACCCTTTTATTTTGTGATACAGCAATGCATTACTGCCTCTATGGCTGACATAATTATAGGTAAATGTATTCCCTCAGTGGTGTCTTTTTCCCTGCCCAAATCTTTCCTSCCACACTGTCTATGGCAAGTCCTTTTTTTTCCATTCTCAGTTKCATCAACTGTATTAATTTCATCCAAAACATGTATTTGTGTGTGAAATACATATTAGTTTTATATATTCAGGGAAGTTCAGGGAAGTTCAAGAACAAATTAACAATATTTAAAACCAACTCCAAACAAAAAAGCAAACTTAGTACTATGAGTCTTTTGAGATTTAACCATCATTGAACAGGAGAGGCTGATAGTTCTTTAATTATTATAACACCTGAAGAAGTTATTTTTAGGTTTTGTGCACTGCAGCCTACTTGTTGTTAGCTGTGACAATCATCATGAAATAATTATCTTATTTTCTCTAGAAGTGTGATCACTGGACAGCTGCTAGTTATTCCCACAGTGGCATATGAAGAAAATATTTACTTTCCTTCACGTATAAAGGCAGTAGCAACATAAGATGTCAGCTTCAATATGTAGTGCAGTACTATCTCTACTGACTCATTTCTTTCATGTATTTTCCAGCAGCTTGTAAATTTTTAAAGATCAGTCTTTAAATAGGTATCTAGATTAATTTTGGGAGATTTTTTAACTATCACTCAGGACTTATTGCTAATCTGGGCAGTGGACAGCAAAGTAAGTCACTGATATTCTATCATCACCTTTCATCTTCTTGATGTTTACSAGCAAGTTTATGTAGATATATATTCAGACAAATATATAAAATGATATGGAATTATCTGTTCAATGACAAAACAAGGATTATTCACATTTCTGACATCAATTTTGGAGGGCATTTAGATCTCTGTCTAGTATAGGCCTGTATTATGTTTTAYTCAGTGCAAGCCAAATTTCTGCAACACATTTGTTGCTTTAAAAGTGACAGAGATCACTAAGAATGGTTTAATATGTTGGACAGCTCAGAGACCTCAAGCATTTCTATTATTATCTAGCTTCCAGTTACATATTTTCTCAAGCTTTAATTTTCCARTGGAAAGTCAGTCTCCCTCTACCAATAAACACTTACAATGGAAGCAAATACTCATAGATAATACTTTTCTATATCCATTTCATGACAGCCAGATATAAATACTTCTGAAACAATGTTGTGATTTGCTATTCTAATTACAAGAGACTCGCAGTTTTCCTCCTCAAATTAGTAGGAGTAAAGATGTCCTGTGCAAATAATGTGATACAAAGATAAAACATCCAGAAGAAAAATTCTAYCTAGAGGGCTGACAAACTGAAGTAGCCAAGTAAAAGTTCAGATACTACCACTGAAGATCTATACTAAAACTGAAAACAAGGGAAGAAAAAATCAGAAACACAGGGAATAACATTAGCCCTAACTGACTCTTATTTTCTTCACTGAAACATCTGGAARCTTCGAAAGATGATGTTGAGGTAACACAAAAATATAATACAATATTATAATAATATAATATTCAAGTCCATTTTGTCTTGGGCATGTTTATCTCTTACATTACTTGCCTTTCCTCCAAGTATGGGTATGAGAAACAGGTGCCCCATATCTCAASCAACTTTTTCAAATATGTGGCCAGAATCTTCAACACCACTTGGATGATATGAAGTTTCCCTTATTAATCTAACTGCAGCTAGAATTAGGTATTTGGGGGTTTTCCCAAGACAAAAAAAAAGGTAAGTTGAAACACAGAGTTCTCAGGAAATTCTAAAAAAGGACTATGCAAAACTTATCAGCCAGGTGAATTTAAATGAATTTGTGATTTTTTTCCTTTTGCAATACCAACTAATAAAATCCCTTTCCTGAAAATACACATGCAATTATATTCCTAAAAATCCCATATATTCCACAGGTTTATTACAACTGACAACAATTAAGTCTGAGCATTTCAGATTCAAAATGATTGAACTGCTCCTCACTCCTCATTCTCCTCTTTTTTTTGAATAAAAAACTCTCTGTGATGTTGGCTGATAAGCAGCCAACACATCCATAGGCTATCCCTATTTGACAAGCTTGAGTTTGTCTTTGCTTGGGGTCAAGCATGACAAATTTCCAGCGAGATTTGTCAAATCTTAAGGCCATCCAGACAGCAATCATGTCTRCTGCTTGCAGAAACAACATCTGCCACTGCAACAAATGAGAGCTCTTGATTCACACAATCCCTAGCCGAGCTCCCTGCTCATTAGGATTTCCCAACTGCAGCCTCGTACACAGGAAGAACACCCCTGTCACTGAACAAACAAAGTGCCTCACTCCCTGCTGCAGCCTTGAACAGAGCGTCTCCTGCTGAGCCCGAGCTTCRCAGGATCAAGCAACTCTTCACTCACAGAAGCAAGATCTTGTCAGATTGTCTCAGCATTACCTGCTAAGTGAGACGATCTTCAGCTGTGAAGCTTTCACASGCACCCTGCTAAAACCCGCGGTGCTGCTCCAGGCGGGCTCCCACACCGCGGGCACAGGGCTCCCTCTGCAAAGCCCTCCAGCACTCCACAGCTCCCCCTCCCTTGGGCACCTCGCCTACGGAGACATTCTGGAGCTACATCAGCTTAACATACACCTAATGTTTCCTCAAGGCCCCCAGACTTATCTAACKCCATAAAGTTATACACTTGGCAGGACCATATAGGAACATTTAAGTCCCCGTTCCTACTTACTCATTCAAAGGCATCTGTCCCCATCTTGCCTTAAGGGTAGAAACTCATGCAGCATGGAGAAGGACCTAGAAAAACCTGGCAGTTAAAAATAACAAGTTCACCTTTAGAAGGCTTGATATGAAATTACTTCTCTTTTAAAACAAATAATGTCCTAGGAAGAGGTGAGACTTCACTCAGGAAAAACTTCAAAGGCAGTATCTTTCCTAGGATTAACATCTGAAACACTGTATCMGTCTAATTTTCCTTTTAAAGAATCCTGCTCGAACACCAGTTTAGAATTACAAGATAAGAAAATAGTCTTTGAAGGAAAAAAAAAACAAAACAATGTCTTCCTACATTTTGACAAAATTATTTT
>CADDXX010000448.1:407112-477716 GCA_902810485.1 Alauda arvensis
CTTCAGTAGATATTACTGGATGCCAGAAGGTAAACTAAGAGATTAACAATAGGGGAAAAATACCTGAGATAATCTTTGYAGAGGTAAATGCCATGTCTTGTCTTCTAGAACTGATGTTTTTTTACMACATCAAATAAGCTGCTTTGCCTGTAGGCTCTAGATCCCTTCTGGCATCCTTCATTCTTACACAGAGAAAAAAGGTTACTGCAMAGTACAAGGAGTTTCAGTCCAGATATCTGCTTTCAATTTCCTACTGCTACACAAACTTGCCATGCAATCTGCAGCAAAACCCTTTTCATCTCTTTCCAGTAAGGCAACACCTGTGAACTATAACTTAGGATAAGTACAGATRCAACAGAATTGGCCACAGTATTGTTGTAGGAACAAAAAAAAATTTCATTTATCTTAATAAAAAATAATTATTTGGTAGTAGAAGYCAAAATAGTTCTTGCAGATTTATATACACTGTGAAATGAACCCAGATMTCTGTAAATTTGGTATTTGCTCAACAAAGGGGAAGGACTTTATTTATCTGTTTCTGGAATAACAACTGGATGACGTTGCAGCAATTTTCTCTATGGGGCAAATCTAAGCAAGAAAAAAACAAGAGAAATCCATAATTTAAAGCCTAAAACTGTGTTGAACAGATGCTATGACTTCAGTTGTGAGACACTTGCTTACATTTAACTTCCAAGTTTTTTCTTTTTTTTTTTTCAGAGCATTAAATATAAATGCTGAAAAATATTTTTATCCAAATAATAGTATCATAGCTCAAGAAACATCCTTACTTTCATATTCTGCTTTCACTACCCTGCTTATTATTTTTTAAWACAAATCAGAAGTTTGGAACAACAGAACAAAATGACAAAAACAGTATTTCGTAAAGCACTGCTCAACCACTAAGCTCCAGTGGGCTGAAGGAACCAAAAAAGCATCAGAAATTAATGAGATGGTGGACCACAATCCAAGCTCACAGAGGGAAGATAAAGTAACTGAGTATTGAAATGAGTTTCTAYKGGCATACAACAGGGTACTCAGTATAGATGTAAMAACAAAAATGTCACTTTTYTGGGGTGCTGTATGTGTAGCATAGATGCATGATCTCCATWTGCAGCATTTAACACTTTTCATCTTATTCTAGGGAGCCTTTTTTAATGGAAGAAAAAAAAGGCACTCTGATGTATAAAAGATTAAAGACCCTCAGCCAACATTTGGCAACATTCTATTAGAGTTTCAGACTACAAACTCATGAGAAAGTGGTTGTTTTTTTAACATCCTTCTTATCAAATTTTTACAACAAAAGAGAGAAATACTTTTTTTTTTAAATCACCATAACAAAATATCCAAAACACAATTATTTCCCTGTAGAAATTACTCATTATATATATGAGGATGAGTACCAGTAAATRTAAAAATAAACACTATTATTTACAGTCACTTTTTCTTTTCCACAAAGATTCATAATTTTTCTTTTTCTTCTTATGAACAAACGAGAGCAATATATAGTTATGATRAAGATTTGGTTGATAAATCTGGAAATAAATACATTTTTCAAAGTTTTCTCTCTTTGTTGGAGAAGGAGCAGAAACACCTTTGGGAATGAGTTGTTATTAATAACAATGTCATATTACTGCTGACTTTAGAAGTTACATTCTTTTAGCTGGATCCTATTATAAACTTCCAGCTGTTCAATACAGTTAGCAGAGAAAAGCATTAGTTTGAGAAGCAGCAGGAAGCCAATGCCAGCAGCAGCAGCAGTTGCCACATGCCGTGAGGAGGGTGAGGCTTGCAAGGTCCCTGGGCAAGGCTGAGGGCAAGCTGGAACAGGGCTTTGAGCAACCTGGTCTAGTGGAGACAGCCCCTGCCCATGGCAGAAAGACTYGATTGTCTGTAAAGGTCTCTTCCAACCCAAAYCATTCTCTGATTGAATGACAAAGAAAATCAAGAGAAAACATGGTTTTCATTTAATAAACCAGAAACCTACTATTAAAAGACCACTGGATGTTCTTCAGCAGCACAAGATAGGAAATTGCTCAAAAGGTTAATTAGTCAACACTATATTTAGTTTTTCAGTCAATTTTTATAACCTTTTAATAGGATCAATAGGTAAATTCAGTATGCTGAAACTCATTTGGTATTTAGTTATTAGCTTCAGGTAACTACTCAGCAGTAGCAACAGGCCTTAAATGCTACTGATACTGTTATTGGAAACTGCAGAATTAGTCTGGTAAGAATCAGGTTTAGCATTTTAAAGCCACTATGGAATTCTGTATTACACTGCAATAACATCACAGCTCCTCTTGGATACCTAAGGAGAATGTTGTGATTGTAAATACTACMGTGCAAGAAGGCACATTTAGAAAACACTTGCTACTTTTTAGCTGTATTTAAGAAGATAAACCATGTATAAATTGTACACAGAACATAAAGTTTTCCTGATACCACTCMTCTCTAACTGTCCAAATAATTCCACCCAAAGCTTTCCCTGCTGTTCTGTTATTTTAATTTCCTGGTGTTCTGAAAGAATTCATAAAATCTTAATGAATTAAGGTATGAATACCCTCTTTTGAAACCTTCCAGTGAATTCAGTAAGATATACCACATTCAACTCCTTTTTAACTGAGCTYTGTTCAGTTTATCTAACTTCACCAAGGAATTTCTAGAAACAAGGAAATATCTGGCTAACTATAAGCATCTGTGGCCTTACATGAACACAAACTGAGCATGATGGCTTTTTTCTATCCCTAGAGCGTGGGAGATCACAGTGTATCAAAAAGCCTCTAATACTTTGAGGACACTGGAGATTAAAGGTAGAAATTAAGCCTGGGTATAATCTTAATAATACCAACCAAATCATTTCCAGATTTTAAAAGGGATTTGGGGAGAAGATTGCTTTGTGTGCTTGTTTTACAAATAACCATATTACTGTCATGTCCGTGAATCCCAATTATGTAGCTAATTAATTGTAATTAATTCATTCATTGTAATTACCTGTAATTGTAAAAGCAACTCAATCCCCTGAAGTTTCTCAYTCATTAGTTCCCACATAACATGGTTCTGTAAGACTCTTTTCCCTYGGCAGTCTGATGCTCAGATTACCATAACACCATTACAGAATAAGGTTGAGGAGAGCTATTGTCTTTGGCTAAAAGGAACACCATAACATCCTCAGAATTCACTTTTTTTCTCTTGAAAACTTATMACATGTAATATGCCTTTATTACTATATGTATCTGGAAGTACAGTGGTACTGTAAACCCAAATAATTACATTAGAAAGTTACTGCACATATCTTCCATCTAGCATGGAGAAAAAAAAAGAGAAAAAGAACTTCAGAAACTGAAGTAGAAACTTATATTACAATAATGAAGAGCTAAGTGCATAAAACACTGAAAGACTCAAAACTTATCCACACTCAAAGAGGAAAGTTTGTCAGTATAAAGCAACATATGGAATCCACACTCTCTAAGTGAAATAGAGTTTCAAGATTTTATTTCTTTAAACAAAACTGGCATGAGTTTTTGTACTCATTAAACTGAAAAACAGGGATGGTTGTCCAAGACAATAGGCACAGAAAAATATGAGAAGCTAAAGCATAGCTCTGTTAATAGAAAACAAACCAGGCACTCCCTAMAATCTTCTTTTCTAAAGCAGAAAAAACATCTTAGAAAAGGACCTTTATTTCACATTTTCTCTTTAGCACTGCTCCCACAGACTTTTCAGATAGTAGTTCCAATGGCTGCAACATCTACATCCATATAAACCGGCATTTTATCATCTCTTGGAGAAGGAACAATGAAACCCACAATCCATCTAACATCTTCTGTGGCAGCTAGGTTGCAGGGACAGCAAACAGGCAAAAGGATTAGCATTTGGGCAAACAAAATATGATTGTTTACAAAATYATAATATTTTATTTCAATCGGAAGGTTTTGAAATTAGGATGACTTTTAAAARGCCTCTCACTTCTGGCATCAGTTATGCACAGAAAGGTTTCTAAGTAAAAGCTACCTGTCATTTCATACACCATATTTAGGTGCCTACAGGTCCGCAACTGGGCAGAAGAACAGATACAGTCCCACAGCTGGGCTCTTCTCTGGAACAAACTCTCTGCAGCCACCACAGAGGCAGTGAAATACTAATGGTTTATTTTATCAGCTTGGTTGTTCCAGTATTCATTGTGCACAGCATGTCTTCACATGCAGGTTGCAAAGTGGAGCCCTGAGAAGTGGGGGTCAGCAGCATCCCACCTTGAACCCTACAGCTGCCTTTACAGCAAAACTCTCTATGCTGATGAATAGCTTGTCTTTTAATAGGTAGTTTATGTAAAAATTACATGGTGTCTGTRAACAGTAAAATTATTCTAGAACATGAGCTGCTATGAAAGCAAACAGCAAATTACGAATAATTCTGAGCTGCTTACCTCTTCTAACTCCAGGAAGGAGGAGGCAGGTGGGGCAGTGTTCCTTGTCTCTTCCACCACCCATCCTACCTCCAGGGGGATATCTGCTGTTAAAGGGCCATTTAAAGGCTCACGGGGTGATGTCATCCCATAGGGCTCCACCCAGTGGGAGGAGCCCAAGCATTCCCACCAGGATAAAACCTGAGACTCAGAACACCAGGGCAGTGTGCTTTCCATTGGAAATCCTCTTGAATCCAGTRGAAAGAAATTCTTTCTTTCTTATCAATAAAAATAAATTCATAAAAAAGTAATATAAATATAGATTATAGCAACCCACTCCGAGTTCTCTTTCTCTCATGTGCCCAAGACTCTTGTACAAACACATCTTGAACTCTTCTGTTCCTTCCCTCATTAAAAAAATGTTTCAGAAGTGCACTCTTCCAATTTTTTTCCCTAAGTTTTCAGTAAGTCTTTTCTTGTGCCAGAACTGCTTCTCTGCAGTTATTTGATATATTTTTAAACACAGCTTCTACCCAAGCACTGAATAGCAAACCCAGTAAGCAGCTCTTGACTCTCTGACACACAGAGACCTGTACTTGACACAGGTACCCCAAAAAAGCTCAGTGCCGGTGGCTCAGACAGCACAGCACCCAACACAGCACAGAAAATGGACGTGGTGGGAGAGGGCAGAGCTGCCCAACCCTGATGGGCTCTGCGCAGGCACCCTCAAGCAGGGACTCCCATGGGGTGCTCTGAGTGATGGCAGGAACAGCCTTTTGAGTCTCCTTTAATGAAACACCCCCTTCCCCTGCTCTGGGAGTTTTCTCTTGCCTTGCTTYTATCCACCTGTATCTGGGTTTCTAAATATTAGTGAACAGAAYTGGGAAGATGAGACTGATATGCCAGGATAACATGCAGCCAGCCATGCTCTAGCACCAAATATGACTGCACAGAAAGCAGCAGGTAACTCACTGGCTTTGTTATTTCTGTAATTCCCCTCCTAATTACCTTCACTGCTTAAATACCTTCCAGTTACTTCTCCCATTCCAGCCTTCAGTGTCAATGGGGGAGATTTTACTTGCACCAGGGTTAGATTGGATATTAAGAAAAATTTCATCACCAAAAGGGTTGCTAAGCATTGGAAGAGGCTGCCCAGGGAAGTGGTTGAGTCACCATCCCTAAAGGCATTTCAGAGATGTGCAGATGTGACAGTTAGGGACATGGTTTAGTGGTGGACTTGGCAGTCTTACGTGCATAACTGGATTCAATGATCTTAAAGGTCTTTTCCAACTGTGTGATTCTGACTATGATTTAGTCCACTATGATTAACAGTTTCTAAAATTCGTAAAAAACACTAGTAAAGTTGCAGTTTTCTCAAGATTGTTTTTTTTTGTGTTTTTTTTTTTTTTTTTTTAATCATGGCTTCCCTATTTTTCATGGACCTCTAAGTTATTTCAGAAAACTTGTCTCCAGTCTCTCTTAACTCCCTGTTGTCAGGTAGTCAGAAATGAGGAGCTGAAGCAGAAATTAAGATGCAAATATCACAATCTGAAACTAAGTACTAAAACTCTTTTTAATTCAGCTCTATYGTTCATTTTTAATCTTCATAAGGCTCCATTGACCCAATTTAAAAATGACTTTTTTCTGTACTTTTGCCTCCTGCTCAATGAASTGAGTACAACCCTCTATTCATTTACCAAATTAATAGAGTTTTATATTAAGGACAATATCTCCTGAATATAGTGTTGGCAATTTCATTATATTTATGCGCTTTATCTGTATTGCATCATTGCTTTTCTTGAATTTTAGGRATTTGTCTTGTAAAAGCAGTAACTTGAGCATGTATCTCTTCATCAAGTGGTATATACAYAGTAACAAATGGACTTTCTAGTTCTTTATTTTTAAGTGTTCACAAGAACATTTCCACTAATTTTTCTTTTCAATCATTAATATAATAAGACAACGGAATTCCCATGGGGAAAGTGAAATGCTGAAACAGAAGCTTGGAAGTTTTCAGTACCAGAGACCTCATAGCCGTAAATAGGCACACTTAAAAATGGAACGTGGCTTCAATCTTAGCAGACTTTGTGCCCACTGTTCATTTTACCTAATGGCACCATGCAATTTCTTTCCTCTCATCATATGAAATAGCAATTGGTCTGAGGTTTCTCCTCATGATTTCCCCTGACCAAAGGTCATATGACAGCATGTACACTTGGTTTGAGATAAGTGTCTTCTTATATGGCCTATTTAACTGGGACTGGTCAATACCATTATTTTGTCCTGTTTACTCAAATTTCATTTATCTTATGCTGTGTGGATACTGTCTTATGCTGTCTCTAGTACTGGTATGCAGGATCTCATGGCACTGAGACATACACCTTATAAGAACACTCCTGCCTCTTCAGTCCACCTCTCCTCATCAACTGGAATCAGTTTCATAGAAGCATTGCTAACAGCATTGCAGTTGTGTGCATRTTGACCTTTGCTGACTGTCCAAGTGAGCCTGAATCTATGACATTATTTGTAAGCTCATGTCTCCAATTGCAGAAAAATGAGTTTCTGCATCTACTAACTTGGTTTTCCACTTCAACAGAATGCCTCCAATATATATCTGCACTCTTCCTTTGTCATCACAGCATCTCCCAGCAGGGTTATCTGAAGATCACCCTCCACAGGATCCCTGCCTCTGTGTCTCCCTGCTCTCGGGGGCACTTAATTTCTCACATCAGAGACTCATTTATCTACTTCAAGTGACACAGAAGAGAAACTGAGACCTGTTTAATTCTGCAGGACCCAGATTCAAAATGCACACAGGCTGGCAACTCAAATAAGCACTCAGATGACATTTTCCCACAGACTGTGCCTCCTTCACCACTTACTTCAAAAAAGGAGTTCTGGCCTTATTGCCTCTCTCTTTTTGTTAAGCTGTATCTATCAAGGTTCTTTTATACTCCCCTGTAGCTTTTAAAGAATAAAATCTTGTTGTATGTCTCCCACTACCTGCCCACAGACACCTGAGGCCACATCTTTTGAAATCTCTGTGATGTCAAACTCCATCTTACACAGTCTCAGCTAAATGTGGAGACTATATTACATGTTTGTTCTAACGACAAAAATGTCAGAAAACATTTTCAATGTATTCTGTGCTCCTATGTAGCATGTTTGGTTACTAATACACTGCAAAGAAAATTTTATAGAGATTAAATTTACAGTTGTTTTCCAGATTTTTCAGATTACAGCTGTTTTCCTGTATTACATGGACAAACCATCTTCTTTCAGAGTTCTGTTTCTAGTACCACAGAAATAGGAATAAATCCTATTCCAACAGTGCCACACAGGTTTCTACATGGTATCTTGGATGGCTGCATAGAAGGAAATCGAGTGATTTAATTTCAATAATTGTATTTGTTACCAAGAGATTATGCTTACCCAGTGTCACCAAAGGCAAGACTTGCTTTCTTAGAAAACTATCCCAAAATAACTTAGAAATAATAATACTCACTGTCCTTTGCAGTATATTTTAAACCCAAGGATTTGTATATTTGCCAAAAAAAGGGGCATGAAAGAAGCGAAAATCTCTTGAATGTAAACACAGAGCAACTTTTCAAGCTTTTTATAAGCCTTTTTTTCTTTTTTTTTTTTTCCCCTTTTTTCTTCTTTCAGCAGTCATACAAAGTTTGGAAAGGAGAGTCTGGAGGATTAGTAGACTCTTACCCAAAGCCAGGACAGCTATGATGTCAGATGCAACTTCAACATAAACTAATTTGCTCAAAGCCTTCTTGAATCAAGTTTCTAATACATCTAAGCATGGAGATTCCAGACCTCCATTCAAGTAAAAGCAAAACTACTTATACTATCAAAACATATACAGRTGATAGATGTTAGATATTGAGCTTTACCAATATAGAAAAATGTATGTATCTCTACAAACTATGTTTCTAAAAAAAGAGAATTTGCTTTCCTGATACCGTATTCAGTAAATGGAAAATGTTCCTCACATTTACATGCACTGGTCTTCAATGAAGAAATTAACTACTGCAAAGAGAAATTCAGTGCGTGCAGATTAATTGTAGATAGGAGATGAGCTATGCATTCATGCAATCTTTAATTTTGAAATTATCTTTTTCACAGGATTCAGAAAAAAACAAAATTTAACCTGCATTCTTATTTCTATATTAAAGAATGTATTGATATGCATGTTACATAGGATCCTTAATGCAGGAGAAAGAAGCTCACAACTATATCCACTCACACATTCACATGTATATATTAATGTATTCATTTTTCATTAGGATAACCTTGAAAACACAGAATTTACTRGAATCTTGCATTTAGATCCAAAAGGAAAGGTATTATTTAAAGGACCCTGAGTGCCATACAAAATGGCAGCTATATTAAAATGTAACTTGCAAATTCAGCTACTTTTGTACTTTGAGTCATAGAAATTGACAAATKATCACTTCTGGGTTGCCAAGACCGAGTAATCAATCATTTACAGCAGCATGTAATGTTTTTTACCCCAATTTTCAGTTGTCTATRAAGACTGAAATATCATAAAAGAATATTGGAGGCATAAAGAGTACATTGCTACTAACAGGTCCAATTCTGCCCAAGTGGCATAAAAACAAAAATACATTACTATCTGACAGGTATTTTGTGATTTAGATTAAATGAGCTGAGAGTTTCACTCATTAACACATTCATAGTCATTTTGAAATCACCACTATCCTCCTGCTCTCCTKAGCCTGCATTCCAGACAGTAATCTTGACTCATCACCACAAGCACACTCATCTGACTCATTCATTTTTCCAGTTTTAGCCACAAACACAAGCTAATTGCAATGAAAAAATTCAAGGAAGAACTCTAGGCATGCCAGAAATTCATGACATTAAACAGTTCCTCAAAAACAAATGAAATTRTATTTTAAATTTTCAACCTTTTGACAAGATTGAAATATTCTACACGCTGACTTTTGACACATTTTACCTTTCTATAAACACTGAAAAGACAGAGCAGAGCTGGTTTCCTGATGGCCTAAAAAAGGAAACATCCACAAACTGCCTATTTGTTATCAAAACTGGACATATAATCATGCAAAAGATATTCAAAAAAGAAATCCATAAAGTTTAGAAGAAATGCAAAAGCTGTACTTACGATGACCTTGATACCAGTTTTACCCATATACCAGTTTTACCCATACTCCAACAAAAATCAGGTTTGAAAAATGGAATGAACCTTGACCTGTAGTCAAACAGACTTCGATATCTGTTTTGAAAAGAACTGAGTATTGCTGAGACAGAGAAAATATTTTGTTTAAGAACTAGTGATAAGATYGATTAATAAAACAGAGATTCTTCAGATGAGTTTATTTTAAAGAGACAGGCAATGGACTCAACTAATTGCAAAATGTTGGCAAAATAGCCTTTACACAGAGGAGAAAAAAAGTATTTTTAATCTGGACTGTGAGGCTCAAGGTCTCAAACAGCTTTTCAAAGTGTTCATATAGYTCAATTAAATATGGAAAAATACTTTTATTTACAAAGCTGCTCATATGAAAAATGTGAAGTGTTAATTTAGAGTCCTCAAAATACATATTAAAAATATCAGTTGACACAGCTGACAATTACAACTATGTTTTCATCTCTGAATCAGTAAATTCCAAAACTCAAATAAATCTCCTGGGCAGTCCCAATCTCTTCCTTTTTTCTTAATTCTTATCTTCCTTTGCACCTTGGGACAACAAATTAAAAGCTTAAATACAAAATAGCAGCTGTTTTCATTYCATTTTCAGCTTTAGTGGGATCAAGAAAAAAACAAAAGGCTTGTGAGGCAGCTTGCTATATACAGATCTTCAACTGAGGCTGGCTTACTCAGAATATATTGTTGCTTTGGATTAACAAAGAAGAATTCAAAATTCCTTTGAGATTAAAYGTTCTCCAGGTTTCAGCTCTACAGTACCATATACAATATTAACTTTTSATACTTCTATCTTGCAACTGCTTCTACGAAGAGCCTGCAGAGTGTAAAGCGCTGAGGTGAGTTAATTCATTCCAMCACCTCTACTTCCACTGTAGTTTTCTTTCTGCATCATAGTAATGTCTTTCTTTGCCAGGCATTTTATGCWGTTATGTGCACATTCATCTGAGAATCTATGTCAAGTCACAGTTCTAAGGATATGTGATTTAGCTCATGCCTATGTTATCTAATTCACAAATGATTCCCATTAGTAAATCCCACTTGAATTCACAGCATCAAACATCCCTCTACTGAAAGCAGAGATTTCCATTTCCCCAAAAGACTGAAGACAGTCCAGTAATATTCAGTGAAGAGCAAAATTTCTTTATCATCTGTACCCTTGAAATATAGCAGAGACAACAGTGAAAGGCACTGAAAGAAGAACATCTGCATCACAAAATCTTTTTGTCCATCTGTAGATAGCCATTCATTTTCATAACCAAATTCTTCAAACTAGCACTCGCAAATGATTTCACCAGGCTTAAAAGTTTACGGGAGCTTTTGTAACCAGCATATTCAGTAAGTTTAAAGTGACAAAAGAGAAGCAGAATTTTACAAGGTGAACATAATCCCAAGAAACA
Source organism: Alauda arvensis (assembly GCA_902810485.1). Lineage (NCBI taxonomy): Eukaryota > Metazoa > Chordata > Aves > Passeriformes > Alaudidae > Alauda > Alauda arvensis. The sequence goes on from CADDXX010000448.1 coordinate 418,115, forward strand.
CTTGAGATTTTTCTTTTAATTTGTTCTTGCTTCCAATATTCTATCTTGCCAATACTTCATTGTAATGCAGTTTATCTTGCCAATATTTCACTGTCATGCAGTTTATCTCAGGCTTTTAATACAGCTGCTCAGGACAAATGTAAAGAGAGATTTCAAAAGCAGTTACAAAGCTGACAAACGAAAACATCCACACAGTGTCTTCAGAAATAGTGCAACATAATGCCTGAAAATCACTCTTCCTTTATTTAKCCTTGACAAACCCCTCAAAGGCAGAAAGCCTCCAAGACCACACTGGAACAAAACAAAGAAAGTCTAAGTGCAGTAAATACTTGGATTCTTTAGGGGTAAGATTTTAAAACAACCCAGTAAAAAGTGGGACATGAATGCCTTGTCAGACAAGTGCCTCAAGATGAAATTATTTAGATTTTCTCTGGGAATAAAGAACAAAGAAGGCTAAATATTTTATTAAAAATCAAAAAACCAACAAGAAAACAAGAACAAAAAAAAAAAAAAATACACCCCTTGACACAGAACCACTGAAAACAGATGAGAGACTCAAGGAAGGATATTGAAGAATTGAATCTGTATTTGTGTTTAATTTGAATGCTTATCAGTTTCCATGCAGCTGGATATGAGGCTGTGAGAACAACTGAAGCTGAACTACATCAAGTATTTCAGAACTGAAGTAGCGTTTCTGTTTCTCTAGTTATAATCCTGTCTCTCCTCTACACCCCAACCCTTCACATTGGAAAAGCAACAGACATGATCAATTTACATGTCTGTAAATAGTCTTACTCTTTTCCTAGTTAAGTACTTGGTATTCAGAAACATTTTTACATAAAACACAATAGACATTGAGACACAAGGATGATGAAAAGGTAGGAAGGCAGGATAGGCAGGCACCAGTCATTAGTCAAGATATTTTTCTTTCTCGTGTTTGTCATGTTTTCAGGGAACTTTGACAGCAGCACACATCAGGTTTCCCACAATTCAAAGATGAAAAAATATTACAGGAGATATAAACAAATCTACAGCTATAGCCCCCCTGTACAGTAAAACAGAGAGAGAGGTTGTTGCAAAGGTCAAATCTAACCAGGAAGCCTGATCAGAAATTTAAATTTGAGTGTGAAAAACAAAGTTCAAATTTTCATCCCTTGGAGTTTCTATGACAACTCCTTTGTCACCTCAGCTCCCTGCTACTAGCACAATCACTGGCAGCACTTTTAACCTCATCTGGGTCATGGGTAACAGGCATAAACTCAGCAGTTTTTTTCTTCTGGTCTTGGCAGGAACCAGGGAGCACAGACCCAGCTATGTAGCTATGTGGTGACAGCTGTTCCATGTTCTTTTCTATCAGGACTAAAGATCTGCATCATTCACTGCGCTGGAAATCACATAGCTCAGTCAGTGGAAAAAAAAAATACACCAGTAATTCATACCAATACACAAGAATGGCCAAACCCCACAGAATAAAAAATCTTTAAAATCTGACTTAATATGAAGACAAAGAACAATCATGAAACTGTTTATGGCAGGACATTTAGTACTTCTATAGTGAGTAAAAACATTAAAGTGGCTTAGTTGTTGATAAACACAGTTCAGCATTTACATTCACTATGGCAACCTACTGCCTCCCTCTTGGACATATGCTGCTTCTGTATCTACATGGCTTGTGCTATGGTTCCAGAAATGTGTCTTGAGGAGACTGAAAAGACTTCTCTGAAATCACTGTCATACCTCATGAATCGTAGCACAAAGCTTGGTGACTTGGCAATGTTATTAKCTATAGAATAACTGACCTTCACCAGCTCCCTGCTTCTATTCTGTGTGTTTGAACAGCAGCTGCCAACATCTACTACCACACTACTGCCAGTGCAGTGTACTATGATGATGAGGGAATTCATACTCTGATCATTACTATGGTTACTAAATGCTATCACAGGAAGATTTTAATAGAATTTCCTTCTGTGTTCATATTGTTAAATTCTCTGTAGTGATGCAGACAATGCTTAATGATAATTTCTAGAAKCCATTTTTTAAAACGCTTTTGGGTTTTCCTTTATTTATTTTTGCTTGGCCCTAATCTCCATTAATTTACAAAAAGTAGACCTACAACATGGAATTGAGACAAGTTTTCTAGCTGTCTTATACCCAAGAGTTCAACTATCATTTATTCCTTGCCTTGTATCCTAACCATTATTCCTAATCAAGGAATAAGTAATTACATGGCTCTGGTTCCAGAGGCACATTTTGAGAAGGCTTCTCTGAAATCACTGCCACACATAGTGCCAAACCCAGTGACCTAGAATTACTTATGCCTTGCTCAGTACCCCATCACCAGAAATTCTCAGCATCAACTACTCTAACTTAAATCAGACAGTCTAAATGAAAACTCTTCTTGAGAATCCYTTCTCCTGTGTGCTACAATTAACATTTAGATTTAAGTTAGATTCAAGGGAAGGGGAACAGTTTTGTTWAAATGTTCTGCTTAAAGAGGTAAAACAAAACAGGAATATTTTAACTTGAAAACAGYTAGATTTAGCTTTTTCTGTTTATCCAAGAGTTTAAAATTAAAGGTTGGAAACAAAATGAATTTTTATTCTAACCAACCAGTTGGTTAAAAAAATTATGTCTGACATTCCATCTAACTGAGATGAGAAAAACCTTCAAAACCTGCAAATTATTCAAGCAGGAAAACCCTTTCAACACCAGGAGTATCTAAAGAGAGTTCTGCCAAAAAATGAGTAGCATCGTATCTTGATTAACATGTTCTTTTAAAAGAAGAGAGAGCCTCTCAAAAAGAGGTGTTCACAGCCTTTTTTAATTAGGTTTGCCAAAAGCAACAGGTCACTGCATGAAGAGTTCTGAGCACTCTTTCCTTTATTATAAGCATGCTCTAAAATAGTATTTCAGGTTTGCAAGAACACCRTGATATCATGGATAAAGAGCAAAATGGTTCACTCGAGTATGAACTACTTCCTATCTTGTCCGCATTTGCAGAAAAATGGAATTCAAGTTTTACCTGGTGGAGGAAAGACTTCTGTCTAAAAAGAAGGCAATACATAAAAGTCTATTTCCAAAGTAACCAACATAAATCAAAARGAATATAAACTCAATCTGTAATGAGGTGAATCCAACAAGAGASGACTATTCACACTTTTAAGGTAGGTGAAGTGCTGCTCCCTTGCGTTTTCATTCATGTTTTCTTTTCTTTTGAGCAGATGATATGATTCCCATTTTTAAACTGAGTCTTCCATGTGTCACAAAAGACACCAAATAATCAAAAAGAGACTTTCTTCAGACCCCTGCATCTATCCTCTCTGAGGAAACAGACTGTGTTTAATAGCACTGAAAAAATCTCTTCTTAAAAGCTATCTACATATAAGACAAAATGAGTACTTTTGTTGAAGRAGTTTTTGGTGCCTAAAAGGATAGGTTTGAATCCAAGCTTTGGTTAATTCAGGAACAGAAAACCTGACAGGAGATGCTGCTCACAGAGACAAGACATCACCACTGAGGTCACTGCCAGGGTCAGTGGGCTGTTCAGCACACACATCACCTCAGCAGGAACCRAGCACCTGCCTGGAGAGGGAATGAGGGCACAGCAGGTTGGGATTTGAAGCAGGTTTACAGAGGTGCATGAGTGGGTGAGGTGGGTAAACAGTGAATGACACACAACTGTAAATCCACTGGATGCACTGCTGAAGGAGATCAACTGGTGGAAAGAGAGACAACATAAMGCCCTGTTATATTTAACACCAGTCTCAGTATAAATATTGCAGTTTTTCTATTTATACTCCAAGCCATTCTGTAAATATCGCACACTTAAGAGCTTAAAAAAAATCAGAAAGGACACATCTCAGTGCAATAAATGCAGTAGTACTGAAGCAATTAACATCTARTTTACATAGTATATTAGACAGATACCCAAGCTCCTTCAATGATAGTTATATAGCTATAGCTCCTGATGGTTCCAAACTTCTTACATTCCTACAGAATGCTTCAGCATGCTATATAGTACAATAGAAAAGRCACACAAAAACTTTGGTCCTTGATCACAGCAGGGCAATGTCATGCTCAGTCTAACTTTTTCTGTGTTGTAGCATGCATGCTTATTAATTGAGGCCTGCTCCCTACAAACCCACTGTACAGCACATATGGGCTACACTCCAGCTTACCCATGTTGACACTAACAAGTCTTTGAACTTCATGGCAAAYGATGCACCTGCACCTTTCTGCCTCTAAGACTTTTCACTGCTCACTTATTTGATATTCAGGCTCCAAGTCCCCTAAAAACCCAAAGGACTGAATATATATAAAGAAAACATGTTATCCTAGAAGGACACAAAATGTGTCGTTCACAGTCCTCCTACAGTCATTCAACTGTGCTTTGGTGATGACTGCCATATGTTATGTGGCTTCTTGCACAGGAGCACTTCAAATATTTTCCACTGTTTACTTCAATAATTATTAAATATGACTATCCTTGGATAATTACGGAACATTTCCACAGTTTTCACCATACTGTCTTAGGCATTTGCTTCATTTTAGCCTAATTGGAGCAAAACTGTTCYCTATCTTCCAGAAATAGCAGCAGAATTTTAAGAACAGCTCTACTACTGCATTCCCATGCAATTTTGTTGTGGCTTGTGGAACCAGCCTTTATTTCCCACGTGCTCTGACTTCATCATTAAACACTGCCTCTACTCTTTTTGACTGCACTTTCTGAAATGTTGGTGTTCAGTCATTTGACTTGGTGTTATTTACGCAGTTATTTAAGCTGTTGCTTTATCTATTTTGCATACACCATTCTGGGAGGTTGACCTTGGTTGAACACCAGATGGCCTCCAAGCCAGTCTACCACTCCCCTTCCCAGCTGGACAGGAGAAAGAAAATAAGATGGAAAATAACTCATMGTTTGAGACAAAGCAGTTTACTAAAGCRAGAGCAAAATTTTGCGTGTGTATAAGCAAAGAGGAAAGAGAAGTKTATTCTGTCCTTACCATCAGCAAGGGATGTTCAGACACTTCCCAGCAAGCAAGGCTTTAGCATGCAGAGTAGTTGTTTCAGAATGCAACACTGTAAACCACAAATAWTCCCCCATTTATCTTCCCTCTCTAAGCTTTTATATCTGAGCTGATATCATATGGTATAGAATATCCCTTTGGTTAATTTGGGGTCAGCTGGCCTGGTTGTCCAGCTGACCCCAAGATCTTGCCTTCCCTCAGCCCCTTGATATGGGAGGTGGGGAATGTTGAGTTAGATCAGTGATGCTGTGCCAGTGCTGTTCAGCACCAGCCAAAACACTGGGTTATCAACACCTTTCTAGGGATCACTGCAAAGCACAGCACTTTGAGGGCTGCTGTGGGAAAATGAACACCTCAGTCAAATCCAATTCAACCATCTCCAAAAGTTTGTTTGCTGTGGGAAGGAAACACCTGGGAGACAGGCAGGAGTAGCCGGGCTACACATGTTCAGCTCACCATCTGTGCTCACGTCTCTGTTCTGGAGAAGGTAATGCTTCCCACTCCTGAACATTCATCATGGTACCAACTTAACCAAAGCTCTTCASTAACTCAGGTGCAACCAGAGGTCATATGAGGGAGTTCTGTGAGAAGGACGTTGGTAGAAGACTGACTTTTAGCATGGCAAGGGGAAATAGTTGCAGTTARTAAAATACCTTTCATTCCTTATGTCCTAGGGTGACTTTATGATGCTTCTATCCCCAAATCGTCTGTTCTGTCTGTGTTCTGTAGCTTTAAGACTGATTCCGAGAGTGAAGAGGGAGAAAAGAGAAGCATGGAGTTTGAGAAAAGCAGCTCACTCCTCCACATTCCAGCTCCTGGACTGTTCATCTGAAGCATGGACAGGTGGCGGGTCAGAGATCTCCTTTGCTTTTAGTTAGTTTTAGATAGCTAGGGCAGAGAAGTTCCCTGGACTGTGTTGTTTTGTTTTTTTTTCCTGTTTCTTGGGACTGTTTAAACCTGCTCTTGGACTGAAAGATCTACGAGAGTGAGAGCACCAGGAGTCCACACCAGTGGGCCACCCGGCCCCATGGTCGGCATTTTCCCGCGCCGGAGCGGCTGATAACAATCTGAGCGAGGTGAGCTGCCACGGCAAGGACTTTCTCAATTTTGCCAGGTTTTATTGTTTCGTATTATTAATTTCTATGTTTGTAAGCACTTTGTTATATAAATATATATAAATATAAATAAATAGGTTTTTTCCATTCGTCTCTAAGATTTTTTTCCGAACCAATGGGGGGGAGGGGCCATTTTGGTTTGCTTCCCAGAGGGACCCCATTTGGGAGGTTTCCTCCCAGACTTGCCCTAAACCAGRACACCTCATCATTTTACTTTCATCAGATGAGTCACTACAGTTGCACTAGCTAAATATTGTTCCCATATTTCTGCCAGAGTTCAGAGCTACTAAGAAACAAACACTGTCTCATCTGAAAAGTCAAGGTAAAGCATGCCCGGTAACATAGACACAATGAAGGCTGACATTTTGCATCTGAAAAATCATGATGGTTATTCAAAAAGCCTTTACCACCTCTTTTACTGGCAAGATTTTTTTTTTTGTCCTTGTTACTTTCTGTTCCCACTCCTGACTATTTAATAAGACCCCTACATCAGAATTCAGAACAACAGGAAACCATGACATGRTAGCACTTCTCAGCATCACTTGCAACTGACAAGGGCTTTAGAACCAGCCTCTCCTACCAGTCCAGCAAAGCAGCAGCTTTCACCTCTATAAATGATTTATCTCTCCCTTACTGTTCCAGAAAGAGCTAAGTATGGCCAGAAGACCCCAGRGCCTAGTTAGCCTGTTAGAAATAGGCTCAAACTCTGGCTTGCCTTAGGGGCTGGCCTTGGAGCAGGATCCTGACGCGCCTTTGACGGGAGCTCAGGGCGCAGCAGGCGAGCTGGCGGGAGCAGCCAGCACACGGCAGCCAGGGCTTGGGTAGGTTCCCAGCCCATCTGCTCTCACTCCCAAGGTCCTGCGGGCAACCTGAAGCTCACTGGCAGGCTTTGCTCTCCAGGGAACAATCAAATAATTTATTCACTATCTGGAACCAGAGTGAAAACACTCTTCCTGCACCTTCTCCCTCCAAAGCACACTACAGACTGTCTTGGGCTGTACCAAAAAATAAAACAAGAGGTAGAGCTGAAGACAGAGCTCTTGAGGGAAATGTAAATTGCMTGGCCCTGTAAAGAAAACCACCTCTATCCATATTGAGAGGTGTGTGTCTAATATTTTCACTTAAAAATCAAACAACACAGCTGTGCCAAAGAATTCTGAAGATGCAAGAGACACGATCTCTTCAGGGTAATTTTGGGGGAATGACTCAATCCCCATGAGTAGCACAGAAGAGGATRGTGGCTGAGTGATTACGTAAGCTTTAAGACAAGTTTCCTCATGACTGCTAGTGAAAGTACCTGAGGTCTGACATCAATTAAAACCAATGTGATGGTGAAGACAGCACTGACAACCTCATGATATAATCCAAATTCTGTACAGTATTTCATTCATTTTAGTGGAAGCAGAGAAGAGTCAAAACTTCCTGAATTGTAGTTCCCAACGGCTCTACACCTGCCCAGAGCATAGACTGTTAAAGGTGCTCCAAGGGTGGTGAGCTCCCTCAGCCAAATAGGAAACAAAGAAAAAATTATTTCAAGTAAGGATTCTATTATAAAAGCTCTACTGGAGATGCGTATTTTTCTTTCCCATTTAAACAAGTCAGCCATTTCTAAATATAGAGTCATTGTGAACAAGACTAATCTCCATAGCCCCAGAAGCATTTCTGCAGCCAGAAAGCAACAATAACATAATTATTTTAATTGCAGTGTCTTTAAGACTTAATCGCTAATAATGTGATAGCCAGCTGTTTCTGTAATCTATCTCACTTAAAGAAATTGAATTGGTCAAAAACAGCTGTTCCTAAACAGTACCCACACAATGTGATTGCACATTTTAAGGTCACAACAGGTAAACTATAGAACTGTGATATGTGGATAGCAATTTCTATCCCCCTTTCTCAGTGAAATACAGATCCAACTGAGGGCCGATAAGGTGCATCCAGTCACTATRTAATTGAGATTAATTCACATTCTTAATGCAGAATCATCATTATCTGATAAACAATAAAGTTTTAACATCCAATGTCTGTACATTGAAGCCAAACAGATTTAAATAAAAAATGAGGTTATATATGTTGAACTCTGTAACTATTAYCTTATCAAGAATGCAATACAGTCTTCATTCTAAATCCTGGAAGCAAGATTTGGTGTCCCCCCAGATGGAGCACTCCTTACTGATCTGCCATTACTTGTTATTATTGGCTAAAAATGCTATRAACTGCCAGGCTGAAGCAAAACAAAATACCCAGTGGTGATCCTTGCAGTTCTTAAAATGTGTGAAAAAAGCATCATTATGTTGTAYAGATATGGTATATTAAACAAATAATGTCTATTTAATGGGGAAATTCCAAATAATAATTTCTGTTCTTTAAATGCAGAGACCCTACTTCGCACTAATCTATGGGCACTTAACTAACAATAGACATTYTTCTCTTAAGGACAAACTGCATACCATAAATTAATACTTTACAGATTGAATAGCTGTTTGCATTTCTTATCTGACATCTATTCCAGTTTCAGACTAGCAAATGCAGCRTGCCCAAAATTTTCACTAAAGCAAACAAAAATGAAAGGTGTTTCAATGAAATCTACGTTTTCACAGATCCTGGATCACATTCTGATCATCAAATTAGCTTATCCAGAGTGTTGCAAGTCTTGGAACTTCCAATCTGTAATGATTTAGGGCTGGGAGATAGTTATTTTTCTACACAGTGGCTGCTGTGGGGCTATGCTTTGGATTTGTGCAGAAAAAAGTGTTGCTAACACAAAGATGTTTTTGTTACTGCTGAGAAGCCCTTGCACAGCCTCAAGGTCTTTTCTACTCCTTTCACTGCCCCACTAGTATGGAAGAAGCAAGTGCACAAAGATAGAGTCAGATGCTACTTAAAAAAACCAAAAAAACCCAAAACAAACAAACAAAAACACAAAAAACCAACAACAAAAGGAAACCTAAAAAAAACAGAAACAAAAAAAAATTTTAAATAACCCAACCCCCCCCCCAAACAAAAAAACCAGAAATGGGATAAATTCATAAATTCATTCCCCCCCCCCAAAGAAAAAAAAAACCTGAAATGGGATAAATTCATAAATTCATTAAAATGAAAATTTTCTTAAATACTTAGATTTCTATGACTGCTGTTTATACACTGGCAAATGTTGTGAAAACATTTTCCAGACAGGAACAATTATGATGCAAAATCACTATTAATCTGACAAAAAAACAGGTTCAGTGACACAAATGTAACACTACATATAATATCAGGATCTTTAAAAAATTAAGGAAAAAAACCCTCTAATATAAAAGGTTTGCTTATATTTTACCATGATATAAAGCCTGTCAGACTGTGGACAGGTCTCAGTATGTGAACTTAATATGTGCATTTCTTCCCTCTCTTCCTTTTTCTCCCCATAACACAYAATTTATGAGACAGACTTCACATACACTGTCTATATCATGGAAGTTGGTCTAGTACCACAATGGATGCCTTAAGTAAACCAAGKAGAATTTCTSTTTAACAAAATGGATAAAAATATTTGTTCTCTTCATTCTTAATTTATCATACAGGTTGCCAGAAACTATAAAACCGAGAAAACACTTGTTTCGGAAGCTTCACAAATATTTAGAAAGGCATATTTCACCCTCGAATCTCAATTTAAAAAACACCCTCCTATTAACAGGTGTACCAGGATTTCTATCTGTAACACCTACTCTAAAAATATTTCTATAAATTATTCTCTTCTATAAACATAAACTTAAGGTTTATGTTTATAACAAACAATTAATTTGTTTGTTATTACAGATTACCTAATGTAATCTGTAAAACAGAGAAAATTTACCAGGAAATCTATTAATAGCAGAGGTGTACATTTAGCAACACTTATTTATTACAAAGGATCTGAACATTTAAAATCCATCACTGCCCTAAGAAAACTCAATGTGCACAATCCCTGTGAAGGTGAATGGGAGCCCTTGGAAAGTGAAATAGCCTTGAAGTTGTACTTTGGAACACAGTTCTGAAAAACAGAGAAAATAAAAAGGGATAAAGCAAAATTCTGATATCAGAAGAACTTCCATTGTGTGGACAATCGTGGGACAGGCACATCAATGTYTACTATTTACAGAAACCACAGAGCATTTTATCGTTGGAATCCATCATCAGAATGGTATGATCAGTAGCATACAACAGTGTTAGCAGCAAACAAAGTATTATTTATTTCAAATKAAAACAAACTGGACTGTGAAATAATAGTTTGTACACACACAAACAAAATTTCATGAATTCATAAGCACATTCTAAACAATTCTGTATACACAGAAAGTGTGCACAGTATCCTTTTCCACTGATGCAGTACAACGTGTACATTTCAGTTACCACCAAAAGGACAGTTTCAGCACAGGGTWTTTTACCTCCTTATGGAAACAAAGCACATAATCGTATCTACAAGTGCTGAATAATGAAAGGATAAATCCCACTTTTTCATACTGATATAAATTGAAATATTAAACAGCTATGGAACTGGCAGCACAAGTGCATTAAAGAAAGCCTGCAAAAGCTGAAAATGAAGCCAAGAGAAAATTGAACTGAAGTACTGAAAGTATTTCTCATTTTGCAATGAGAAATGAGAGTCTTCAAGATACGTCTTCATGGTCCTATATTCTGAGAGACTCACCATTACTTAGAGGTAAGGATAACCCAATAGGCACTGAGCAGCAGGCATTTTACTAGCTCTGTGTCACCTTTATATAAACCCAGAGACAGAAGCAAAATCCCAGGAACAGGATTAATATTTCTAAATCAAAAATGAGTTTTGGCAGTTTTTATACTAATTGATGGCTTGGAACACAAACATAGCTACTATAAACAGGATTCACCACATYGCTTGCAAAAGATCAGCAAGGCATAATCTTTTCTTCAATGTTTGTTTAGCACTTACCAAGAACAACCTTTTGACATGATATGGTAAGTGAAACAGAGAAAAAGAATAAGAMGGAGAGCTGAAAATTGTGACATACAAATGGCTAAGTATTTTAAAACGAAAAAGGAATTTGGACAGTACCAGCTGTCTAAAAAAACTTCAGACACATATGGAAGATGAGACAAAAGCAAGGTAGACACAAGAACCACAGACCCATAGAATGGCTTGGGTTGGAAGACACCTTAAGGATAACTTAGTTCCAGCCTCCCCACAGTGGGAAAGGAYATCTCCCACTACACCATGTTGCTCAGACCTTCATCCAGCCTGGCCCTGAGCACTTCCAGGGATGGTAAATGTTCCATAACTTCTCTGGACAACCTGTTGCAGCACCTCATCACCTTCACARAGAAGAATTTTTTCCTAGTAACCAATCTAAACCCACTTTTTCAGTTTGAAGCCATTCCCCTTTGTCCTGTCACCACATGTCCTTGTAAACAATCTATCTCCATCTTTCTTGTAGACTTCCTTCAGATGGTGGAAGGCCACAAGTAGGTCACTTCAAAGTCTTCCTTTTCCAAGCCRAACAATCTCTATTTTCCCAGCCTGTCTTCACAAAAGAGGTTCTCCATCCCTCTGATCAYATTGGTGGCSTCTTCTGGACTTGCTCCAACAGGTCMGTGTCCTTCCGATGCTGGGGACTCCAGAGCTGGATTCAGCAATCCAGGTTGGTAGATCCCAGGGCCCTTCTTTCTACCCTCCTTAAAGATGGCTACAATATTGCCCTTTTTCCAGTCCCTTGGGACTTCTCCTGGCTGTCACGACTTCTCAAAGATCATGGAGAGTGGCTTGGCAACTTRTATCAGCCAGTKTCCCTAGGGTTCTGGGATACATCTCATTGGGTCCCTTAGACTTATGTATATTCATGTTCCTCAGGTAGTTATGAACCTGATTTTCACTTAATGCGAAAAGGACTTTGCTCCCCAAGTYCCCATTCYGCTGTCTACTCCACTCAAGAAGTCTGGAAAGAGATGCTGCCATTGAAGACAGAGGCAAAAAAAGTTGTTGGATACCTCCGACTTCTAACTTCATTGTTTATTGGGGGTACACCTTCTTTGACTGGTTGACATACCTGTAGAAGCCCTGGTTAMTTTTTGCATCCCTTGCCAGGTTCAGTTCCAGCTTTGGCTTGGCCTTCCTCACCTATCACTATAGAACTGAACTTCATCTCTAAACTCTTCCCAGGTTACCTGTCCTATTTTACACTGCCTATGCATTTGCTTCTTTCCCTTTACCCTGGCCAGCAGTTCCCTACTCAGTAGYGCTGGTCTCTTGCCTTCCTTGCCCTGTTTTTCTCTKCATTTCTGTAGACCAACTAAAAGAYAGATCTTTCTGCCAAGACATTAATCTTGGGGCATTTTCAGTTTTGGCATGGATTTTACAGCCTATTTTTATCTTGCATTACCATCAATGACTGTAGAGAATGTGAAAGAGAATTAATATAACAGAGTCCTGCAATCCTCTTTGGGGTAGAGAAGTGAGCAATGCCAGGCACATAGGAAAACAGCTGAAATAAAACCTTGAGAGGCCATGAACACTTCCCTGGGTTAAAARTCTGATGGGTAAAGAACCTGAAGTCTAAGAAGCAAATGCAGTTGTGAAAACCTGAAGACTACAACTTTTCTTGAGCCATTCTCCAAACCTTTTTAAACTTCTTTAATTACCTCAAGGGGGAACAGCTCTGTTATAAACAACTCTGTTGCTTGTTGACAGAATGGAAATTAACAGGTATTTTCTGTACCTACTACATAGCCTGATCTCTCTTACCAATAAATGTGCACTTCTTTTTGACAATATCCCTGCAGTCCTGAGTGACATGCCATATGTGAGTCCATTCTAAAGATGGACTAAAATACCTTATAACTTCAAGAWGTTTGCAAAGGCAGACAACAAACTTGACAAGGCAGAACAATAATTGTTTGAAGCCAGGTCATAATAAATAAAAATAAACAGGTTGATAAATAACCTTAAGAAGCTTCATTAAAAGCCTGTATCCTTTTAGGATATTTTTTTAAAACACCCTGTATTAAAAAAGAACAGCCTAGTTCTTTTTCAGTTCACAGAATGAGAAATGTAAGTGCAGATGATGTAAGTCTAGTTAAACCATATTATGCACATTTCAGATTAGAAGTATTCCTTTCTAGAGCAGACTGACAGTTTCTCCTACCTGGGATGTATGACCCTCACAAAAACAAATCAGGATATTCAATTACTTACATCAGGTCCAAGGATAATGAGGTTTTAGTACAATTCTGTTCCATAAAATTTCATTAGTTACTGAGGTCATTTTGATCTGTAATTGGATAATGTTTTCCCACATTTTATGGAGATTYTGAAGCCTCACTCAGGCCCTACCAATAAAGTAAACAATCTTCATTTTCTACAGGCAGATACAGTCAAGGAAACACAAAGGATTCAGGATAAAAGAAACAAGAAAAGCCCAAGCAGAAAAAAACAAACAAGCAAATAAAAAATAAAAAAAMCCCAAACTTTCTCCAAGCTATTAGAGACCAGAAACAGCGACATTTTGATAAATAGCCTCATCTGCCCATCACCAAACCTCTTACTGGTCTGGCAGGAAAATATGGGAACCGGCCTCTTCTCTAATACYAAGGACAAGTGTTGTCTAAGCCAAAACCGGACTGCCCTGGCTATTCTCAACATGGAAGCTCTATCATTTCCTCCACACTATTTTCCTACCTAGAATGAAATAGATGGTCCCAACAGGTACTGTCTATTACAGGCTCTTGTTTCTAAGAAGAAATGATGCTTGAGTAGATTATAAGCAGGTGATTATAGGAAAGGACAGATGGTAAATGCAGGCAGCAGCTGCCACTACCAAAAATCATAGGGAAAGGTCACTTCAAGAACTCTGGTCATTACTAGAAATGGGTTTGAGGTGTAGTTCTTTCTGTATGTCCTTGAAAGGAATGAATATGGAACAACAGCATTTTAGCTTATTTTTCCTAGAACAGAACAGAACAGAAATCAACTACACACAAAGAAGTTATTTGTTAAGCATAAAGTGAAAGAAAAGTGCCACTCATAACAGAGGGCTGCACCTGAACACTAAAAAATTCCAACCAAGAGGCAAAGGATCAACTCTTTTCCTCCTGAGATGCCTGTATGGGAACTATAACAATGAACACGTGGAGTACATATTCCAGATGAAACTCCAGAAACAAGAGATATGTGTCTCAGAATCCAGAAGGAYAACCTGATTTGCTTAAGGAGGAGTTAGGCAAAGGCCACTGAAAATGTTCATGCTCAGTGACATGTAGCATGTCTGATCATATAACTTTAAGCTGGTTACCAAATTAATTGGGTTATAAAACTTGAGGGCAGCTAGATTTAGTAACAAGATGCCTAAAGGAATAACAAGGTAGCCAGAGCATAGACATAAATGTGCTGTACTCCTTACATATTTATTTCTGCTGTGTAATTTTTATGTCACGACGTGCTTTAACTGGCTTTGTTTGAGTACATCATGATAAAAGCAAACAACTGAGCTCGTGCCCTCCTTTCCCAGGAGGTGTTCAGGGGGCTGAACAATTCACATGCCTTACAGTTAAAAACAACACACTAACAAAACAAAGCAACTAATGAAATATTAAAGCACCAAAGCAAGCCTGACCATAAGCAGAGACAATGAGACACAAGGGTGTTTTTATCYGTTCTTTCTCAGAGAAGGTAATGTACCAGTTTTAACCAATATTGTTCTAAGGCCTATCCTATGCAATGGGGTTGTATACACACTGATTATTTCTYCTCACTTGTTTAGATTGCCTTTTTGTTACGATAAATCCAACCAGATCTTTCGCACTGGTCTCTTTTAAACTACAACATCCGTAAAAATAAAAAGGAAAGGAAAAGAAGAAAAATTGCATAGCTTCTTGCTTGAAAAAAATTGGAAACAAAACCACCATCAGACTACTCCTGCACAGCCCTACTACAAGAAAAGGAAAATAGTTTCTTAAATTTTTCAGGTCTTTTAGTGCAATACAGTATCAATTAGGGACCTTTGGCTGTAGTTACTATATAATAGAATCAGTACGAAATTATATCAGTAAATAACAGGTATTCCAGCACCAAAGGAGTATAGTTACATTGGAAGGAATATAAAAAAAAAAGCAGCAAAATGGAATTAAAGATACATTGATGTTAACTCCCAGGATTAAATTTATTTAATAATTAAACCCCCAAATCATAAATTAAAGCCACATTACATAAAATTAAGACGTAACCACAGAGATCTCTAAATCCTCATAACCCTCTAAAAATCCTTTAAGTCTAAGGGCTTAAGTCAATAACTTAGCAAGTTAAGGTTTCTATTTGGTATTTTTACCTCTGGATGTTTCACGGCATAGAAATCTATTAGTGACTTTGCTGCATTTTCCATTTTATTATCTGTGATTAGCTGCCACCTGGACATTTTTCTAAATGGAACCTTAGCACTAATATTCTTGAGACAAAAAATGATCAAATATATTCAGGGAGTAATTAATTTGGAATGTGATCAKGCATATACCACATAGACCTATGGTATATATAGCTACTAAGAACTGTGGTTGTCTATTCCTTCAGTTTTTAAGTGTATAAATTGCATCTAAATTTCTCTTTCAGTAAGTTATGAAACCATATGCAAACATTTCCTGGTTTGAGGGTGGCTTGGTTTTTGCTTAGGGTTTTTTTGGTTCTGGTTTTTTTCAAAATGACTGTAATTGAGAAACTGTCAATTCAACAGAATGAAGATACTGTCTACAAAATGTCTCTGCATCTCTTTTGAATATGGACAAAATACAGACTTTTTTAAAATGTTGCAATGCTTCCACGTTCACATATATGGAAGCACATAACAATCAGTTATCTTTGTATTTAAAATATGAAGTGAATCATTCTTGCTTTGTTTGAGATGAGGTAAATAGGATGGTCTCAGAAACAGAGAGATGTGTAGCTTTATAATTTACTCAATGTTTTTGAGACAGAGCCTGTGAYTGAATGCCAGGGTATGCATTTCAATGCCTGATTGTGTCTGTGTAAGAGTGTATTATTACATATTACTTCCAGAAAGTTTGATTTTATTTAGAAACACTGTTTCTGGGAAGGTAATACTATTTTTTTCCCTAAATACACAAAAAAAGGTGAATGCATCTGTACCAAGCACAGTGAGATAGCCGGTCTCCCAAAATTATATATCTTTATTCAAGATAATAGACCATTTTAAAATACATTGACATTATAAAGCAATCACTGGTTTGGGTTTTTGTTTTGTTTCTAACACATACAATTGATCTTCATTACTCTTTCTTTTCTCCCATATATTTACAAAACTCATGTAAAAAAGAAAGGCCCTTGTGCATTATACTCAGCAAGACCCTGCTACACACCACAGACAGCAATCATAGCTATCCACAAGATTACTGTGAATTGTCAGAAAGAAAAAGAGATAAATTCTGAAAATGTTGTGTGTTGATTTCCCAAACTTCGTAAAACAGACTCACTGTGCAACCCAAGTATCACAGAAAAATAATTGGAAAAGCAACATGGGGTGAACTTATCATCACTGAGTATGAAAGCAATGCAGTAACAGGCTTCCCTGTGTCTAAACCAGAAATCTACATCCATCACTGAAATCCATACAGATCATAAAGACTTAGCTAYTGAAACAGAGTTCAGAAGTAACTGGAGACAGTTCCAGGTAAGGCACCTGTGCCTATTTTAAAGGCCATTTTTTTCAGTTCTCAAGAATTAACAACTAACTAGAAAGGTATTAAAATCATCATACTCCATATTTGTAGTATGGAAACCTAAATATTCCAGTCAGTTTATGGCACTTTTCCTTGCTATACAATAAGCAAAGTTCTGCTTTAACTTCCTACTGAATGGTGACCTCTAAGATTGCTGGTTTTAAATACTTGTGGYAATAACAAGTAATAGATGCCACAGAGGAAAAATATTAAGTTGATTTAACAGACCAGAAATAAGTTTATTTTCAACTATACATCTCTTTCAAAGATGGAGCTTTTGGTAAGGGTACATCTCTATCTCTGGGCAGCYAAAATGCCACTCCTTGTTTTAGAGGCATAAAACTGCACTGTGGGATCAAGCCTCTGGTGAAAGTGCAAACCAGAAGAAAACCCAAATGCCCATCAAATGGCACAGATAAAAGGTACTGCTGCACCCCATTCAGGCTACAGATAAATTTTCTGCATGTGTATTCAGAACAGTGGGACCAACAAGAGCACAATGCTGACTACACAAAGACCTCATTCATTTTAGCTCCACTGACATGCCTGGCAATAGTAGGAGATGAAAATACTCCAGAAGTTTTTCTTAAACACTGTCTAGTTTTTTCACAGTGGGACTGCTTCTAATCCTAAATGTTGTCAGATTATTTCTCTCCTTTCCTTTTGGAATCTTCACTGCTGTTGTGATCTTGCCAAGATCCCAAGTGAATTTCAAATGTCCCGAGCTCTTTGGGATCCCACACATTCACTGTGTTTCACAACAATCTTATACCATAAAAGATGGGCTACAAATACTATGTACATATAAACTGTAGTGTAGAAGCACTCTAGAGAGCATTAAAGCAACCCTGGAATCTGCACTGCACCTTTTAGCTCCTTCCCTGCTTTATGTATAAAGTCTTCAAAGGGGATCATAACACATGAGAAAAACACAACACATACCTGGAACTTCTCCCAACACAGCTAGGGAACAACAAACAGGGTTATATCCCAATGTATGAGAGATGGGTACCACTCCAAGGTATAGCAATTTAGACATGGGAACAGTGAAATCCTGCTGGGTTTATGTGTGCATCTAAGCTTACAAGTAATTTTATAGGACAGTATCTTTTTGGACTGGAAGGCATAGCAAAAATGAGCTGCCAACTGCTTGTCCTCTAGCCTGAAGGACCAATCCCACCCTCTAATGTCTGATCCTTTCCAAGAGCTAAGCTACTGTTCAGCATATCTCTTAGTGTTTGGGTAATTTTCAATTATATTTAGGTGACATATTTGGGTTTGGTGGGGCTTTTTTCCCCATATAGTATTGTGTCCTGATAGCTGGCAGACTTAGCAAAGCAAGCAAGCAATTTGAATAGGGAATATAATTCATGATTGAACATTCTGCTATATTCTGATCAATTCAGAGGTAGCCCTGAAAATACTCCCAGCATTTTTCTTACTCATATGAAAATAGAAGAGGAAAATACTGCTGAATTAGCTCACAGTAAAGACGTGTGTTTCTGGGAGCCAAGCTTTGTAAAGTTCCCAGTGCTGAAGAAGGAACACAGGCCTTCTGCTCCAGAAAGGTTGGTCACCTGGACCTAAAGTCTCATAATGCAGATGTACCCCAGGTTTTTTTTCCCTATGATTATAAACAAAGAAAGCCAACCAATTAAGAAACTAAATACTCTCTAGGTATTGCGGAAGAGGGGCAACAAAAAAGAACTAGTGAGTTATTTCTACAGTGGTTTTCACTTAGAACACAATACTACACTAATGTAGAGAAGACTGAAAAATTTGAACTCTGACTGTTAATTTATTATTGCAGTTCTTCTCTTAATTTCCCTGCTTGTAAAAGGAGATTGTGCTTTTTATTTTGTTTTTAACCAAGAGATGTTCACCTACTATCTGTCATGTGCCATGAACAATGAATACTACACAGACCAAAGACAGTGTTTGACAGACAAAGGCTTGGGTTTTTCTTAAGATTTACCCACAAATGGGCAGTGGAGCTGACAAACATGCTGAGAGCATTAGACAACAGCACACAGAGACATTGATTTCAATATGATATTTCATTTCATATTTCAATATGAAGCCATCACAATTACTTTTATTAGCAGGTTGGTAATAAAAATATTTTGACTATTTTACTGTATTTCTTTCTGTCTGACAAGCAATGCAATAAAGTAACAATAAAGACTATGAGCTGGAAGCACCTCCTTACACATCCTATTAGGCAAACTTGTTTGTAGATACTGCCTTCTGTCCTGGTCAAAAGGACATTGCATTTAGTTTCTCTGAAGGAGCATGAATTCACACGTTACCAAGAACTCCAAGGGCAGAGTTCTCCAAGAAGATGAGAAAGGACTAGACTTCCAACGCACTGTCCTTTAAGGTTGCTCAGACAGTATCTGTATGATGAATACTAGGTTCTGGTGACATGGGGCCACACTTGTTTGAATTACATGATTGCTGGTTTAATAAAACACCATGACTATTGCACAGTTTGAAGAACAGAAAGATCATTATACTCTGTAGGAACGATCTGCTAACACAGGTGCCGTAACACACTGAGAAAACCCACTCCTAACAAGATTAAGTAACATCCTTAAGTAGCATAGAAAAAAACCCACAATAATTTACASATCAGCTTAGAGAGGATGGGGGGACAGGCACTATGTCCAAAATACAAAGACACAACACAAGAGAAGTACACATTCTGAAGAACTGTTAATACCACATTGTAATTTAATTCTCCTTTCCCCTCATTCTATCCTATTTGATTCCCCAGCTTTTCTTCAGCATTTATTAGTCTCCAATTTCAATACATTCCATTGGCATTACTCTGGTAATCCAAGTTCAAGGGCAACAATGAAAAAAAATAGAGGTCACCAAATGTTCTCCACAAAAGTGGAAGGTCTCCAAGATGAGTAAAGCATTGAAGAACATGACATGATAAACATAGTTAAAATATTTTGGCTTATTCAGCCTACAGAAGAGACGGCTTCTAATACTTAAAAGGCAGTTGGTAGTGCAGATGGAAGTACACTATATGTAAGAATAAAAAATGACACAACCAGATGCAACAGGCAGAAACAGAAACAGTGGAAATACCAACCTCATATAATAATAATAAAAAAATACACCCCACACTGGGAGGAYCATTGTTTCATGGAAACCTTCCTGTTCAGCCATCCAGGAGACACTCTGGCAGTCACACTCAGATCACCTGAGCTGGGATCAAGGCCCCTTCACACTGGACAGCTACAGTGACCTGACGGGTGTCCTGCTCCCTACACACCCCTCACTTCATGGCCTCTTGCCTGGGGCTCTCAACACCCAGAGCTCACCCTGCAGCTCCCACCACAGCTGCTCACAGAGATACCAGCACAGAATGTATTCCTCAACAACTGAACATTGGAAACAGGCTGCCAGACAAGTGGTGCAATCTGCCTCACTGGAAATATTCAAGACTCAGCTTGACAGGGCTGTTGATAGACTAATCTTAAGCCCTGCTTTCAACAGAAAGTTGGACCATGTGGTCTTCAGARCTGTCTTCCCACCTAGACTTTTTTCATCATTCCATACAGATAAAATACTGAATTTTATGATGCATGAATCTTCCTTTAAATAATTACTTCAAGAGAGCTGTCATACTCCTTAGCCCTTCTTAATTCTACCTACATTCCACAAAAGTCTGTTTTCCACTCCTTTGAACAGTTAGAAGCCACAAATCAATTAGACTGTATGAAACAGTAATGCATGTAGGGTATACACAYATATACTATAGACACTAATTTTGGTGCTAAACTGAAAAACCACATTTTCTCTAAGGGACTTCCCACTGTGTCCAAGTTTCCTGAACAACTCATCATGCCTCCCTGACTTGGCACCAGCGTGTTTCACCACATTGCTTTGATCAGTTGTAGCAGCTGTCCCCTGCATGCTCTGTTTCATTTGTGCAAGGAGAAGCCCTACCAAGCGCAGGACCAGCAATGGAAGTTTCCTCTCAGACCTTGAACAGTGAAGAGTTTCCAGTATGCACAAGAGGGAGTGAAGGATCAGAAACACAGAAGAAAAYAAGGGGGAGATGTAGCCTAAGGGATATGGTGGAGTACAGAGCCAGCCATCCCCATCTGTCAGTGCTCATCAAGGACAATACGAGGACTCCAGGCAAAGTTGAGGAACYACAACTAGATCCTCATCCAACTCCTGCCTTGTTATTTTTACAAACAGACACCACAGAATCTGAAATCACTCACAGCATAACAGCCATTAAATGGCATCTCAACTGTACTAACTAGAATGGCCACTTTGCATTAAACCTTTCAACAATGTGATCCAGAGTAATAGTTATTACAGGATTTGTATAATTCTCAAATTAGTCAAAAGAGTAAAATTTGTCCACTTGGAAAAAGGCAAGAATGAAGAAGAAAAAAGCAATTATTCTCAGAAATGTCCTCTGATATCACAAAGTACCCACAAAAACAACCTTTTTTGTGATTCATTAACCAATTTATCTCACATATAATCGTCTCTGTACAAACTATTGTGCAAATATAGTGACATAGTCCTGTAAGTCCAAATAAAAATGTCATTAGCTAAATTTAAAAAAGTTTAAACACCAAA
Source organism: Alauda arvensis (assembly GCA_902810485.1). Classification (NCBI taxonomy): domain Eukaryota; kingdom Metazoa; phylum Chordata; class Aves; order Passeriformes; family Alaudidae; genus Alauda; species Alauda arvensis. The sequence continues at coordinate 439,590 of CADDXX010000448.1, forward strand.
CAACTATTTTAAAAATGACACTTGATTACGGAAGCTGAACTATGCTTATGTAACTTAAGTGTTTTGCAACTGTACCTCAAGCCTATGACACTGATAACTTCCACAAACACAATACTGGATCTGACAAAGCAGTGACTTGCTACAATCTGTTAATTTCAGAAAAAAATGCCAAACCAATAGGTATTGCTCAATACAGAAACATGCATGACTTTGTAAGAGTGCAAAGGGAAAAGCAAGCCCTTTATCCCCATACATACACAAAAGACATAAACCACAAATTTTCAGCTGCAAACAGTATTCCAGTTATAACAACTCAGAATAGGCAGTTCTCAACATACTCCAGTACAGCTTGGCAAACATATTTACAGAAACTGAATCTGCTTGCAAAGTTATTGTGAAGGCTTTTATGTGCAGTTTATGCTTGCAACTSTGAGTATTTTTTTTAATGCATTTATTAGTGAGATGTGCAAGGCACACCTGGTTGAAAACAAATCATAAGAGAAATTTACAGCTGAGCAAATGAATTAGCTGTTAATTACCACAAGGGRAAAATACACAGGAAAAACAAAACTATTTTATAAGATCAAATAGAATTGAATATAAAGTCTGTCACCCAGAAATGTCATTTCCATTTTAAAAGACAAATTTCTTAACTATTATCAAACTTTGCTTTATAGGAGAAACTATAAACCCTTCCAAAACGTGCAAGTGTATCTCATGTAGACTATCTCATGAAGCCTCTAAAACTTGGATGGGTATTGTGTTGAATGCATGTCTTAAAAGTGATTTTTTTATTTGATAGCAGATGATCAGTTAAACTTACTTTACAAACAAGAACTCCASATTTTTAGTAAATATTGCTGCAATATCTTGATAGATGTATAGTAGCTATCTTTATATATTTGTATGTTGAATGCAAATTAACAACATTTCAAATATATATATATGTATATACATAAAGACAGTATCTCAGTAATGGATTAAAAAAAACAAATCTCCATCAAGTTCTTCACTCTTTTTTCCTGCTCGATCATTCATTTACATTATTCCTTGATATACTCTAGTATACTTCCATTAAAGCTTTTTCCTATTACGTGTAGGTAAAACTCATCACACAATAAAATAAATCATACCACAATAAAGACAATATTTTCCTATCAGAAGTAAGAGGTATTTGCAYGAGTTCCTGAAAAGTGGAATTGTCTTATCRCATCTCCCATGACAGAATCAGCACMWAGGTCTGAGAAACCCAGCAACAGTYAGAATCAYAGAACTGTTAAGGTTGAGAAAGACCCTGAAGATCATGGAGTCCRACTATAAACCTAACAGCAYTGTGTTCACCWTTAAACCAGATCTCCAYGTGCCATATSCACATGMCTTCTGAATACATCCATGGATGGTRAYTGYACTTCCCTGGACAGCCTGCTCCAAYRCTTCACAAACYTTTTGRTGTAGAAAGTTTTCCTAATATCTAAACTCCCCTGGTACAACTTGAGGCCATTTCATCTTGTCCTATCAYTTGCTACTCAGAAAACCAACCCTCACCTWGCTACAAYTTCCTTTCAGGCAGTTGTAGAAAGTGRTAAGGTCAYCCCTGAGCCTCCTTCTCTCCAGGCTAAAGAACCCCAGTTTCCCCAGCTGCTGYTCAWCAGATTTGTGCTCCAGACCCTACCCCAGCTCCATTGCCCTTCTCTGGACACGCTYCARCCCCTCGGTGTTCTTCTTGRTACTGAGGGGCCCAGAACTGAACACAGGATTCAAGGTGTGACCCCACCRGTGCCAAGTACAGGGGTACAATCACTGTCTGGGTCCTGCTGGCCACACCATTGCTGATACAGGCCAKGATGCCATTGGCCTTTCYGGCCACCTGGGCACRCRCTGGCTCATGTTCAACTGACTGTTGACCAGCACCCCCAGGTCCTTTTCTGCTGGGCAGCTTTCCAGAMACTCTGCCCCAATCCTATAGTGCTGCACAGGGTTATTGTCACCCAAGTACAGGACTCAGCACCTCATAGTCACCAGAAAAATTCTGGTAGTGAAGTGCCCCTTTCAAATTTTCTAATAATCACTTACTAACACTGATTAGTACATCAACGTCTGTCTGTCAGGATTGTTTTCTGCAGTGTACATCTGCATTGGCTGTACACACTCCACTAATTAATGACTTGTTAGCAATTATGTCTGAATAATTCTTTCTGTATTTATCCAATAATCTCTAAAAGTTTTAATTGGTTTTCAAAATGTGTGCTTTTGTTCTTTAATATTCTGTTTATCAACAGAAATTTTGTCCTCTCTGAAAAGTGGTCAAAGTGGTCATCAACATTTGGTTTTACTCAGTTCCAGAACCTAACTATTGAACAAAATTTTTCTCCATAATAAAGACATAGCTTTTTTTTTYCCCAAACAAGTCCACAGTTACTAGAAGGTTGTAAACACTTTCTGTATGATCAATGAGAAAATCTGAGAGTTGGTTACAAGCTTGCTTCAGGCAAGTGACTTTGGATGACGTTTTTCTTCACCACAGACTCCCCTCCCACCCTGTTACGTTGATCTGAAAGCTCTTTGACCAGATCCTCCACTAACACTTAAAGAAAATTGTTTACACAGCAAATCTAATTTACACAATGTTGGCAGCGTATTTCCATAGAGAACTTCTTGGTACCAGTATACAAAAAGGRAGTGCTGTGTGCACTCCTAATTCATGAATTTTCAAATCACATAGGGTGTTTATACAAGGAAAGATAAATTGCCTAGTGCAGGTTTAATTCACTTCAATCTTTGGAATTATTTATTAATACAAATTTGATATTACAGTAATTATATAACATAGGTTTTCTTCAGTATTCTTTTGAACTGTGGTTGTTATCAAAACTTTCCACAGTTGGTTTTTTCTCATTAGCTTTGCACCTCATTTTCAGATCAATGAATCTGCGTAAGAAATAGTAAGATCTCTCTTGCTTATTTTAAACTAAATGGCCTTTACAGTTATATAGGACTTTGTACTCTTGAAACCTACTATTACAAAGACTACTACCCTATSAACTACTGTGTTGGAAGGAGAACAGGTTCCCTCTAAAATGCTGCAGAACACAACATGATTTAAGCCTGCTCAAAGYGAGATCTTGTTTATGTGTTTTGCATGAAAAACTCAGTTATTTCTGAGGTTTAAAAACAGGTGTTTAAACAGTCAGCTTAACCAAAAGACTATGGTAACATTTTAATCCAGTGTGTCATCACAAAGACTGTTTTTTCTACAGAGTATTGCAGCACAATATGTGTAAGAGGCYAATGATTAATACCTAGAAGTATTCTTTCTGCCATAATGCTGTTCCATCCTATCAGCAGGATCATTAGTCATGAAACCAACTCATCCTCAGGAAACATTCCACTGCAAACTACAAACGACTCATGTGCTTTTGACCTCAGTGGATGACGGTAATTCATTGCTGATGAGCTGACAGTACCTAGGCAAAAACGTGCCTATTGTATGATAGCTTTTGTGTTGCTGTTTCACAAAGCTTCAACAGTAAGTCAAATTTTGGTATTAGAGGTCTGTTACATTAGTTAGATCATTTCTTCCATAACACTTTAAAACTCCTGCAGTTTCTGAAATCCTGATGTACCCTACAAAACTGGAGGTCTGAGACACCTTCTTTCTTTTTAGGCCCTAACCCATGATGGGCATCATTTATCTTTCAAGAAAAAAAATTTTTGGTGTTTTTTCTAAATTCTGGGTTTTTTTCTGAGATTACTTGCAAAAAAACAGATCTCCAGACTTTCAAATAACTCATTATCAGGGGGTTTATTYATATAACTAATAATTAAGAAAAAAATAATCAGAGTGAAAATAAACACACAATTCTTATCCATTTTTATTTATTTACATTGCAGTAGCATGTATGAGTACGTGCCATGCCCTAGATCCATTTTGCTGGCACTTTACAAAACACATAAAACTTGTCTCCAAACAATTTAACAATGTATATGTGTCACTACCATTGACACCACTGAATTCTGCACACCCTGCAAATACACCTAGCAATGAGGTTAGATCAAGGACTTAAAAGACTTGATAAATAGCTAGTATTAAAAAACAAACAAAATATTTCAAAGACAAAGCAGCAAAAAAACCCCAGAAAAGTATTTTTGAAGCTGTTTCCATTTACAGACCATGTAATTCCTATTTAAAAAATCTACGGATTTATAAACTACATCTTACACATATTATCATAATCAAGTTATACTGAAAACCTTCAGAGATTTTTTTCTCTTACAGAATACAATTATCACAGATTCTGGAGATTGCAGGAAGAGTTTTCCTGAAATTTTCAAACACTATTTCAATTTTAAAACTTTTGAAAATTACACTTTTAGTGAAAGCATTTCTACCTGAAAATATTTAACCAAATTTGATCATCAAAACATAGCTGGCTGTGATATAAAGTCAGTCTAGACACCATATGCACCTCAAGCACTGAAGCTACTGAATCAATAAAAATAATACATTTAAATAGAGGCATTATTTAATACAAATATCTGAATTATTAAAGGATTATAAATSCCACCTATGAAAAATAATTTATGAATGCACAGTTTGGTAACAACAAACCAAATAGTTGAATTATTAAATTGTGCAAATTTACTCGCTAMCTCTATAAATTAAATGTGCAGCCTGACTACTTGCTAGGCAATCACTGTGCATGATGTGGTGTTTCTACAACTCCAGATATCGCAAAGAAAACAGGAACATATAAATTTAGAAACACTGTCAACACCTAAAATCATAACACAACGTTAATACATGTCAGTAGAATAAAAATGGAAATCCTAAACAGAGTGGTGAATAGTTGCTGTAACACTGCCAAAAGACCAGAAGGGAGCTCATACAAGAAGTTTACCAATGTAGGAGTGACTTTGCAAATATTTATTTAATATTAGTAAAGGAGAGAACATATACTGATGCCTCTGTTACAGCTCTGAGCATGCCTAGTGAATACTAACKGAGCAGACTTAAATCTGAAACAGAAGGTTAACAAAACGGGTAGATCTATCATTTTAATTTGAAAAGCTTCATCATGGTCTCATGATAYCTACCAYGGTTATGACTGAGAACCTTGCAAGTAYTGTGAATAGGTCATGACAATGATTCACCAAATGACTGCAAATAGCTACTCAGAGTGGCTCTTAAGGCATGAGAAAAAGTTTAATGTTACCCTGTGCTTCATCTGTCAGTAACAGTATTATTCTTCACTGGACTTTAGTATTTGTGCTCCCAGATTAAATCAGGGTTTAAAAGGCACTTTCTCTTTTAACAAGTACCTTTACTCTACCACCCATTTCCTCTAAGGACTCTACAATTTGCAAGATGAACGAGACCAGTTGAAACCAACTAAAGTGCCAAGTCAGACCTAGCAACAGTAATTAAGACCTTCTAAACTACCATTTTMATTTGAGTTACAATCACCAAGCAGTGTTTCACTAGAGGTTTCCTCTACACTTAACAGCAAACATGGAAAAAACTACTGCTCTTGAATGGATTACTTAGGATCAGTCCAAAGACTGATCTTTCAATATAGGTTCTCTGATAAAAATTTAGAATTTAATTCCAGGGAATAAAAAACAGTTTTCTCCAGCAGAGAGAGAACTAAAGAAATTTGCTCAGGCTTCAGTCATCCTACAGATGCAGGAAATTTCAAACTCAAGTTAGTAGGCTACCACAAGTCAGCCATGAAAGGCTTCAGTGAAAAGCCTCCAAGCCCACAAGTTACAGGCTTCAGCTGTGTGCCAAAGACCTGGAATAAGCCAGAGGAAAAAAAAAACAAATAACCCCCACAAAACCAAAAAAGTAAAATTTGTTCAGAGAAAAGCAAATTAAATTAGAAATATGAAAGGTACTTATAGCCTATTTTTCTGAATCTAATCTTGGATTTCAACACAGAACAAAACAATACATTGTGCACCTAAATTATCTTCTCCTTCAGTGAGCTAAATGCAGCATATAGTAGAAGCAGGAAACTTTGAACCTGTATTTCCAACACTGATGGGAAAGCTATTCCTCAGCAACGACAATATTTAAGAAAGACTAAGGCTCAATGAAGCTAAATTGACAGAGTAACTTTCTTACATAAAAGTGAAACCCAAGAACAAGGAAAGCTAGATAACAAAGCTATAACTGAACACRATTCTCAACCATGAAACAACCTAAAAAGGAACTCAAGAAATATTTCGTAAAATGCAAAGAGCATAGAAATTTGAAAATTATTACTACTTGGTACTTGCTGTACAATTYATTACATTTTATTGACAGGAATAACAGGCTAATTAAATTTAAAARCTTTTATTGTTACAGCATTTTACTTGCAAATACATATTTTGATACWTATTTAAATTCTATTTATAGATGCATCTATGTAGAGAGAAGTACATGCACAAACATACCTTTATTAAGCAAATACAGGGCTGAACAATAATTCTAGACATAYTGYCAACACTACAGAAATCTCTCTATGGCTTCTGATGCAAATTCTGCTCTTCTGAAACAGTCAAGCAAAGACATTAAATACAGATGCCTAACACATAAAGCTAAGTATTATATCAATTTCTATTATTGATATAATACTTATTATATATAATTACTCTGATAATGCAGCACCTGTACTGTTTTCTAGTTCAGAAATAGAGGARATATCAAAATATTCTTATCTCTTCCTATGGAGCACAGCTATAACAAGGTACGTGTATGACCACCACAGCCACAAGATTTTAATTTATTACGTTCCTTAAAGTATTTAACACTGATTGGCTTGTAAAATGGGGAAATTATATTTTTGTAACTTAAAATCAGTCAAGAAAGTGAGAAGTATGGATATCAAAYCACTTGTACAAAATTACACTGACAACTAGTAAACATAATAAAAATTAAATCTAGATAAATAAAAGAAAAACAAACKATAAATGAAGTAATCTCTATATCATAACTAACTGAACAGAATCTCTAGAGTATATTTCTGTCTACTCATAGAACTCCCAAAACTCAGTATATAAATATAAATAAATTTACATGGGCTCGTAAGGCATACCTTCCCTTATGGAAATGTGGGAGTTTGTATGACATTTTTTGTTTCTTGGTTGGCTGGGTTTTAGGAAAATTGCTCTTGGTGCCTTAATTGAAAGGAAGAAATGCTCCTCTCCTCCAGTCTCATTTCCTTGAGTCCTCCCACTCCAAATCAGTTTTGTCACTCACAACTGATTTTACAAGTCTTTACAAAACAATCCTTTTTTCCCCATGTCCTCCTACCACACTGATGAACATAACAGTCTAACTTAAACCACCACCACAGGAACCCACAAACTCAAGTGWGCATCTTTAGCAGATACCATTTCAGGTCACACTTAGCTACATACACAGTCCTCATGCATTAAATGAAATAAAAAGTAACTACAGAAGGTACATTATTAATATACCTTTTATTTGATATTGATTGATCTTAAAACTTAGTGATTACTTCTATTAGTTTCATTAATATTAAATACGAAAATATTTTACAAATACAGGCTTCTTTGGAGTCTGAGCACAGCCTTTTCATGAACCTATCTTAGGTTAAGATCTCAGYAACAGTTATCAATCAATAATTCAGTAGAAGTTTTTTCACATTTAAGGCTAAGTATATACCTCAATCTCCAACTGAGCCTGAAAGGACTTTCTTTGGAAAGGCTCRCTGAAAACCAAGTGATTAATTAACCAGAACAATTTCCTAAAAGCAAAGTGTCCTGTAGGCCTACTTGGTAAAAAAAGATCTTAGTTTTAAACATTTAACAAAGTTTCCTGTTAAAAACAGTCCATCTTCCAGGACAGGTTCCCAGTCCAAAAACAGGTCTGGCTCCAATAGCAGTTTCAACAAGGTAACAAAGCTCTGGCCGGCCGGTACCTCGTTTCAATAGAGGTTACTACTCCTAGCACATGTGGTGGTGGAAGCAGGCCAGACTGAGTGACCCTGGATACATCTCAGTCTTGCCTAACAGCAGTACTTCAACTTGGATACTCCAGGCTTGACCCTGAACTTCTGTAAAGGCAAGGACTTTTTCTACCCGTGGCAAAATCTCTGGTTTCCTGTTTTTCACCTGTGTATGYAGAACAGAACATTCAAAGAAATAACACTGCTGGGAAATGGTCAGAGGTTTTCTTGCATGGTGAGCCAAGACCAYGTGATCTGTAAATTTCTTCATATTTCACCAACAGGTAAAATTATTCTGCTCTGTTTTTTTTTCTTCCTTAGTTCCAGCTGTTAGCCTTTACTAAAAAAAACTCCATAAACTAAAGACATTCCCCAGGAGCCAGTTGATCCAATTCCTCTGCAATACATTTGCCAAGAAAGGGTAGGTTGCCTAAACAGCAGTCTGGATGGAAATGTGTTCAATCATATAAAYATTTGGGAATGCTTGTGCCCACAAAACTGAAAGGAGTTTGCAGGTAATGAGAGGGTACATTACATATCTTATTCCCTCAGATTTGGAGCACATAAAACCTATTAGTTACCAACTGCAAACACATGAACAGGCGTGGTCCACAAGGACTTTGCCAGAGTAACAATATCCAGGGAGAAGGAGACTGAATTTACTTAAATAGCTTAGTCTGATTCTGCTGGGCCAAACATACGTTCAAAGAGCTAAAAAATATCAGTGTGAACAGTGTTCTCTTACACATTAATAGGAAGCAATCAATATTTTATTTTATATTGTCATATTTAATTAATAGTGTCATTGCATGCCCACTATAGGTGAAACACTGAAGAGGAGGCATAGGAAGTCCTTCAGCACCTTGTTTATGACAACATCCTTCCACTTAAGACAAACATGCACAGAGCAAGGGTTTCTRCTTGAGGTACTGTGTGCAAAACACAGGCAGCAAATGTTCAGAGGTAATGAAGTTCAGAGAAGTTAGGGCTTCTCTCATCAAAATATTTCAGGAAATTTAATTTCTTCCTATAGGAGCACCAGAAACGTCACTGGCATTACTAGGGAGTGAACAATTTACAAGTCAGGCAGACAGAACAGAGTGCTACTTTTTCCCAGTACTAGTAGCAATGCTATCATCATTTGGCACAATCAAATTGAACCTGTTGTGCATAGAATATACGGGTGCTCATGCAAACTTAAAAAAAAATGGGATTTGGTTTCTTTTTAGTTATGAGGTTTTGGCTTTTAATTGGACTTACTGTTTCCTTGAAACGATGCATGCATTCAAATTTGAGGGTTAAGCACCTTCCCAAATTAGAATTATCACTATTTAAGGAGACACAGATTGAAATATGTTTYCTAAACTTTAATTATACTATATGATTCCTGCAAAGAACCTACTCATAGGCTGACAAATTAGATTGGAACACTGCTTGGTGGGTTTTGCTTGACATGATGATACCCAGCAATAGGTTACTTAATCAACCCCATCAAACCTCCACACTTGCAGGTTTCCATTCTATCTTAGTTTGAGTCTCTGGCTCAAATGTTCAGTTGTTCCTGATGCCATTCTTCTTCAGCTSTATTAAAACCTGACTTGTTTTCAAAACATTTTAAGCTTGCTGTAAGTATGARTACTTTGATTTTCAAACAGGGAAAAATTATGGTTGAGTGTTCTCCCTCTTTGTTCTATGTTTTTCACCTCTTTTTTTAACTAATGTACCCTTTCTAATACAGCATTTATKAATTTATTTTACAGACAATTTGTCAAATCACAGTTATAATGACATTTACTTTATCATCACAGAAAATCCCCGAACAGTTGTGACACACTGTCACAGTGTGCTTTAAAGAAGGGCTTGTTACGGGAGGGACAACCTTTACAAAGGAGGTGAAGAGATACCTTCCTAGCCTACTCACACASCAGATTTATCTTCAGGTATCAAACCCTAATCTGGTATGCTGGATCAGTTAAGCATCACACTTTCAAGAGAACATACAAGAGTATTCATACCACCAAATATTAAGCATACTAAATTCTTAAGCAGGATCATTASAGACTGTAAGCTTCTTTACAAAAGCAACAGATACAGAGAGATTTCTTCAGAGCTTATTAAGGATGAGTCTAATTTAGGTGCTCTGAGTTGCTGCAGAAATCTACACTTACCATATACTGAGTCTAAGAGGAGGTCTTGATCCAGACATCAAAATACCCCCTGAAGTCACAATAAGTAATGGTGTAAGAAACATGTTATCAAGTTTATACGTTTAGCACTATACACAAAAGTGGTATATATACTATATAGTTGGGGTAGGAACTGTACAATTTCTCGAAGAACATATTTAGCTAAAGGATAACCAATAAATTATGTTGCTTTTGGAACAGTAAAGCTCTCTCAACTGCCTTACCTTATACTGTGAATTAGATTTCCAGCATTCTGAAGTATTAAAACCCCAAGTACAGTGTTAATGAAATCCTAAAATCACATATAGTCCAGATGGTGCCTAACACAAAATGCCCCAAAATATGTTTTGGGTTTTGTATTTGACAGAGTAACTGCTTGTATTGTGTATTTTTCTTGATAAACCGACGAAAAGGAGACTGGTAATACACTTCATTGATTTAACCTTTCAAACAAGTGACCRGTGCTTGCAACTGTATTCCTAGATGGTTTCTGGTAATACTTAYGGGATGCAGAGCTTACAAGTTACTTACAACACCTGCAAATTTTCAAGTTCCTATTACACTGAAAAGAGGTACTGACTATCACAGACTTCTTTATTTCTTTCTGCTTGACTTCATTCAAGCAATAACATTGTAATTCTCAAAATTACACTCCTTTGTTTCCAAATAGAAAAAGGATAGATGAAAAAGGACTCGGAGAAACTGGAAGCCAAAGTATTCCCTGTTCTGTTTGGGGCAGAACTGAACACTTTCTTAAAAAAAAAAAACAACATGAGATARAGTATTCATCATGCTCCTCTTACATGTTGAATAGGAAAATTAACTATAAAATAAAACAGTTCTATTTAAAAAAAAATTGCAGACCTCTGATGAAGTTGAAAGCAGCTGAAGTTGAATATTAGTCCTTCTTGGGAAGAGCCAGGAAAAACTAGTTTTGCATTAAAAAAAAAAGGGAAAAAAAAAGAAGCAGTATCTTTACAGAAAACATTTTTTTTCTTACAACACAAACTACATGAGTGAGCAATACAGAACTTCACTACATTACTGATAGTTCAAGGGCATGGACAATCCCTTCCATTATATATATAATACAAAGTAAAATTTTATTTATATGGTTAAGGTCTTTTTAAATTTATTTTAATAAATTAGACAAGTTGTGTTACTCAGTATTTAAGGTATCTGTTTCACTATTAAAATCAAAATGTAACTAACACAGTACAAGTAAGATTTTCCTTTGAGGAAGGGTATGATCAGTAAGCATCTACATCTTTATTGACTACTTCTTCCTCAGAGTTTTCTACATCATTAGGCTGTCAAAGCAGTAAATTTATATTCTCCACTGATTCAATTGTAGCTACAGCCACTGAGCAAGATTCTTGCTCTGAACATAATAAAAATCTATGAAAGGAAATCACAGATTGATTGTTATTTGTCAGTSCTATTGAATAATAAGTATCAGTTATCATCTTACTCTCAACAAACATGACAAGAAAAATACTATTCCACCAGGATAATTTTAAAACAAGCTTTAAGGCTTCTTAAGACAGTCTGTAAGGCATTTCTTTAATGTATGATTTATTTCAAAATATTTTTCTTTTCAGGAGAAAATATTTCACTAAAAATTCGAGACATACAACAGATTTTCGTACAGGGTGAATAAGTCAGCAAAAATKTCAGAAAGGTTTTCAGATCTGATCAAAACCCAAAATAGTCTTTCATCTGCAGAAACACAGAATTTTAAAACCTTRCTGAAGCATAAATAACAGTCAATAACCAATAATCGCACAACTCTACCCTATATCTATATTAATCTTATTAAATTCATTCACTAGTCACACTAATGCCTGCAGAAACATGGAGCAAATTGTTTGCACTTTGTGASCATTCACACTTCAAGTGTTCTCACAAAATACTGCAGGTAAATCTTTCATACATGACTTGAAAATCTTATTTATCTCTTTGTTGCATCATTGCATATATGACACTAAATAAAAAACATGTTTACCTACTCTAATGGTATTTTATCTTCATCATCTCTGTCCTTTTGTAGAAAGCATCAATGTTGAAGCCTTCCCAAAAGATTTTATTTATGTATTATTGAATCGTGCAACATAATCCAGTTATAAACTGAAACACAGCAAAAATCTCCTTTCAAAGCATAATGYGATCAATGGTCTTATGGGTGTTTCATCACCCTTGAATCACTGTGTTTTTCCCTGGCAAAGTACACACTGATTAATGTAAATGCTTCTCTGTAAACTTGTCCTCGATGGATACTCCTTACATTCTGTAACAGTCAAAACATCTCCCCRCAGATTCTCATACTTTCTGCATTACAATCCAGCCCTAACATTTTTGGTAGTTAGCAGCATGATATTCCTTAAATATGCAGAAAACGTYAGGTTTTGCTTCATCTCTATTTTACAACACACATTTCCAATAATATATGCTCCTTTGAAGTACAATGCACTTTCAAAACAGCTGTGTGCCAGACCAGTAAAGCTATGCTTGAACATGATGCTCATCTTTCAGTAATTCTGCTGTTCTGGAGGCTAGAATGGGATTGGAAGCAGTTGCTCTGTACAAGCTGCAGACAGCTTCTACATCCTTAAAAGCTTATTTGCAAAGTCAAGAAGAAAAGGAAATGGTTTGATGCTGTAAGCCYTTCAAGTAAATATAGTGATGTACAGAACAACTGCAAAGCACATGACAAAATGAAGTTAGCAAAAGGGTCAGATTTGGCTTGGCCCTGTCCTTGTTTCAGGGACTAAACAAAGCAATATGGACACAGGTCAGTCTGTAAGGCAGCAAATTAACACCCATTTTCATGCATCACAGGTCCCATTTCCTTTCCTAACCAGAGAAGCTTTGCAGAATGAAGGACATGGCTCCACCTTTCCTCTTTCCAACATCCTCATGAAATTAAAAAATGCAAGTGAAATGCCATTCAGTGGTGAAGCCAAAAGAGCACTTTATTCTAACAAGGAAGATGACCTGCTCCACTATGCTGGAGCAGAACAACTGAGATCWGGGAGGAGAGGCAGAAATAGCCTTTTGTGTTACACGGATGCTTAAAGCACTCCARTGATGAGTAAGAATTTTCAGTCAGAAATAAGTTGCCATGATAATTCCCACACAGAAACCTTAAATATTCCATTTATTGGGCATGAGCATGTTTATGCGTTCACATAATGCTGAAATCAAATGCTTGCTACTCCACTGGAGGCATATTCAGGATTCAATAAATGTGGGCAGCAAGCAATAGTGTCATTCAGGTGGGAACTGAGGTCATTCTTTCTTCCCTCCTTACTGAAATGAAGATTAAGTTTCTCTTTCATCTCATGGAGGCAGAAGGCCAATTTATTGCATTGTCATTCTGTGGAATACCATTGAAATAAAGAAATCAAGAGCTCAAAGGAGTGTTTTTAATAACCATGGTTGACCAACAAAGCCTTAATGACAACATATGCCATCCTAATTAAAGCATTTTAGCAGCAAACAGGGCCATCCTTGACTGGGTTGGACTGATCAAATTATCTAATATAATAAATCAGTTTTATTACCTGAGACAACAGCCATGAATTGGTGTCAGACTTATGGAAAAATATTTCAGACATCATTTCTRAGCATGTTTACTTGGTTGGTTGCTGTGGTTCATTATTTAATTATGAGAAACAAATTACTTAATTGAATGTCCATAAACTGATGGTTCTCAACAATTAGTTAATGAAGGAGAYGGAAGAAAATAATACTCTGATGCAAAAGCTAAGGGCTACGTACTAAATTGCAAAAGCAAAGACTACATATTCAATATTCAAGAGAGAAGGTTAAGCTATATTTTAAAAATATCTATGAAATAAATAAGCTATGAAGGCATAGAAATAATAGTATTTTTATACCTTCTGAACATTAAGTTAATCAAGTAATTACATCAAGAAGTACAACTATTTCTGGGTGGGTTAAGTCCTATTGGAAGCAAAAAGAGAAAGTGTGACTCAAGAAAGGAATTTCTGCAGACTAATTAGTAAAGTCAACTGTGAAGCCTACATGTATACAAAAATAGTTCATGCAGAGAAAGCTTCCTCTGGTCTCTAAGAGCCCCAAGCAGACCTCTGTGCCAGAGGCTGGCAAGATTTCAGGAAGTCCATCCTACACTACTCTCTCCTTCCATTTTGCCCACAGAAAATCACCACTCAACTGAGCAACATTTCCAGCCAAAGCAAGACAGGACATGCTTCAAAACAGCAGGAAATAAATCTCAAGAGCAGTGAATAAATGCTAACCAGGAAAAACTGAGCACTTCAGCTGGTAACAAAACCTAAATCACTGAAGCCCCATCTATTGGGAAATGCCTCAAAAATTTCACAACAAATTGGAACTGACATTAAAATCAATTCATGACTATGAAGAACTCTGTTGGTGAATAGATGTATTTGATTTCTATTTCCTGAAYTGGCATATTACTTTCAAGGGAATCTCTGAGAGAGCTTGCTAGTCTCCATATACTGACCTGAAATGAGTCAAGTTCTAGCTTTAGCCATTTACTGTAACTCAGAGCTCTTCTAAATGGACATTAGGCCATTTTCCCCTCTAAAGCTCAATTCTGGAATAATTTTAGTTTTTACAATGCTTTCATTTCAGAGGGATAGAGGAAAAAGTAGTGTAGTTCCACTAACTTTCAAAAARCCCTAGTTTTCAGCTTTTATTATGAGAATTTAAGTACAGAAATTTGTTTCAAATATAAATGAACTAAATACAGATGCAAAATCATCTATGTCACAGCAAAACAGAGCATCCACATTTTTAATTCACCTGACTACAATAYAGTCACATGCAGTAAATACCTCAGGAACGAACACTGAAATAGAGAATAATTACTACTTGTGTGAGGTAACTGAAGGTACCTGTCAATATCTTAGACAAGAGGGAGCTAAGGCAGATTAACTATTAAATCAGTCAGTTAATGCAAAAGCCTGCTTCCTCTCCCTCATTAATGTGAACACACATGTAGATTCTAGCTACCAGTTTAGTCCTCCGACCTGCCAAGCTCTGCCAGACCTGTGCTGGCTCTCCCTGGCTCAGCCCCTCTGCAGAACCCTTCCTCATTGTGTYTCTCTCTTAGCCTTTTATTCCCCAGATACTGACCTGTTCTGTCCAGATTTTTCACTTTTGTTTCTAGCTGCAGTCTGCCTTACTATTTGTGCTAGGTTCCTGCAACTAAACCTGGGCTTTACTCTCTTTCAGAGTGTTTTCTGTGTGAATGGAAGATGGGGAAGCTAAGGGAAGAAGAGAATAGCTGAAGTTAATCTAGCATAGACAAACAGAACTGTTTAGCTCCAAYATTCAGCAGAAAACAGCAAAGGTGGAAAAGGCCTCCCGAACACAGCTGATTCATCCACAAAAACCAKTAATTAAAAAGGAAAACCAAAAGCTATTCACGCAGTTATAAAGGATTACTCAGAGATGTTTCAGCTCTCCTATTTGTCTTAGTCAGATAATCTGACATAGACTTAGCTCATTCGGTTCAGACAATGAAAGTTCCCACTGTACTCAAGTTATGCTTCAGATTTGTAGCATATTAAGCCATAGAAATACAGAATCTTAGGATAATTTATGTTGGAAAAGACCTTAAAGGTCATCAAGTCCAACCATAAACCTTACACTGTCAAGTCCACCMGTAAATCATGTCCCTAAGCACCACATCTACRCATCTTTTAAATACTGCCAGAGATGGTGACTCACCAGCTTCCCTGGGCAGCCTATTCCAATACCTGAGTAATCTTTCAGTGAAGAAATTTTTCCTAATATCCCATCTAAACCTCCCCTGGAKCATCTTGAAGCCATTTCCTTTTGTCCTATCACTTGTAACATGGGAGAAGAGACCAGCACCCACCTCGCTATAACSTGCTTTCAGGTTCCARTTAACAAATTTGTTTCTTCATATTTTGCCTTAGATTCCATTAGGTGTTTCTAATAGAAATGTCATTTTTCTTTTGGTTTGGCATTTTCAGCTTGCTCCAATACTTTAAGAATAGTGTTTACAGTGGCAGGCRTCTTTACATACCAGAAATTCTACAGCACACGTCTTATCATTTGGTTATAAGGCAACAGTRCATATAAAGAGTTCATGACTCTTTAATCCTAAATTGTCTGCTTCCCAGTACCAGATACTATCAGGTATTCTCTAAAAATACCTAATAAAGCAAGGAAAGGCATTTTGCTTTCACACCGAAAACTTCTCCATAACCTAGTAAAAATGAGGACAGACCAACAAAACTGTCCACCTGTTCAATAAAGGATTAAAAGAAMAGTTCAGAATGCATAGCTCACTTCCTATATCATTACTTGTACTTCTAATTTCTAGATAGCAAAACTATCAAAATAAGGTTTTAGCACGTATCAGGTCAAACTCCTTTAATAAAAAATATTTATCTGAACTGCTCCATTTCCTAGAAAAAGTGTGCAAGAAGCATGCAAATGTTAGCCATTAATAAAGGAGTCAGCTTTATGTCCCATATCAAATCAAATGAAAACAAGTGTTTATATAAAACAGGTCTCTAATATACAGCCACATTTTGTACGCAAATATCACACAAATAAAGGTAAATCATATCTACCTTAGAATTCAAGAGTCAAATGTCACTTTTTCACCAAATGACATTCAGATCAGTATTTATGCAGATTCACTATTTCATTTCACTGTTCCATTAACCCTGCAGCTCTGTGCCTTATTTCAGTAGTAGTAAATAATTCTGCAACTCATCACATTGTAAATATATGAGAATTCCAACTCATTTATTGGAATTCTTTATCCTATTCATTGAATGCTGTAACACTCAGTGGAATACAGGTATGTTGTGCTATCACTGGACCATCTCGGGACAATGTAAAGACAAACTGAAGAACACATATATTTACTGGTTTTAAAACTTGAAATTACAATCTTAATAACAGGGAGGATTTAAATACCCACACCAACCAAAAGTGAAACTGATAAACCAMTTCTTGCTCTATCCAAATCCTTCAACAACTAAAGCACAGAGTGCATGAACCCAGAGGTACTGTCAAAGCCCACCCACGAGCGGAAGTCACACATATCCTTATTTCTGGCAAATGGTGATACAAGAGAGCTAACCAAAACTTTTGCTTCAGCAAACTTTATTCCTGGTACATAAACAAAAGAAATTGGAATGGGCATTGCACTTTCTGGGAGAGGTTTGTTAGCAAGAATCATCATTTGTATTTGYGTTTTCCTACCAGTCCAAGAACATAATTTAACTTCCCAGGTGTCTGAAGCACTGCTAATATACATTTCATGGTTGGATAAACATAAAAATGCCTACATAAACAGGAAAAAACATGAGCTGAAAAATGCTGCTGTCATCAGCAGAGCTAAGTGGCACCAAAAAGATAGATACAAGGTTTTTAAGTGTTYTAATTTTTCAAAAACTAAGGAAACGTAAATTTACAAGTTTGATCATGCAATATATTTGAAGAAATTTTCAACAAACACAAGAAAACCTTGATGTTTTGAAATCAGTATGAAGGGTTATTTTTATTTCCTTTCAAAGTGTCACGGTGAAAAAAAAGTTTAAAACTTTTTTTAATATTTGTGTCATTTCTGGTGTTGCACTCAGATGGATACTGATTATTTACAAGCAAAGGATCAAAAATCAAAGCAATAAACGCTCAAACGGAACACACTCTACCCTTTTGCTATGGAAAAAATTATTGAAAACAAATAGGAATATACATCATTTCAAAGTTTATTCCTGATGTTGAGCTTCAAAGCTTAAAAAGCCTCAAACTCATAATGCTGTGGAAAATATAAGTATGCTATAATATTATTRTATTTGGTAAGTGAAATGCAATGGTAATTTTTCTTGTTAAACACACATGATTTATGTGCACAGAGAATCTGTCTCCTGTGATTACTGGAATGTGGTCCCACAAGATGCCAGAGACACTGTGCCTTGCTCCATGGGTTTCCTGCCTGGAGATGAGCTGAGTTCAATCCACACCCCAAACTGTGCAGAGAGATGCTGCGCAAATGTGGGTATCTGAACACAAGACCTGGGAACTTTTTCTTGGCTATGAATATAAACAGGAGGAACTTCAACAATCTTACCTGTAAACTGGTCTAACAAACTAATTCTCCCAGAAGGAAAATTCTGGGATCTGAAGCTAGTCAAATTAAGCCACCTGGCATAGAAACAGAGGAAAACTGTAGACCTATAAAGGGGCTTGGGAGAAGTGGRGGGTGTACTGTATTTTTTTTTTTTTTTTGCCTAAAGATAGATCTTCTGCTGGCATTAATTGCTCAGAAGAGTGGACATTTATAAAGAGCTTGATTTATTAATATTGGCAGGATTTTCTGCACTGGCAGCTGTTGTACCTCCTTCAATGTTACTCCTAGAATTTCTTTCTTTGCAATGTCACCACTGAATGCTCAAGGAAAAATYTTAGAAGTGGACAGGTGTGGTGATTAGCTTCAGTGAGCAACCAGGGAGAGACTGCTCATGGAAGAATGAGGTTTATCTGAAATACAAGACTCAGAATATGGTTTCTCTGCAGGGACAGGAATGGCATCCTGTGACAAGGCATGGACAGGRGAACTACAGATGGCTAAGCTGGGTAAAACTTTTGCAAAAATGACAATAAAACACATTTTGTTTAAAAATGGACTATGGTTGCCAAGATATAGGTATAAATTTAAAAGGAGGAAAACCAGAAATACAGAAGGCATAAGAGTGTGTCCAGGTACAGGTTTTTATGTTGAGAAAGGAACCTCTTGATATGCTAAAACATACATGCAGGAAAAATAATTTCAACATTTCATTTAATTCAAGAAGTTATCTGAGTTTCCAGAAGCAGCAAACATTTCCTTATATTCTGCTTGGTCATTGTCAAAGCTAACACATTTTTTTAAAGTCTCTATTTTTCAAAGGTGCTTTACCATTTCTTCTATGCTAGACAAACTGACACATCACAAAACACTATGTCACAAAGGACAAGCAGGAACAAACCTTGAACAGGTCTCGGGCACATTTTCCTTGGCWGAGCAGTGCACTCAAAAATCCAACCTGTTTTTGCACTGTGTGAGCAGAGCAAGAGCTTTGGAGACAGTTTAAAGGCAACACMCTAACGACTGGAAAGGCACAGCAATAAAAACTGCCTAGGTCAAATTACCACTCTGCATATGCCCAGTATGGCAAGTAAAACAGCAAGGGCATTACTAAGGCAGCAAAACTTGGTATATTGATTCAACAGCTCACTGCTGAGCTTATCAATGTTAAACAGATCATCCAGGATCTTATGCTACAACCAGGCAACATTATTCCACCCAGTGTTGAAATTTCAGACATTTTTCACAATATTGATGTTGCGAAACATCATAACAAAGAGATGTTACCTTAACTTACGCATTCACTCACTAGCTAATATGGGGAAGAGGATCTATTTTAACCTCTGYTGGCTGATGTGATGTGTCAATGCCACCAGTACAGCATGACAGCACTCTGAGAGGCAGCAAGTGATGCTCTTCTCAGCTAAAGGATAAACTACTACTTCAAAAGCAAAGTATCTGAGAATAAGGGCCAACCTGACACCAGACTGCACKAGTTTAAAACCTCTCTTAAGAATAACAATTCCTGTGCAGACAGCCTTCTGCAGACACAARGCAGCTTAAGAGCCATTCAGCATGGTCATCACCAGTACACTGCTATATAACACAACAGCCAACTTCGATTCAGCTTAATGAATGCAATGTTAAACCACTCAYTTCAGCATTTCAGCAGGAGTGAATCATGTGCAGAATCAACTTCTGTTTTTTTCCTTTTAGCTCTAAAACCAGGAAACATAGCAATTCCAAAAGCCTGATCTTGAAGTCAAACCACAGACTGAATATTCAGTTTAAGAGTCAGACAAAAAAAAATACAACAATTGTTATTAATGTGTATAATATGTAAAGACAGAGTAATGTAAAGGTGGTTGGGAGGACAGTCAGCCTCTTTGTCACTCTGCAGAACATGAATTTCTATTTCCAACATGGAAATAAATTATTTTAAAATATCTCTCTGATAAATCACAACTTCCTCTTTTCACATTGCTTCGTAGAAGACAAAATAACTGTCAAAATGTTCAAAGCAACTGATAAAGATTCCAAGCACCTTTAAAATGGGCTGTAGGGAGTTCCAATTGAGACCCTGAAGCATCAGGGACAAATGTGAAACAGGTTAGACCGCATAGTCTTTGTAACAAACTTAAGTTTCCAGACAGCTTCAATGGCAACCTCCCTTACTGACTCTGCACTCCAGCTCTTTCATGCTGCCTTCACAACTCAAGGCTTCSTAACATTTCATCTGAGCTGGTTCAACTTTGATTAGCTGGGATTCAAATCTGTTTTACTGAAAAACATGTAAGAGTGGAATGAACCCACTGACACAATATCAAATCTGTCTCTTGGTTCATTTTTGTTCCTGAATGTAAGGTAAATATTTTGTGAAAGATCATAAATTGCAAGATGAATATCAGAGAGAAGCCAGAGTCAAACCTTCAGTGCAATTTCTCTGCTAATAAATTATTTACAAGAACAGAATGTCAAATAATACACAAAAAGACATTAGGCAACTTATCATCTCTGCTTCACTTGGGTTGACAAGCAGATTTGAAAGGACTACTTACCATATAACCAGGAAATATGGAGAATAAGATAGGAGCACAACAAAGGAACTGTTAATTGTGAGTTAAGGATAATATTAGCTTAGGGACCACATGACTGCAACTGATTTGTACCCAAAACAACTACTGGTTGCTCAAGAAACTTAAGCAACTATTGGTGAATGGATGCAGGATTAAGGCCTTACGTGCCACCACCTCGATGAGGAAGGAAGCCGGGCAGGCAGCAGTGCAGCTGGGCCCAGCCATGTGCCCTGACGCTCCCCAGCTGTGCTCAGGCTGGCTGCATGCAGAGGGCAGCACAGCCAGCAGAGCCCCTGCCGGCAGGAACAGCCCTGGCATCCCCAGCACAACTCCCACCAGATGGCTTCCCTCTCGTTCCCACGGTGTGGCCAGGAAGGCAGGACAGTGGTAGCACATGCTGCTCTCCTGGTATAGCTGCTCCTGCCACCTCCAAACTCASAGTAACACAGCCACCACCACCCCGCCTCTATGTACCAGCCCCTTCCTAAAATATTGCCTGTCTGGTGCCAGCYTTACGTCCCACTTCCCTTATCGCACTTAACACTTGCTCTGACCCTTTGTGACTACATAAGTCAAATCAGTAAAAAAAAATCTTGTAATTAAGGGAACTGAATAAATAGAGCTGAAGCCCTCTTTGGGGATRTATTGCAAGAGAATGTAAAATAAAAACAAAAGAAAATCCATTTTTAAGGCTCACAAGCACCTTATATGCAGAGAGTTAGTGTGYATCAAAGCAGAAGATCTGTAGGAAAAGACCAGCTGGTCACTAGCTGTGGCAAGGAGAATTTTTTCCACAGTGCTGTCCAAAGCATACTAAGGCACATCACCTCAAGTTTCATTTTTCATTAAGCAAATGAAGTCCATCTCTGTGATTAAAAAAAAAAGGAAACAAAACAAAAAAAAAAAAAAAAAAAAAAAAAAAAAAAAAAAAAAAAAAAAAACTAACCAAAAAAGCAGAAGAGCTTACTAAGGCTGCAGAAGACTTTCCTGGATTAGCAGCATTCTCTCAGTCTGCCAGAAAAATCCTTGCCAGCTTCCAAAAGTTCACCAGACATTCACAGAAAAGGACAAGAAACAGGAACTCTGATCAAGGAGTCTCTCRGGAGCAGAAGCCTATCCATCACACATGAATTCTACTGTTAATTGTCTATTTTCTTTTTTACTGTCTGAATAGTTTTGTATGTTCTATCCTCTTTTTTATAAAGCTACCACTGGAAATTATATCACAGCACATTATAKACTGCCTGTAGGAATATTCTTGGCTTTAGACCCCATGAACTCAATTTATCTTTTTTCGTTGAGTTCCAAATTTGTTAGGCATACCCCACTATTTTCATTTRTGATATAAACTTGTCTGACTTGTTCCCCAGCTTTAGTGATCTGTCAACGCTTGGTAAAGGAAAATGGTTTAGCATTACAGTTCTCTGCTTGGTCTATGCCACCAGATTAAGTAATTTTTTTTTTGTCTAGTTGAATGTGAGGCACACTGAGTATATTGAATATTAAGCACACATCCACTAGAAGAAGATGAAAAATTTGAGAAAGATAAACAATATTATCAGCAAGCCAGGTTACTCATGTGAAGACATAAAAGAGATTTATATAGATCCAYCACCATGTTTTAGTACTGAACACGGATTTTAAGAAAGTCTTCTCACTAAAATAATTTATTTTTTAAATTACACGCATGTGTCTACAAGATTTTCTGCATACTGATCCTGCTGTTTGTTCAGAACTAGCCTTTCAGATYAGCAGTCTTAGAATGTGTGAAAAGAGTGCATGTGACCACTTTTCCTCACCTCATTCTGCTACAGATTTGCACTCAGTCCTTACACAGCACTTAAACAGCCAAGGTGAATTACGGATCTGTCAGATTTGTCTTCTGCTCTTTACTCCAACCTACAGGATATATTAAGGTATTTCCCTTCTTTGTAGGRTATGAAAAGCCTCTGAAGCACGCACTATACTGACATAGATGGTTTTGCACTTCCAAAAATGGCCATGAACAAATGTTTGAAGTCCGATTCAGCATAAAGCTCACAGTTTCCTGGGGATCCATAGCATGTGTGCACCAATATTTTGCCAGGAGCAAAATTTTACTAGAATTTATCACCATGAAATATTAGTCTTTTTATAGAAAATACACTCACCTAGACAAAAACGTTTCCCATCTTTCATTTGAACAGAAACCAACAGACACATTAAGCCAATTTACAAATTGTGCCAATTTTGTTCAGCAATTAGGTGTTTTTCCCACAGTTCTACTGGCAATTTGTTTAACACGGTCTAAAAATGCAGGTCTGAATGCTACATTCAATTTTCAAGAACACTGCATGGATATAGAAGGATGTGAGTAACTCTAGGAACTTCTGCTCCCCAAAAATGCAGGGAGAATAAATAAACTTTGTTATAAAGTTCCTTGGAGGGTTAGGTTATCACATTAAATTAAAAAAAAAAAAAGGAAAAGAAAAAGAAATCCAAACCCAAACAATAAATACTCATTAGTGAAAAAAAAATTTCAATTTCAATTCCAACCAGTAAGTAAAATGTTTCAAAGTATAATCCCCTGTTACTGCCACAAGAATAAGAGAGTAAGAAGCGTCTCTTCTTTTTGCAAGAGCGAAGTGTTTACTGTTCTTTCAAAGACTGGAAATCTGGCATGGGAAAGAGACATATGTCACAGGAAAATAAAAAGTTAAAACAGTAATAAATATTTAAAYACAAACAGAGGTTCTGGAATTTATCCCTGTGCATTTGAATCAGCTYGCAGGGCTCCCCTGTGACTTTGGACATTTTGTCAGGCAGCTCTAGGTTCATAGTTTCTAAGCTCTAATTTGCTTTAATCTTTGTGATTGAATAATGATGAACTGCAGAGCCTGGAACTATGCAGCAGAAGCCTTTCATCCATCCATCCAGTTTCTTTGCAAAATGCCTTCTGCCACTGATCACTGTTTCTCTTAGCCCATTTGTTGAACACTAAAGTAAATTTCACAGTCCCCCAGCCATAATTTAAAAAGTACTCAGACAAATTAATGGAAGCCTATGTCTCACATCCCCATCTATGTTAATGAACTGCCTTTCCCAGTTGTATCATAATTACCAATTTGGTCAAAATAAGCTTTAACTAGCACTCACAATACATTTTCTATAAACACATGATTGTATTCTGAAATACAACRCAGTAGGCCAAGCACCCAGAGAGTAAAAGAAAATCAAAGGACATGYTGGCATGGAGGTGATTGTTCTTTTATTAGATTGCCTAGGAAAATGGAGCTTCTGCTATCCTGCTGCAYGTATATACCCACACAAGGGTGAAGGATGGGCAACACTTTCATGTCTGAAGAGCCTTTACATGTCTGCAGTCTCTTCCCTATACTCAACTGCAGTGAAATGTGTCATACAAAGAACTGTACTGACAATGAAAGTTCCTAAAGGTTTTGTGCAAACACACAGCTGGATAACAGTCTCCATTATAAATCCAACTGGCAATTAACACATCCAACAGAGATGTGAGCTTTCATTCTTGATAGATAGCCTACCACCTCAAAGTAAAGCAGAGACAAATCTTTCCTAGTGGGCATCTGTTGACTTCTAGAATAGCAAAACATAAACTGTAAGTAGTTTAATGTCTCATATCAGCAATTAATACACTTGCTTGCTGATTCATCTTACAGAATGAGTAGCTGTCAAGGTGCTGTGGGACAGACAGAATCAATATGGGCAGTCCTCTCTCTACTTCAAAGGGGTAACTTAGACTGTTACTACTATGTATTTAMACAGTACTTTCCATTAATCCTATATGCACATGCCTCATATATTAGAGGCCTTGCCAGAAMATGAGTATTTAGTAAGATGGTGAAGCCATCCTAAAGCAAATATTAATAACTGGTTTGACAGTGTTTTCTAGCTGGCTTCATACTAGGTTATCTTTCCACTTTCATTCAAATTATTCCTACATTTCAGCTTTATTTTATTATTTTGATAACAGGGAAAATGTAATGTYGTAACAAAATCATATACAGATTTTCCCATTTTCCCCACATAGCAGTTTTAAAATTAAATACTAATGCAGGAAAAGATTTTTTTTTTAAGTCAGAATTTGAGAAGCACCATGGGCTACTTTCCCATCTGTTCAGCTGTGTATTTTTTAAAGACAAACAAATATGCAATTTATTTAGGGAATTTATAGCTCTCTAAATAATAACTCACTACTTCCTTTTACAGTGCTGTAGTAGAAAAAGAAAGTATTTGTTTAGCAGTTGTGGCTCTATTCACAAACAGAATGGCTGCAGAGAGATCCCTTCAAGTGTTTATTATACTACATGAATTCTAAGACTTCCAAGTRTTCTTCCTTAAAATGTATTAGTTAAGTCAGAGACTGCTAAATGAGCAAATACAACTTTATAATAAATTTAACTGATGTCAAGAATAGATTTAGGCAAATCCATTTTAAAGGCTCCTACAACAAATCAAATTATTTTCCAGGTTTGTGTAATGTTCTACCAAAAAGCAATACATCAGAGAGTGTAGTGACCAAGTATACAGTAATTTGCTATGAGATCATGGAAAACGTTTTTGAGAAACCAAAACTACACCTAAATCAGTAYCTAACATGCTACATACATCCACTGTCTCTAACAACTGGAAATAAACCTTCATGTAATAATTAATTAATGAAGTCTCAAAGTACTAACTATGTGTGCACAAAGTGTTAATTTAAGCTAAGTGAGATAAATGAACCAAAATAAATTTATTTGTTCACAACGTGAACAAGTCTATGTGATGATCACAGAGTAAATCAAATTCAGAGTTCCAGTTCACTGTTGAGACCCTGCCCTATTCYRTACACTTRGCACTGCCARACTGAAAAAAAAGTWGGTTTAAATTAAAACTTAAGAGTTCTGAAATTTTCTTAAACTTTAGTAACGAAAATCTTACACAGAGCTTGAGGTAAAATTCTACAGTATAGATAAGTCAATTTGAAAAAAATTGTAACAGACCAGTTTAACAACCAGTTGTTCACACAGCTTCTGACCAGCCTATAAACCACAACCACTCACCTCTCTTCAGTTAAAACATGTTCACCAGTCCTTTCTTCCAGCACTACAGTTGGTTACTATGTTAATTTTGGACTGCAACCTCTGAGGAAGAGAGTAGGGAGTATAACAAAAGACCAAGCTCTGTTTTCCAAGGAGGAGGCAGGTCAGCTGTGCAGTCATCCAGCACTACCCACTCATTGGAATGCTCACTGCCCACTCCAACATTTCAYGAGCATGATGGAGAGGAGCCAGTGAACACCAGAATCCATGTCTTCTTTTTGGGCCTCCCTACACTCCACATCATCACAGTCTGGATTCAAGAGTAAGACCTCTCTTCACTAATTCACTGCATTTTTTAATTCACTGTACATTCAAACTAATGTGTAATTTCTCTTGATCAAGCTGTTCATTCTTACATCTTTTTTCTGTTTTTTTAAACTAAACTCTTGACACTTTSAATTTTCTGTTGCTGAACAGATGGAAACAGATCTAAGTTCAAGGAACGTAACACCTATCACTGCCACAACTGTCACCACATGCTGAAGATTCCTCCATCAAGAAAACAGGGATGTCTTATCAAACTGAAAGYAAATTTCCAGGTAATCTGCCCTTATCTGTTATGTACTGCCTAAAGGCAGATGTCTGAAAACATTCACATCAAGTATCTGCAGTTTCACCAAAGAAATATATATTAAATAGTTTAAAATTAAGTAGTCAAGTGTAGTTATTGAAACAAGAAACACTACTTTCATGCCCTGAGCCAGGATGTATTAATACACAGTGATACAAACAGTAGATACTATTATTGGATTAACAGGACAAAAATGTAAAAAAAAGAGTTTCCATTATTAAAAGAAATAGGCATTAAGATCTCACTGAATTATATAAAGCTATTCCTACAAAACTATTGAAAATTATCMRCTGGAAAAAAAMCTTCTCATTTAGGCTTGAAATCAGYTCCAGATGGAAACCCTCTGCAAGCATCCTAGCAGAAGTTAAAATCACAACCCAATGTTATAAAGGCAGATTTTCAAGTAGAGCATTTTTAGTTCCATAAGAGACAGAAAAACATGCATTGTGGAAATTTCAGGCAATTCAGACAGTCATGGGCTGGTGGTAAGAACAAAAACCTCAGTAAAYGGCTAAATACAGCACCTAATGCTTGGCTTTACTAAACAAAACCTTTGAAAACAAGAGAGAGGTTCAGTTTGACGTCAGGGAGGAAGAACTAGCAGAGGCATGTAAAGAGAAGATTTACCAGGCCAGGAAGATGATCCTCACTTGTACTTCTGAATAGATTTGAGAAGGGTATGCAGACTGAGAAAGATTATCTGACAGAGGGTCAATCCCTGTACAAGCACAGGCTGCTCGCTACTTTACATAGGTGTAAYAGAAGCCACAAGAACATCCAGCCATGTAATGCTGCTGCTCTCATGATCAAAGATGGCTTTATWACAAATTTCCAAATTCCAGGGCTATCAAGGGTGAAAAGCACACAGTATATYATATTTGACACACATATGATATTTATCTGCTACAGACTGTTATCTACTCTGAACACATGTATGCACACAAATATGTGTACAACATACRTTGTCTAAGCTGGAAGCCAGTAAAGGATATAACAAAAATACTGTGGGGGGGAAATCATAAGTGTGAAGGAGCTGTCCTCAAACTACAAATTTTGTCTTCCCTTCAGGAAAAAACTGGTTGAAAAGCAAAAATCATGCCTTATGGCTATTTAAAAGAAATATATTCTCTGTATATACGTATCACTAAGCAGAAATAGAGACAAATGTTATTCCTGAAGTTTTACATATGATTTGATAAGTGTTTTCTATTATGTTACTCCTATCATGATGCCACCTTTATYTCAAAGAGGTGGCATATATGCTCAYTGCTGTACATACAAACAACAAAGAAAATTCCCCACATACCASTTCTTCCCTGAATGATGTACTTTTATATCACTGTATCACWCYATTATAGGATTATTATGCTGAAGATCTCACAGGCTTCCCGAAAGTAAGTCTCAGAACTATGAATCTCATAAATAACCATGACTAATCACATGCTGCAAGATACCAACCAAGAAGATGGCCAGGAAAAACCTAATGCATAGCATTCCTGGTGTGATGGATTGCAAACACGGGAGCAACTGACATGATGGGCATGCAACATGGGAGATAGGAAGCGACATCAGTAATGGCTATCTCTAAAAGAGCCCAAGGTTTCTGGAGCAGAACACACCCCCCCCTCCCAAACGTGGGGTTTGCCACAAGCAACCACCCTCAGCATGTTCACTGACCTGYAGCAGAAATATTGTGTCCAAGGTTCTACCAGGAGCACTTCAGCAAGGCCTTGCACACTGGGTAGCTACTCAGACAGAAAGGAACATCACACAAGTAATTTCACACTTCAAAAGCTGCCTTGAGTATTTCAGTAAATCAAAGGCTTCCCAGACTGATGAAAACCGAGTGTGTGGTGGAAGAACATCCTCCCCATGGCTAAGGAAGGAGCTGATTCAGTCACACATCATGYCTGTCCTGCTCTTGCAAAACACCTGCACTCTTCTTCCAAGTAACTGTAGGCAGGCTGCTATGGAAATCAGCAAYACAAATGCCATGAGCATTACCCCAAGAACAACTTCTCTAAATAGAGAACAAAAAAGTGTCCCTTTTCCAGCAGCTACAGACTGTGAGCAGCAGAACCTCCAGAAGCCTTCAAATTGTCAGCAGCAGTACCCTTYACTTTAGATATCTGCTGCATGTAACACACCAGGTTATTTTTATAAATTACTGCTTCGTGTTTTTTTATTTCCATTATTTTAAAGTTTTAAACATCATTCTGAAGATTTGATTTGYAGACTCTAGAGGAACCCTCATCCTAAACTGAAGGCTAACTAGRTATGTGCTATTGGTACATACAGCTCTTCCCTACTACAGCACTCACTGTGCTGAGTAAGTTTGCACAGTCTGAAACTAAAAAGTCAAATACTGCCCCTGATCTTCACCCTGAATGGGCCCCAGTACTGTGAAAAAAAGGGCTTGTATTAGAGACTATAATTTTGATGTCTAGCATTACACTGTAATACTTCAAAGAATGTTTTCAGGTTGTTTATCATGATTTCTAAATATAAGTGTATTTCAGATGTATGGTGGTAAGAAAATCTTTCAAATAAAAGATGGTATTTATGTAATTCAACCTTCTTTTTAARCTAACAAAAAGCTTTGACAAACAGATGTGTTTTGACCACAGGTTTTGAACACGGAGCCGGACAGTTTATGCACTCATAAATATAGTTTACTACAATGAGGTGTATTTTTTAAAGATGAAGGACTAGCTTTTCACACAGTGGCATCTCCAGCTACTTACATGCCATAAACCTGCAGAAAGTGACATTTAGCCATAATTGCAGAACTTCAAAGTACTTCACAGGTTTTGTAMGCTTTTGTGCAGAGGGTTTTTCAGCACTTTAAATGCCTCCAGAGAGAGACATTATACGTAGGAAGATCTAAGATACTTCTTGCCATCCAGAAAAGACAATTCTGCTGCCATGAAATTAGGAAGTTAAGCTGGTATATTGCTTTGTAACTCAAGTAATATAGACACTTGATCCATGAAAGCAGCCTCCTTCTCATCTACTTTCTCTGAAGCAGAATTAGTATTTAGAAGGCACAGAACCTTATTTTTATACTTTTAGAGTTGCCTCTAGAGGTGCTTCCAGCTGTTTTTCCCAGATCTACCTGCTGGAAAGTAAGGTGCCCAGACAACTTTCCTACAGAAATTGGAATTGTGAAATGAGGTTTGTAACTCATCATAGTTTCCATCAACTTCTGAATACTATAGAGTCTATTTTAAAAACAGGTGTGTGTAGGAAGCCAAAGTTATGGCAGAATTCATCTTAAGACAGAGGTACATGGATGTTCATGTACTGAAAGGCAAAAAGAATGAGAAATCCTGACGATTCTGCCTCTGTGTCTCTCCTAACATGAGGCAGCACAAGAACCTCAATGATTTGCTTGTTGCTTCTTGTGCACTTTGAGGCCAACCTCAGACAGCCCAAAATACCCAGAGCTTCTCAACTACATCCACATATGTACCTGCAGAAGGAAGCAGTCCATCTAAGGATGCAACTGAACTCTTGTACATGAGCTCCTGCTCTAAATATGGGGAATTCATGGAACTTTTGAAGAACAATGACACAAATACTGCCTTACCCAGACATTTCTGAGAGGGAAAGGGAATACKTTTCTGGCAGKACTCTCCACAAGCAGCAGGTCTGTATTTCAAGGATGCAATTCTGAAGATTACTGAACAATTGCAGTCTTGGAAAGCACCTCTTTCCCCTCAAAAAAAAAAAAAAAAAAAGACAGAAGCTCTCTCATCAAATATCTTGCTTCTGTCCTTCTTCCAGTTCTCTCTGTGCTTTGTCTAGAAATGCAACTATTCACCTTTTCCTCTTTTCAAGGGTCATATATGTCCTTTTTCTATCACAGCATAAAGAATGAAAAAGCAAACCCACTATATTTTACTGCCTTCTTTCATGCAGTCTGGCTAGACCTTTATAACCCCAGCTACTTGTGATCTCAGGCTCACAGTTCCACAGCCATCAAAAACCTGTAGAGAAGGCATAAAGGTGTATACACATAGTGGTCAGTACTATCATGCAGTAACTAGCAGGGGAAATGTTATGTCTTTTCWTACTCTTTATACTAAAAGGAAGATGATGGACAATGTTCTTGCAAYTTTTCAAAAGTGAACTGATGCCCAAAGACTTTTCTTTTCATTTCCCAAAATGTTAGGGGGTTTTTCTGCMACAAATGCCTTTGCTGCATTTAGACAAATACAGGTAATACATAATARTAAAATATTAACAGTAAAACCAAAAGTCAAGACTCATTTCCAAGAGAAAAAGTCATGGATTCAGTGCTGTAAARACAGGGTTTCTAAGAATTATATATGAATCTCAGTAAAGAGTCATACATAGACACAAAGAAGCACAGCACAAAGAACTACAGAATCTTAGACCTGAGCAAAGATTGGGTGTAAGATGTAACACATGGGGCAATAATGCTTGAGATTAACCTTCAAATTTTCATTTCTGAAAGAATTATTGTAGCATCATGAAGAGGTTAAAAAAAGGCAGTAAGATGTACATGAAAGGCCACGTTGTGCAGGAGCAGAGTGACAAATGGCAGTATCAAATCACTGTTAACAACTGGATTTCTCCATTAATCAAAGCATGTAATAATACCTATCAAAAATCAGAAGGTTTAGGTTTTTTCTAAATTAAAAAAACTTTGCAAACATCAGTAGCACTGAAAACATGGAGAATAATACAATATATAATCACTGATAGATTATATCACTGAAGATCAGCTCTCCCTTTGGAGGTGAAGTAAGTTATTTAATGTAGTAAAAAGGAAAGCTGATGAAGAAAACTGATTAATAAAATGAAATTTAAGCAATTTTAATTAAAACACCCAAGGAACCAGCCCAGACAACATCACAACTGTATAAAACAGTACATTGTGAAAAGAAGCATATGATGAACTATTACTGTAAATGCTTATGAATTAACTAGCTGAAAGACTAATGACACAGTGCAGAAAGAAATTATCTCCTTGTGCATTCAGTTATTGAGAAAGGACCTTTCTTATCTCAGCAAGCTTAAATAAAATGAGAAGTGATCATCATCACATGTTGTCATGATTTCTATACACTTTGCTTGGAAACACCTCTAGCACAGTTGTAGTATGCTTCCAATTAAACTCCTTCACAAATGTCACTGAATCTGACAGAGAAGAAAAATTTGAAAAAGCAGCAGAGTGGCTATTTTTGCACTTAGGTCAATGGAGTTACTTAGTTTAGGGGAAAGGAACTGCAGGACAAGGATCCTGCCAGGAACTGCACCCCTGGAAGGATCCTATCTTGCCCCATTCATAACGTGCCAACCACACTGGCTCCTCAGCACTGTAAACCCAGTTTGTTCTTGCTTCCATTTCTCCACCTGATTTTGAAAAGACTATTTCTATGYTTTACCTTTTCATCTTTTACATTTTACCTTGGCATTCTGTGTCCATAAAGCTGTTTCATAAAAAAATAAAACACGTAACTCACAGAATGAGAACAAAAGCACTCCAGACATTAAAACCTGCAGAGACACAAGACGTGATGCTGACTTTTACTCAAAACCTATCTTCAGTGAGGAAACTCTATACATGCATCAGTGCATGTTTTATCACTTGAAAACAACTGCATTGCACTGACCAAACTCTTACGYTTCACATAAATGTCTGCCATTTAATAACTAATTAAACTTCTTCATTCACATGCAGCAGAACTGTTTGTGAATTCTGCTGCATTCAGGGACATACAGCTGCGATACCAACTGGTAATGGATACAGGCAGACAGCTGTGAGTGATGAAACCTAGGGCTGCATGACAACTGCAGAGATGATGATTTCCCCCTCCTTTTTCACTTGAAAAAAATCTGATTAGCATAGATTAGTTCCCAAAGCCTGTTTATAATATATATAAAATGATAGGAGAGCGAGCAAAGCTCTTTCAAGCATAATTCTAATGACTTTACTTCTTTAGGGGTCAAAAGCAAGTCAAAGAAAATCAATGTCCATTTGTGTTGTTGAAGCTGCAGCATACAGTTCACTATTCAGAACTGTTACAAGAGTCAATCAAAACATTTTGGCATATAGAGAAACCAGAAAAAGCTATCTCATATAATTATGAATGAAGATATATTTAGCATAGCAAATGCAAAACAGCAAAGCATTTTAGAAACAATTCTGTAATTAAGAATCAGTGCCTTATATTAAGGCAAATATTAACAGCTACACTAAGTATGAATATCAAAGTTTAAAAATATTTTTAAATATTCCCAAGTTCTTAGTATTATACCTGTTGAAATCAATGACACTTTTACACTAAATTCAATAAAAATAGCAAAATAGTCTTTACACCAAGAAAGAATCAGAGGATATKATTACTATCACTCATGATAGTCTGTCATTTGTACAAGACAATGAAATTCCTTTTGGTTTTTCACAGAAAACAGAAGAAACTGGAATGTCATAAACAGCACTCCCATTCTCAYTTCTTTATGGTTAGCTGTTTTCTAAATAAATTCAACACAAAAAGTGGAGGGGAAAAGGCATGGGKTTTTTTTTACTCAAACAGCTTTAGTTTACACTGAAATCTATTCGAAAAATTTTACCAAAAGCAATATAAAATTTACTTAAAATGCCATTTCTRACATCTTCAACATGAAACCAAGTATACTGTTCACTGTCTGAAAAAAAACACATTGAGAATGAACAAAAAATAAAATAAAATAAAGCCAAACTTTAGAATAATCTGACAAATAAAGTGTTCTTCCTCTGGTGTTATCTCAAAAGCTCCAATAAATGAACACTTCAGAAGTGCTTGTTGCTTATCATCTTTAAAAGCACACCTYTGAACCAAAGTCTCAACCAACCAAGGAATGAACACCCAAATCTAAGAGCAAGGAACACGCTTCATAGAAAACAAAAAAATCCATCCCTGWTCCAGATGAAAACCACCTGTGGAATTGAGCAATCAATTGCACCCACAGCATCCCTAAAGCCATGAGTTTCCTCACAGATTCAGTATCCATGCCAGTATTAAAGCAGTAGAGCATCAGAGCCTTCACATCAACCACATTACACAGGAATTTCAGTACTGAAAAGCAACCTGTGAGCACCAGTGTGGGACATTCACTCCAAGTTTTATTCCACACTGGGAACATCCACTGCCACCCTCAGGGCATGACTGTTYCTGCTGTGCTCAGCTCCTGGCATGGGGGACCTCCTGCTTTTCACAGTGGAACATACAGCAGAGCCTTTCACAAACCATCCATTCCTTATCTCTCAAGTGCCTGAATGGCACAGCCAACTGTGTCCAGGAGTTATCATTTATCCATGTTCTGGCCTCATGTGCAAAACCTTAATCTCAAWTATTTTACATATATTTACATATGTCAGTCAGAACTATTGCTACTCTCATATACGTATCACAGCAAAGAACTTTTATGGTTTTGCCCAAYATCATCCAAAATAAACCAGAGAACAAATCACAAAATTAATCTTATCCCAAACACTCTTCTTGATTAATTTTCCTCTACTCATTACTTTAATAAATTGAAGAGAGCAAGTCCCCAGGAAACAACCCAGCCCTTGGCTRCTGCAGCACCAGATTCATCACACAACAGTGAGTTCCACCTCTTTTGGCCAATTCGAGCTAATGACTAAAGACAAGGCTTTGAGTCCCAAACAACAGTGACAGCCACCACTGAAGTGTGCAGCTTTGTTTCTGTATCACGTAGCTCCTCTTCTTCATAAGGGGCAGACACATCACCTACTAAATCAATTTCTCAAGACTAAATCAATCTCTCAAGATGAATAATAATTCCCTCCTTGGATAATTAAATTTATGTGTGAATTTTCCTGGATGTGTCTCCACTGCATTCCCTGGTGTTGATTACATCTSTATCTTTGAGACACGACCTGTTTTGTGTTCTGGGTTTTTAGGGKTTTTTTTAACGTATGTTTTATCTCTTTCCTCTGATCTGCAACAGGAATGCAGAAAATCTGGGTTGGCCACAACAACAGTAAGGCTTTCTGACTCTYCCAGTTATGGCAGGTAAAGCTCTGAGCAAATAGAGAAGTTTCTCTATGAAATCATGCTGAGCCAGTGTCACAGCATACTGCCAGAGGTACACACTGATGTAGCAGACTCATATTGGGATTCAACCCAACACATTCAGGCCTCTCTCTGGAAACCTGCACTGAAAGCACAGCCATGGGAAGGGCCAAGAAACATAACCCATTAAGTCCATTTGATGTTTCTTATCATTCACAACAACTCTTAGCTTTTTAACAATGAATGCAAGCAGAGCTGGTGATGACTACCAGAAAGAAATACTGACAGCTCAGGCATGAGGACCAGTGCTAAGTTACAGGAATGAAGTAATGGTACTTTCTTGAGCACTTCAGAGGGAAGAACTGAGAGCAGACTACAGCTCTTGATTGTTTGTCTTAATATCCAATCCAAGATGAATAAATAGAAATTACACACTGAACTGGGTTGGGCTGACTAGAAAAATCACATTTAATTGACAGTATTTTTAATTTTGCTTACAGGCCTTTCTGTTAGTTCATGAAAGCTATGCCCAAAAAGCCAAAAAAACATGAAAAATTAGGATATAAAAATAACTTCTGAGCTTGCCCTGAAATTTCTGAATCAAGGCCAACAATCTTCTCTAGTAAAGAGATTTACATAAAATTAAAACAAMAATGCATACAATAAAGTTGAATACAGTGTACTTTGGAAACCTCCGATTCAAAAGATCCAAGCCAAGTGGGATACAGAACATTAAACAGGATTCTAGAACAGCCTTACAGTGAAGTGTGTGATGGCCACTCCTGAATTTTTAAAATTAAAGACTACACACATTGTAAAATAAAGTGTCAATATGCTGGAAGGCCTTCTGGCAAGTACCAAGTAAAAGATAATGTGTGAAGGCAAAGGAGGTTGATTACTATCTTAAAAGTTGATGTTTTTAAAAACATCTTTAAAGACCTCAAGTCTTACCTTCCCCTATCCTTTTGATTTCCTWACAGAAAGAGCAACATTTCCTTTTTTTCACAGACCTTTTGAAAACTCGGTTCTTCAGCCACGTAAAAGAGGGAAAATCTGACTGTAAATGGAAGTCTAGAGCACCATGTTCTTTAATTCAGCAATGGGGACCTTCATTAGATTATCTCATAGCTATGGGACAAGACACTGCTGAAGCCAAAGGATAAATCATTAAATTATGTTTTCTTCCTCTCCAGGCAAAGAATGAGTATAGCATTATATTAGTTTGAAGGACTAAAACAGAGAAGGGGGGTCTGCAATATGCATCAGAAGTGACAAAGCTAATACAATTTTGTAAAACCTGTTTATTCACATAATCAGGTAGAAGCACTTACTTATGTTAATTGTGGAAACCTCGAATGTAACACAGCCCAAATGAATTCCAGATCAGTGCATGCTTCAGTGTTTCATGTTCTCCCTTGCACATGCCTAGTGAAAGCCTGCCACTCTGCAACAGAGGRAGGAATTACTACAATAGAACTATAGGCAGACTGTGCCAAAAACTATACTCTTTTTGATATGAAGCAGAACAAGCTGAGTGTTTTAAGTAACGGATAGGTTTGCATCCCACTGTCTAGCAGCAGTTATTCTAATTGTGTTTCACAGCACTGTCAGAGAGATGGAAATATGAACAAACCATRGGAACATTCTCCATAAACTGCAATCAAACAAATGACACTCCCTTCAGCCAGTTTACCTCCCACCATTAYACGAAAGGATTAGTTTCTCTTTCTGCTATAAACTTGAGTTACTTACATGTTCACCATACTGACATCCCAACATTTTTTAATCTTACGTCAATCTTGCATCTACGCAAAAATGTGTATTTCACTGCTTAAAAAGATCTCTCGCTGCTGACAACTCAAAGTGTATTAACCGGGAAAGCCTTGAGATTGCCACACACACCCACACACTCASTACAGATCTCACTGATTAGAAAATGAAATATCCAAAACTCAACAGATATTTCACACACAGTGGCATTTCTGCAGAAACATGTTTCCAACACTGCAACTTTTACTTTCATTATGATTAGCAAGTTATTTTCCCAAGTTATTTCCTACACACATACCATGCCCAGTGGCCCTGCTGAAACTACCACATTCACTGAAACTGACTGAGCTCCTAGTGAAACATCAGAGCTTAGCTGTAAATCTGTGTAAATACTTCTATGCTGCTTTCATGTTAGAATACAACATGCATCAAGGTCACTGTAACAGATTGCAGTTTTCCGATTCATAGAGAAGACACAGGAAATCAGTAAAAGCAAACTTAATTAAACAGTGTCTAAAGTTCTGCCTCCTCCCAGACCTACCCAGAATTCACACCTCTATTCCCTGCATTTCAGAGTCAGGTCTTTTCACAGGTACGGGAAGGCAGGCAGCTTAGCTTGAACGCTATCACTGCTGAAAGGTGAGCAGAACTCACTCTTTGCAGCATGACAGGTCTGCTCTGAGCTCTCCGAGTTTTCAGCTGGAGATTAAAGCCCCATGGGCCTCTTCCTTTGAAGTGGAGTTCCTCTGAGAGCAGAATTAGTCCCCTGCCTGCAACCTGTCCTCCATACACTGAAATAAATTAAAGTCAACTTTTCKTTTCATTGCCATGTCAAGTATAGCAATAAATATCCACGGGCTAAAAGCAAACAAACAAGGCTGGACAAACCACAACCTCACAGCAAGAGCATCTCAAAGAAAAACACCAGGCAGGGCACAAGAAAGTTAAGGGCATAAAAATCAAAACTCTGGGTTCACTATCTGAATCCATAGGTGCGTATGAAAGCCTAACACACATCTTGCCTCTCCCACAAGAAGCACTGATGAAAAGCAATTAAGGGACTCCTATAATGTAGTTACAGCTCAGCAAAGAGACGGCATTTTACATTATGAAATGCCTGTAAGAAGGCATCATCTCTTACAGTTGCAGAAGTGGGAAGCGCTGGGACACGAAGCTTCCTTTCYGGCTATGCACCGGAGCACCGCATCAGCGGGATGCCCACGGCGGACTCCGGTGGAGTTGGAGCGGGGCTCCCCTGCAATCCCGACCACCAATCCCCCGCACCTCAACCCCCGAGAACTGCTGCTGGCGCCGCGCACCATCCTGCCCTCTGAAGTGGGAGCAAGCGACCAGCAGCCGAAAAAAAATAAAAAAATAAAATAAAAAGTCACTCGAGACGGAGGGAACGCAACGAAAAGGAAGCAAGCGCTTACTTGTCTATACAGCACCGCCGGACGACCTCCTCGCAGCTGTGRAACGCTGTGCCGCTCGTCCTCCTCCCACCGGTCCGTGCTAGTTCCAAAATAATTCCTCCGGGCGCCGGCACATCCCCGGGCTCAGCCGAGGAGCGCAGGGAGCCCGGCCGCCTCGCYCCCCCGCCCGGTGCCCATGGTGTCAGCCACAGCCCCGGCAACTCGCGCTCCTTCCCGCCGGCGCTACCTCGGGGCGGGCCGCGGGCTAACACGGCATCGCACCCCGGCCGCCGCCGCCGGCTCGAACTCCGCCGCCGCGCTGAGGGGGAGCGAGGGGCTCCCCGCGCCCTTCCCGGAGACGGAGCGGGGGCGCCGGGCGGGGGCG
>CADDXX010000448.1:477933-504696 GCA_902810485.1 Alauda arvensis
CGTAACGCCGCCCCGCTGCCGGCGCCACCAGATCCGGTGACGCGCAGCCCTCCCACGGGCCGGCCCCCGTGCCGGAGAGGGGCGAGCGGGCGGCGAGGCGGGAGCCGCTTCCCACGGGCTGCGGGAGGGTGAGCTGGGACCACCGTGACTCGCAGGGACAGCGCGGTCTCGGGCGCGGCGCCCGAGCTGCCGGGCCGCCCGGGGGAGGCGGTGTTTCCGCGGGAGAGCACGCTCGCCCGGAGCCCGCGGAGCTCTCACCGCTCCTAGGGAGCTGCGGCTGCCCGCTCACCCCGTGCCCGGCAGGAAAGTTAAACGTCCCCCTCCTGCTTCACTCAGCCTCCGCTTTTGCTCAGCTGCTCGGGCTGCCCTTTCCGCCAGCTGTGTGACTGGGTTTCGGCTGGCAGCTCGCCGAGGGAGCGTACATTGACCCCCCACGTTGGGAAGAAATTTAGTGCCGGTTCTGTCACTTTGCCTGGCTGGCTTGGCGCGGCAGCRGCGCTGCCTTCTCCCCGCCCCGTCTCCCAGCCCCTGACCCGGAGCACGGCTCTGCGGCGCCCACCGCCACCGGCGCACAGCCAGCGCCGCTCTTCCTGGCTGCCTCGGACAAGGAGGGGGCTCAAAGGGAGCAGRAGGAGTGAGGGACAAGCTGCCCTGTGCCTCCCGAAAGCCCTGCGTGCTCCTCGCCCTCCTGTTCCGCACGCTCGTGCTTCCAGCAGCGCACACGGCGCCCTGCCAGAGATCGCCCGCAGGCATGGCCCTCCCCGTCGGACAGCGCTGCAATGACACGCTCTAACGCAGCTATCAGTCACTTACACTGGCACACCCATATATATAATACATATATATATGTATATGTATGAACACACCCCCATACGCACAGGCGGCCGCCGCGGGGAAGCCGCATCTCCCGGCGGACGGGGCCGCCTGAAGTCGACCTGTCACGGCGGAGGCAGGAGTAGAATTAACGCAGGAGGAAAAAGCGCAGGAGAGAGCCCGAGGGGAACCGYCACCGGAGCCGCCCCTCGGCGCCGGGCTCCCCCGCGCTGGCCGCGGGCTCCCCAGGCGATGCCGACAGCCGGGCTCGCCGCCCGCCGGCGCTGCGGAGAGCTGCGGGCAGGGAATCCCACGGAGCCTCTGCGCCTCCTTGGTGTGCGGGAGAGCCCCGCCGTCGTGGGGCTTTTACTATATTGGGAGTGAGGGGAACAGCAGAGGTCTCACTCGCATCTTCTGAGGCCSCTTCCAGCTCTTGGGAATGTTTCTCAGCAGTTAGGCTGAAGATGTCGGGGAGGTGGTCTCATTAAGTCCGCTAAAAGGAGATTGAGCCTTGCTTTTCTGCAGCTCCTCCGACAGCCCTTTTCCCTTCAACTTCTTTAGAATTCTTGTAATGAAAAGTGGTTTTCACGGGCATCTTACACTTAAAGACTTTTCTTCAACCAGGCTGGCACAAACAAAAATGCTTCTGTTCCTTATCTGCTCCTGTTATAAATATTACCTTCAATAATGTGCAATGAGCTATTGGGGGGGAAGGATTTAAAAAGACAGCTTCATGCAAGCTAAATGCAAAGCTAAGAGAGTTGCACTGAAGCATAAAGCTAACTGTTGGGTTGATAAATGCATTAGAAAATGCAGTGATAAGTTTCATGCCTAACTGAAGAGATTTGTACTTCAGTTCTTGTCTCGAGATACAGATCTTTATCTTTCCTTGTTTCATAGTATTGAATTGATGTCAACAGAGTTCCTGATACCTACAAASTAACCAAGCTATTTGTCCTGTTGTGGCTCTATTGAAAGATTGAATAGGTTGAACTGACAGTTTTCCTGACAARAGAGACTCTCAAGACTRAAAAAATAAATTATTAAAACTAYACATATATGAGGGCTTGGACAATTKAAATRCATGTCTGATAATYGAAATAAGTGAAAKGTAATGAACCAAAAACTAATCAGACAGTCGTGAAGTGGAACTGTAACCCTTTTTGCTCATGCCCTGCTGAGAAAGTCAACACCCAAGAGACAAGTTTGTAAACAAAGCGGAAACATTTTATGATCTTTTAATTACTTTGTCTAGAGTCAGTACCACACTCAAATTCCAACAGGGACAACCTCCTCAGTTTCCACTATCAAAGTCACCTATCAGTACATATCCTGTTCCCCCATCTGTAGAAAGATCYGTCATCTTTCATGGAGACCTCCCACTTCATTCTTTGTGTGATGGTAAAGAGTGGATAGCTCAAACAAGCAAGTTTCATTTCTCAAGAGGAAGCTGTTATATTTTAGTGCGATGTCTTTCAAACTATTCCTAGATTTATTAAAATACATGTATGCTGCAAATTTCATTACTGCTAAGAATATGCTGAAGATGAAGTCTACCAAAGCAGGTGAAAAAAGTGTACAGTATTTTTTTCTAATTATCAGACACATTGTATGATATAGGTGTGCGTTCCAGTTTTATACACAGTTAGAAGGTTACATTTGTATTGTATTTTTCCTCAGGCAGCACAAACAAAATGTAAGAAGTTTACATATGCAGAAATCACATATCAGGCAARCTTAAGATGTAGTCAACAACATGAAGCAACATTTATAACTAGAGAGGGTGAGCCACAAATGGTTTTGTGTCATATGGAGAATGTTAATTAAGAAATTTCATATATTAAGCTGATGGTAGATTGGCTTCTSTTTTAGATTCTTCAGCTTCAGCAGCCTGGCACCACTCAAGTAACCAACAAGGACAGAGTGACAAAGGAGGAAGAGCATTAAAAAGGGAAGAAATAGAGGCTAAGCATGATGACAGGGTAAAATTGTCATTGTTTAAAATATATGAGAATGAAAGGAAGAATTTTACCCACCAAGGAAGCAAGTTACACCCTTGGTAAAACTGAGTTGACTACCTATCCGCAAGAGATCATTTCTCTTCTTTTCTCTTTGCAAAATTACTACAGCCTCCAATATTTTTTTTTCTTCTGAAACTATAGCTCACTTTGATTGAGGGCAGGGATTCTGACATTTGGCAGCCAAACACTTGTGCATATGTCTGTCACACACAAGCCTCATTCTGAAAGTGCTGGGAAATAAAGAACAGAACTCAGGTTTTGAAAAACTGCATGGGAAAAGAAATTACCAGTTGTAGTCAACAAGTAACATGAACATATAAGAAAGATGCTTTGGGAAATWGAGAGTGGTTTTAGTCCAACATCACTGCAACGTTAGATTTTCCATTCCTGTAGCAGGTCCTACCACCTCTGGGAACACATCATGGTTGATGGGTTATTAATTGATTCTGTGAGACTAGAATTAATCTATTCTCAACGTCCACTTTTGGAAAAGATAGCAGTCAGAGCAGCAAATGTAACACCATCAAGGACAGGTGTCACACTTTACAGAAAGTAGATCACGAGATCATCTATAAGCACCTTGGTACTTATAGATAAGATGCAAATGAGGAACACATTCCCAATTTCTGATGGTATCATTTTGTTTTTAATTTCCATTCACAGACTGCTAATAATCCACAAAACTATGTCCARAAAAGTCTATGAACATATTCCCTCTTTTTCCCCAACAATTAGTCTAAACTAAGCTTCATAAAAATACTCCATTTACTGTTATCTGCCACCCTTATATAAAATAATGTGTCATTTGTCACCATGGCTTGTAATCTGAAAATATGACTGGGGAAATGATAGAGACCAAAATAGCCTTTTACAGTCTGTRGGTGGCCAAAAGCTTCTGCAGCTATATTCCATAATATTCCTTGCTGCTGTGGTTTGTTTCTCGAGAGTTCTTGTCAATCCACTTAAAACTCTCACTCACATGGGCCCAAAGAGAGACATGGGGGTTTGTTCAAATGATAACCAAATGTAGTTATGCATTAAAATCTCTCTTTTTACATGTAAACAGGATATTAGCAAGTCCATACATTCTACACAAATTTTMCTTTGAAATTCTGAGCTTTTCAAATAATCTCAAGGCTTGGAGAATTCAAACCCATATACATTGAAACCTAACAGCAGAGAATCTCAGTTGAAACTGGGGAATTTCTAGTCTTAATACCATTCCTTAATCCTAAATTTTATGTGCAGCCTGTATATCATGTTCAGTACTGTTATTATTTATGGTAGTCTATAAATGGCTTGCATCTCATTAATGGRTTTTTTTAACTTAGAAGAGAATTTGGATAAAATTTTAACAAAGGATTGTAACTAC
Source organism: Alauda arvensis (assembly GCA_902810485.1). Taxonomy (NCBI): domain Eukaryota; kingdom Metazoa; phylum Chordata; class Aves; order Passeriformes; family Alaudidae; genus Alauda; species Alauda arvensis. The sequence goes on from CADDXX010000448.1 coordinate 482,140, forward strand.
TCTCACGGAAATTATCCACATTWTCTCCCTTAGTAATTAATTTATTAAAATCAACTATCACAAATTAGGAGACAAGTAACAAATCATAGGCTATAAACAGTAAGATCTAAGAAAATTATCTAGCATCTTTTTCTGTTTTATTCTCAACCAAAAAAATGATCTTTGCATTCTCACAATTATCCTATTTCTTCGCCAAAAAGAGATAAAATTCCCCCATGTGCATTTAAAAATCAATTGTACACATTGCAAATTTTTAAAATGTGAGGTTTTTTTTCATTTGGAAGAAAAATAATTCATAAAAGTATAATTTGAAAATAACTAGCATATATTCTGTAGGGYTTATAAGTCTCCGTAAGAAACCTAAAATATAAAGTATTACTAAGATGGGAAAGAATTTATTTCAATTATCTTCACAATTTTTTGAAGTGATAATTAAAAGATGAGACAGCATAATTCAAATCTGGGATGTGATTTTCAGATAATTTAATTGTTCAAAAATTTTGAAATATATGTGGGTGCAGCTATGGCTTATAAAAATGATGGGTATGTTCCTGGCATTAAAGAATTAAAGATYATTTGTACATACTTGAGGCAATTTTTGTGGATGGAAATCTCAGCTCCAGAGTTGAAGCCACTTTGCAAAGTGTGGCTTAGGTACACAATTTCTCCCTTTACAGATAATCCCTTGCAGATGGGTATTAGGACATGGTCTGCCCASCATCTCCAACCTGGCCCAGGAGTGTGCCTGTGGGAGGATGAAGAGAGCAAGGGCTATTTAATCAGTAAATGCTTTCAGATGTCTCAGGTTTTTTTCACATTTGTAGCTCCCAGGGAGAAGAGATAAAAAGAAGCTGCTTCCACAGCTGCCAAAGAAGTGGAGGGGTGGTTCTGCCTATGGATGAATGAGGCAAGCCTTCCCACCCTGGAGCTAGCACAGCATCCCACCAAACGTTCAATAGAAAGGACAGCTGCTTCAGCTCAGATTTTCCTMCTCAGATCCACAAGAGTGTGGTGCTCTGAGAATGAATTCAGTGTTTGCTGTAAATGCAAGAAATGGTAACTGTACTGCAGAGAAGGGGATGTAGGTGTCTCATGGAACGGGAAACATGCTAGTGTACGTATGCTGAACACTGTGCTGATACTCAGTGAATATGAAAAAGTAAGAACCTGGCCTACTTGGACTGTAGTCTACTGCAGTAGACTGTAGAACCTGTAAAAGCTAAGTGGTTTCTGTCACAATGCATGAGGGTTGCATGCATGACCTGCACCTCACCCTTGGGAAACCATCTGGGCTCTGGKAGCTGTACCATTTTCTGTTGTGTCTTGCAGAAACTGACTCCAGGTCAGAACTGTGTGACTTCACTGCATGAATGTGTCATATACTCCAGATCCTTTGCTGCTGAATAAATAGGAATTGCTTTTCCATCAGTCTTGAAGTTTTGGGGGTTTTCCTGCCTCTCCCAGCCATGGATTAACAGCTCAACAGCTGTAAAATAGTTCCCAACACCACTGTGTGCTTCTCCCACCACTCTTGATGCCATCTGTTGAGCATGGATGTGGTTCTTACTCACACAGCTCCCAATAGTCAAGTCTTCTAGAGCTCTGTGATGCTGGTCTGTGCTCAGCCCTCATCTCATCTTGCACAGCCCTTCCTTCTCAGCACAGCCTGTCCCTGCCTTTAGGCCATCTTGGTTAGCTGTCTGTCAGAAAGGATACTGTTAGTTGCCTGAGTGTTTTTCCATCTTTTCCARAGACCAAAATGGAGATAAAAGACAAAAGTAGAAATGCAAYAAAAAACACACTTTTGATTTGGTTRTTTATTTTCTTTTTAAGCAGTCTACTTTTTGTCACAGTAAACTAATGTCAACTTCGCTTCTGACACAAATTATGTAACTAGGAGAGCTTTATAAGGGTCTTTTATCCATTCCTTGGAAAAAGCACGCTTAGGGACTCCTCTGCCTCAATGTGCTGCTCCAGAATTACAGCTGATGGATTCCTAGGACATACATTGCAGGATACCTTCATGCAGGATGTCAGGGTGCTGTGAGGTTCAGTGGTCCCTGGGGACTGGTCTGTACAGTGACAAAGTCAGGTCCAAGGTCAAGCTGGRAAAGAAGACTCACAGATCAGAGTCTAGTGCCCTCAGGCCCCTTGTGGATGATTCAAATAGAAAATACAGTTCACGTGTACTGCACCTCTTTACTTCTGAAGTAAATCTACTCCCAGACATCCCTATCATGAAGGTTTTCTGTTCTTGTAGATGTGTGTGCCAGATTATCTCTCMTTACAAAAACATGAAGGCACCAAGCTGAAGCTTCAGCTCTGATACAGCATTTCCCAAGAGCTGTTGATTCCRAGGCAAAGCAAGCCCTTATGCAATTCCAGCACTGTTTTGCTCACAGAAAAAASTACCCACAGCCTCTCATTCAGAAGTCATGAACAGAGTTCTTTTTTAATTAGTGTAAGAAATGCACAAAATATTTCTAATTTTTATACAGAGAAGAACATTTTTCACTGTACCTGTGAAGTGTTCCTACTGAGAGGCATTCAGCATCAATGAAACCTTGGAAAGAATTTTAATTACCACATCTACTTGTATTTTACAGTAATAATCTTTATTCCAAGCGTTAACTCTCTTTATTATATCTTTTTAATAATTTTTTCACAGAAATAAAATAAGGGATGGAATAAATGTGRTGGGTTTTTTCAAGATATAGGTGAGATCTGCTAATACTAAGAATTACRTCTGCATCCTCTGAGTCCCATATCAGTGCTCTGGTCTTGCTGTCTACATTATCCTCCTCTTTCCTGGAGGAAACTCCCTTGACCCAGTCAATTGCAGAAAGCCTTAGTCACACTTGCAGACAGAAAAGGAACWAAATTAATGTAGTATATATAAATTTAACCAAATTTTAGCAATTCCTTATAAAAGGAGGAAAAATAAATGCAGAATTGCAAAAAAAATTGCGAGATTATAGCCTTAAAATGTTGATACYGCCTTTAATAATCAATTTTCTCTGGAAACAACATACAACCTATTTTCTGTCCTTGATGACATAGAAGTTGTTCAGATGATCAATTTCTATCTGAATCTTTATCTGAATTGCTGACTTTTGCAAWTTTTCCTGGTGTTTGACCAGACTCTTTTCTTTCTTTTGCTAAAATTGTGTGAAAAAGTATGTAATTTGTTCTCTTCTGTACATATTTAATTGTTTTATTAGACTMTGTTATCATCATAAGAATTGAATGAGAAAAAAAAAAAACAAAGTTCTATTTAAATGAACCAATTTAAGTTTGGGGTTTTTTTATTTCAAATTTATTTCAATTTACCCTGAAGTATATTCTGAATCTGTTTCTCCCTTAGTAATACCTATCAAAAATGGTCTGGTATTATCTACAKATGTGATGAAAATAGCCGTAATTAAATATGTACTCAAATATTAATTGCAGCTTGCTCATGATGAAAACAAACCACTTGTCAGTATGTAATAGCTGAACACTGTAGTTTTTGTAGGTTAATTAGCATTCAACATGGGTCTCAGCTTTTTAAAAAAAAGAGAAGAGTAGGCATGCATCTCAGAGCATCTTATTTTTCATTGCACATTGTGCTTGAAGTATAAATGGGTCACAGATCTATCACAAAGTTATTAAATGCTTAGAAAAACCCATCATGAAATACATATGAATTTCTGTCTTTTTTTTCAAAGTGGCAGTAGTCAGTGAGTTAGATTTTTATGCCARCACTATTTTGAATGCTTTAAAGAAGTGTTAACTCTGTCTTGTACTTAATTTTAAAGGAAAAGATTGAGTTAACATTCGGGATTAACATTTGTTTCCCAGTTTTGATTAATATCTTGTAAAAGAAACAAAAATGAAACCACAGAATTTGCTTGAAGTTTGGTAAAAATCTAGCAGAGTTTTAAATATATACAACACATGCATTTTAGAAATTAGATCTTTTTGGAATTTTTAAGCTATATAGAACAAGAAATGGGGAGAAAATACCTTTTTTATTTAGTAGGAAGTGCTGTGGTGTTGATAAAATATCTCAAAATTTTCCAGAGACATAAAAAATTTAGAAAAGCTGCCTTAACACCTCCCTTAATATCAGGGCAAAACTTCATGATGTTTCTTCATTAATTCAGTATAGTGAATTTTTTCCTAACAAGATAAATATTTAAGTATTGTTTGCTCTGATAATATCCCTTTGTTTCAATGCTTACTTCAAAACACAATTCTGTAAATTTTGGTTGGTGCCACTGTGGCTCTCTACCAAAATGATAAACGATAAATTTATAAATTTGATAAATGTATTTTTTGATAAATTGGCTTTTCTGCAACAGAAGCATTATATACAAACAAGCAAACAAACAACACCTTCCCTCCGCCCCCACCAAAAAAAAAGATTAATTCAGTTTATAGAAAAAAGCCATGTATCAGTTTACGTAGTGCTCATGCAAGGTGCTATGATTGATTGACATCTGAAACCAAGCTAGTATTGATGGGTGTTGATCTATATCAAAGCTTCTCTGTGCTGCTGTATCAAACTGAAGGCTGGAACAATCTCACTCCCATACTGCACRAGAGGAGTTGATGTACAATTGCCAATAGCCAAATAATTTGCTTTCAACACTTGTGCTGATTAGTTTGAGAGGCTTTACATTAGCATGCTGACTCCCTCACTGCTGTGAGAAAAGATTGTTCACCTGAAGCCATTTCATGGAGAAAGACACATTTTGACAGACTGGAATACTGAGGGGAAAAAAAGGAGTCAAAGCTGAAATATGGCAATTGTTGTTGCAAAGCTTACTTTTGATAAAAAGAGAGTGGTTCACATATGTAACCTATTCTTCATGTTCTTTCTGATACATCAGGCAAAAGGCTCTGTCTGGTCTTTATGGTTCTCTTGTCTAAATTATGGGTTTTGCTTGTGGCTTCCTCTGGTCATGAAATGGTTTAATGCTCCTGCAACACAGGAGAATCACTTAGGAGATACTCCACAGTCTCTTGTGATTAAGTACCCTATTAAAAGTACAACCCAGACACGAAGATCCTGTAGAGAGACACTGAAGGCTGACATTTGAAGTTAAAAAGGATCTTAGAAAAACCTTTTACATCTGTCTGGCAAACTCAGATTTATTCACATCGACCTTCCTGAACTTGATCTTCTAGCCTGAGCAATAATCCAAAATCTTTTCTGAAACTGCATTCCCCCAAGCCTCCTTAATATCACTAGCTCTTAGATAATGGGGCTTAAAGTCTTAAGACGCCCCAAGATCTTTTAACCCTGAGCTCTTTTGCAGGCTTCACTAAGCTGCRTGCTGCTCAAATAGGAACAGCTCAGATGCTGTCTTTAGGCTGTTTTCTTTTGATATTGTAGTCAGTGAATCTCTCCTGTCCACTGTTGCTCATTCAGAGTGTGAAAACATGAGCAGTTATTTACATATCCTATCCAGCTGTGTTTAAGACTCCAAGAAGGAAAGAGYAATAGTACAATACAGAGCTCTTCACAGAATTGGGAACAATTATGGTAATTTTTTAATGGTGGATGGAGAGGGTCATGGGGAGCTGTGTGCATGCCTGCAACATACACAGTACAGGTCCTTGACAACCAGCAATCATGGCTCTACTATTCTGAATACAGAAAAATACTGTAGTTGCAAAAGAACTCTGAAGTGCTGATGGCTAAACTGTTMGTGTTGTTCTCACAAAGTGTCTTTAATTCACATGTAAATAATAAATAAAAYCATTACTTCTTAAAAGAATTTACACAACATGAAGCATAAATATCCAATGATACCTGAATTAAACATTTCATAAGTGTTTCAATGCTGACAGCACAAACATCAATTATGTAATCTATGTATTGTACATCTATGCAGAAATGTCTTYCAAAGTATGAAAATGCCACRTAGTGGCAAGTTGGAAATCAGGTTGGAAATGCTAAGAATATGTGAACTTGTGATTTAAAAAGTWGTCTGAAACCAAGTTAAAAAAGAAAATCTATTAGAATKATGACCCKTWTGGGCACACTCTTTACCAACAATGACAGTTGTGCTTGTAGGCTCCCRGCAATTCTCTGGACTCAGACTTCTCAAAGTATTAACAGAACCTAATGCAAAAATAGGAGACAAAAGGAGACTTATTCTTTTAAAACTTCCAATTACAAGTTTTTTCTAACAAATGGTTTGCATTTATAAAATGGCCTTTAGAAGCAATATCTGCTCATCATTTGTAACACTGACATGGTTTCATATAGGTGTGTCTTAGATGATAATTCTTTGTGATTATAAACTGGATATTTATTTGGGATTACAACTCAACACTACTACTACTGTGAGTGCATAAATTAATCCCCCTAAGTTTATCAAAGAAAAAACTCTGAAAAATCAAAATTGCTACTTTTTCTCTAAGTTAGTTCTATGAAAGACTTTTATCAATTAGAAATTTTACTAAAAAACCTCAATTAGAGGGTTCCCTATAGTAAAAACAGTACTATAACAAACAATATGCAATGTGGTTATAGTGTGACAGCACTGAAGAATGAGTAAAGAAAAGAAACTTTGCTCCATGAATATTGATAAATTGCTGCATTAATTTTTTTTCACATACTAAAAATTAAGAGGGGTACTCATATTTGTTTCTATGATTTTGATTCAAAGACTACTTGAATCAATGGAAATTGTTCTCCACTTATATATAATTGCCTGATGGTTTAGATGAAGGAAGTATTGGTGTTCTGATCTATTTAGTTTGAGGATGAAAGACCTGGTCCCACATTATCAGGAAGAAGAGCTTAACATGAAGCCCTCAGAATTTCTGACTACCAAGCAACAGGCCTCCTGTTTCAAGAAGGCCCCATTTTATTGTCAAAATGAACATTTCAAAAGAATTTCAATTAGCAGAAATATCCAGTTGTTATGGAGTGGTTGAAAACAAATCCCCAAACCTCAGAAGCTGCTGTGAAACAGAATTGTTGCCAGCTCTGCTATTACCCACAAAGGGCTTTGAATCRGACCCATTATCCCTTTAATCTCTTTATGTGTTTCCCATGAGCAGAGGACAAAAATGAAAATGGAAAGCTCTGAGCATCASTGACCTAGATCAGACTACTGAGTTCGTAGCTAGAACAGTAAAATATCACTGTCCAAGTTCTTCTGCCAGCAAGTGCTGAGATTACAGGAAARGATAATRCAAAAGGAAGACATGTATGGGGTTKGGAGTAAATATTTATTTTCTTWAAAAAAAAGTTCTTGAAATGCATATAAGATTTTATCCCTATTTAGTGGCAAACCATGAAGAGCTGGAAGCACCACTGYTACCTCCTAGTTCCTACTATCATTTCCTAAAAAATCTACTGACAACACTGTAAAGCAAACCAAAATATTAGCAAGCTTTGCCTTGGAACTGCTTCTTAAAGGCATGAGTAACCTTCTTCTTTCAGAAGGGAACAACATTAGCTATCCTTCAGCCTGGCTGGCAGCTGCTATAATCATTCCTGTAATTTAAAGGCCTAGTTTACTGACTTCTGTGTGGGGAACACCAGTAAGTATCTGGGGGGTTGTGGGTGTCACAGATAGATGTCTAGCAATTTGTAACACTTTTTATTTTTCAGGTTCTGAAAGACACTTTTATGTCTTAGCTGTACACCCTTACCTAAACTGAGTCACTKGTGATGGTGAATCCAACTGTCAGATTACCTGTTAGTTTTTGGCACACAGTGTGAAAACTGCTGCAGTTCCTTATGCTTAGAAGATGAGATGCTCACTTTGTGAGTACTTGAAACTGTAGTAAGTACCAGTTTCTTATTAATGATGATCACTGTGCATTTATTAATTTTGTATATGACAGAGAAATGAATGCAAAGAGCTATGGCACAAAACTGAAAAAATTGTATTGTGATAGTAACAGTCACAACTGCTTTGTTCCATTTCAAAACCTGTAAGACACTGATAGTGTCAATACTCATCCCTTAGATAAAAGAATTGTATGTGCAGAATACTCTAGAATCACATTTTAATGTTCTGTTTAATACACTATAAATGATCTTGCCTTTTATCTCCTTTCTTCAAAATATTAACAAAATTAAAGTTGTCCTGCTGTTTCGCCTAAAAGAGTCATTTTAATTCAGATGTCAGCAGTGATATCTGTTGTCCAACAAATGAGAGAAAAACCAATATGTTCCAAATCCTTTTAGAAAGAATTTGAATAGGATTGAAGTCTCTGTAGATAAGAATTTTGTGTTTGGAAAGTACARAGATAATGAAACAAATGATTCAGTATCTCAGTATCTGTAGAAGATTCAATAGGAAGAATAAATAAATAATATCACCAGGAGAAAAATGTTCTTTTTTTGCTTATGCATTTTGCCAGCAGCTTTAAGCAAAAATATATGTGCTATCAGAACACATTCTTTTTCTAATGAGGAATATTGATGTCTATCATTATAAAAGCCAGTCRAGTCACACACACAGACATACACATGAGTTGGTCTCTCTACATAATTTTCATAGATACAAAAAAATCTATGGATTTACCCTACACAGGTATAAAACCTTTTTGGTCCTTGAAAAAAATATTCAACATAAYATTATTCTTAGAAGATGTCTGAATTATCCTGGAGTTACACTGAGAGAAAATGAGATGAACCAAACACTTTGACTCTTTCTTTTACTGCCTTTTGGTTTAGCCTGGGAAAAAGGATGTTGCCTTTACAAGATTTTACTGGCTCTATTTTTTTAAAGAAAGGAAAATGTCTTTGCAGCAGTGCTGTCCAGGTCCTGTAGCATGTGCACTTAGGCTCGGTCTGACCAGCACAGCCAATGAGCATCCTTGCATGCCTTGAGTCCCAACCCTCATACACTGATCACAGATGCTGCTTCCCCTGGCCTGATCACCCACCCACTCCTYCTTACCCTTGGAGATGAGGACATAGGGGAGTGAGAGAAGGTGGTGCAATCCTGGGTCTGTCTCTGATATCATCTGGAGTCATGCTGAGCAAATACATTCATGGACAATCTCCTCAAGTCCAGTGGAGTCACTTGGAGTTTTTCAAGCAAACACCTATCTCAAATTCTCCATATGACAGTAGAAGTCAGACTAGAAGACATAGAAAGGAAATGTTCAACTGAAGACAAGCATACTTACTCTAAACCACAAGTACTCAAGCCTTAGGCTCCAAGAATTATCAGAGTAGTTTAGGACTAAGATGTGTATTTGCTATGGCATACATATTAAATTTTATATTATTTTAATAGCTCTTTTGATTTTGACCATTTACAACAAGCTAAAGCTTGGACRTGGAAAAAAAGCCAGGCAGAAACTTGGAATATATAAGTGATGCTGAAAAAATACTTTTCAGTTTCATCAGATTACAAATTTCAGSTGAAAGTCTGTTCATTAAAATGTTGTTCTTATTAACACAATGTTAATTTTCATACAGCTGAGAAGGTGATAGATTCATTGCTGAATGACAATTAGTAATWGATCTAGTTACAAATCYAACTGGYGCTCAAAATAGTCTGTAATGTTGCTTAATCTGTTAAAAATTGCCAAAAATWGTTTTTGTGCAATGTTTCCAAATCCCAGTAATATATACATTATTTTCATCAAAACTTACWCAGTGGCTTCTGTCTAGATATATAATTAAAACTTGAAAGATAAGATAACTCCCAACCAATGCAACATTTTTCTAGATTTAGGCCACATCATTATAATCAGTACTTGTTATATTTAGTGTATTTTTGACCTGATTTGACAGCTGACATACTGGGATCTCAAACATTATGCTACTACCTCATTCCATCTTTGATAGGGAATCAAATAATTAAATCAGAGTAAATTGTAAATCCRGATGACATCTTTTTATTAGTTTTTTAGTTATGAAAAATCTTAAATTGCTGTGACCACTCATGTTCAAGAATTTTAAAAAATAAATTATGGTCTTCTGTTTTRAGACAGGTCTCTGAACAATTTCAAATGCAGCCCTATTTAAAAAAAGAGYGCAATCTGCTAGATTAAAACTTCTCCAGCGACACAGAGCAGCTTGGCTGAGCATAGTTTATGACTTTATTAATCTAACATATTCACTATTTTAATTTCAGATGCACTATTTTAATTTTGGGGAAGYCTTTTGTAGTAAGTAGCTGTCTCTAAATACTTACCCACAAGGCTGCTTACAGCATGCTGCCTAAATTATATGAGGATAGTCAATGTCTCAGTGCACAGAAATGCTCCTTTTATTAGTACAACCAATTAAAACTGAGATACTGTATGACAGCTGTGAAARTTGCTAATAATTAGAATCCAGCAAATGACTGGCTGCTATGTCAGGATTCTGATCCCTGAACAGTTGTCCTCACCTTGAGAGTATTTCAGATTAAAGGTAAAGGAAGAAGAAAGAARGTTTGATTTTAATCCATTGCCTCTGGGAAAATGATGGTGGAAGCAAGAACAYGAATGCTGTGTTTCTTCCTTGGGGGTTTGTCAATGGTTATATTACAGCCAACACTAAACTGTCAGATAAATGAGGCATTAGGAATTCAGCTTCAAGATAGGGAGCTGAGTTTTTCTGCAGATGCTGAACAGCCAGTACAATCCCAAAGAGAAGTAGGTGACATTTGGCATAAATGCATACAAGCTTCTTTGCAACAAGAATGGAAGAAATCATAGGATACCATCCATAGGTGGATGGGAAAGTGTAATTGTTTTTGATATGAAAAGATATGCCTTCCCGTAGCATTTTCCCCTTGTGGATTTTTATGGAGACCTACCAAGAGCTTAAAAATACAATCCTGCAAGTCCATCTCAACAGACAATTTTAAAGACATGTGACACCATTTCTGAACCATGGTTGCTTATGTCATTAAGGTAAGAAAAACAACAAAAATTTGGAATTTGKAACTGCAGGGGCTGTTTTACTTCTAGTAAAAAAGTCAAACTGTCATCAGATAGAGTCTCGTTTAGGGTTCCAAATGGTTCACTTCTGAAGAAGAAAATTTACACCCTATAATTTCTGTCATGAAGTAAACACAAAAATACATATACAAAGTTGTTTTAATTATTCATAGRTGCCTACAATGAGGAAAACCATTCCTTACAGCAATCCATCTTGCCAACCTCCGTTTAACTTTTTGCACAATATATATAGTAGCAGATCATATCAGAAGTTGATAGCAAGACCAGTAAGAACTTTAATAGGAAGGAAAAAAATCCCATTAAAAATGTAGGAGATAATATTATTTCCCAAAAAAGGTTAGGTGAGCAATAATTACTTGACAGTAAAAGTCAGATTACTTTCAACTGCAGCTGCATTTCAAATATCTAACTTTTAAAGCAAAATACCTCATCAGTAGACTTTGTTAACAAAGTAACTATTATCCATGAAAGATTTGGATATCTATTTTCACAAAGAGAAATGGCATTACTATTCCCTTRACCATAGAAGCCCACCTCCCATTCCTTTGCTCTGGGCCCTTATTAAGAAGGGAGCAAAAATACATACAGTTATACTATTAAACCAATTATTTTTAAACAACGTCCTTGAACATCCTGTTTGGAAGAACAAGCAAATATAGTTAAAGCTAAGCAGAAAAGACTTTTTCTGAGTTTTCAAAATTGAAAGCATGTGAAAAAAACTTTTTTTTTTCAAATTGCCCAAAGATGTGCAAAACCTTAGTACAAGACATAACATTTGGTGCCCCACAATTGCAGAGGGTAACCATCATTGAGAAATGGCTGAATATACTGAGGGGCTTTCTCAGGACTGAACTATGAGTTCAGATCTGGAGAACTTTGGACATGATGGGAATGTGATATCAGGTGATCTGATAAACTGACACTTGGTAGAAATGAATAGCTTAGCAAATCCAAAACCAAGCAGTCTTCATTTTCCCCTTGACATCTATTAAAATAGAGGGTTCTGGATGCACAGTGACTTTGATTCAACTATAAGAAACCAGTTCATTGAGATGTTAGAAATAACAAACTCAGTACCATGACAATTAAGCTGAAAAATAAAGTTCTAGCTCACATCCATGAATATTACTGGTCTRTGGAAAAGCATTTTATTCCATTTTGCATCTAAAGCTGTAAAGGGATTTCCRTGCATATTTATTTAGCTATAAGAATATTTTTTGCTCTTTCCAGAAACTAGCAATTAGGACTACAAAAGGCATAACAGASTGTTGTGCTACACCTGTCTTATTCCAGCAATCCAGCTGTTCTGGTGATAATGGGTACTCAGTGTGGAAGCATGTGACTGGCAGGGYGGAAGGCATTCTGCAGGATGCAGGTGCTTTCATCTCACTTCTGCCCATGATCCTCTCCTGTGCCCAGGAGTCCACACAGTCACCAAGGAGGTTAGGATGACTATATCTTGTTGGGGGATTAGATTTGTTTCTTTTTTTTCTTGTGGATTTTTTTCCCTCAAGTTGCTAAGACACTAACGATCGAGTACTTGTCGGTACTTAACAAAAGGCAAAAGAGGCCAGTGTTTTCTTTTGTATCTGGGAGGTTTCCCTCTGAAGGGAAAGATAACTCAAGATTTTGGGGGCAAAAAAGGGTTACGATGGGGGGGGTTGGGGATTGGGGGTTGGGAAGCGGGCACTCGTGGTCTTGGCACTTGGGAGAGAGGACGCCCAGGGTGTTCTCTTGCTGCAAAAGGAGTTTTCAGTGTCACCATCGACTCCGCTCCTGGGAAAACCTACCACCATCTGCTCGTGTGCCCGGGGATTTCTGAGCTCTCCTCCTGCCCTGCTGGAGTGGGCCCGACCCTGTTCCCACCATCGCTTTTGCAGCTTTTGTCTACGCTGACCTCGCACCGTCTGCTCAGCCAGGACATCCCGCTGCTCCAACCACCACTGCAGCACTGCCCATCCACCTCATCACCAGCCCGGGATCTCCCACTGTTACAGCTTGGTGCTCTAGAGCCAGAGATCAGACTGCCCCGGGATTTGTGGTCCCTCGAGGTTCTTGGTTCTGTCTTATTATTAATGCTGTAGCTGTTTGTTTGTTTGTTTGCTTTGTTTTATATATATATATATGTCATTCCTATTCCCACACCTTTTTGCCTGAAAACCCCTTAATTTCAAATTTATAATAATTTGGAGGGAGGGGGTTTGCATTCTCCATTGCAAGGGGGGCTCTGGCTTTTCCCTGGCAGACACCTGTCTTTCAAACCAAGACATATCTCAGATAGCATTGACTTCCACAAAGAAAGATTAAATGATCCTGGCAGCACTGAGGTGTCAAAGGCAGCATCTGAACACAAGGGTAGGTTATGGCCCATTCTCTGCATCACTCTAATTTTACAAGCAGTTTTAAACTGTCATGGTAATGAGTCCCTATGCAAGATGTGTTATCTTGGTGTGGGATATTGGATTTAGCTAAAGCATCTGGATTGCACAAGAAACAATAGGGTTTTCCAGAATGAAGGCATTGAATGAAATGTGTGAAATACCACATGGCCGTTCACAGACAACTCCTGTGGGTGCAAAAAGCAAATACTTTTGTTAACATATATCCCTTTCTGGTAACMTTATAGTGATTTTCTTTGTATCAAAGGCTTTAGAACATGAATGCTTGATCATGTGTGTAACATTCCCTGTTACTKTCTGCTAATAATGCAAATAGCTCACATTTACTGTGGCCTTCCAAACAAGTTAACAAAAGCTCAAATTTTGGAAAACAGTGCTTTTTTCCAGAAACATTTAAGATTGCTTGTCACATACCTATGCTGCATTTCTATTATATGAGGATTTTGAAATTCTTTGACAAGAATGGATCTGATCTATTGCTGTGTATAGATGCTCAGATGAAAGCATGCTGCTATGAAGGTAATGAGTGTCCTGAAAATAGTCCTAAGCAAACAGACTGATTAGCAATTCTGACTTCTRCAAGAAAGCAAACAGGAAAGAGTTTGAGTCATTGGTCTTAATTTTAGCACAAAGTCAGTCTATCCAGGAAAAGCAAGAATAGCTTTTGTGTGTAGAAAGGGTGGGGGAAATARCATAGAATTAAAGCACTCTCTGAAGAATTGTATTATGAATATGCTGCAGTATGCAAGATATATATATATATCAAGAATGAGAGCAAATCTGGGTGACAAGATGAAATAAGGTAATGTGCAGATGAAAATGGCATAGAATGAAAATCTGAAATAATGATGAGTCAGTACTGAGGTATAGCTCAGAGGAGCAAAAAGCAGCCATGAGCACTGATAAGATGTTGCATACTTAATTTCATTACTACTTTTCTCATTTTTTAAAACACCTATCACATATTTATATTTTTATATTTATATTTTTATATTGGAGAAAATAATAAACCTAATAGTACTAATGATAATAGCAATAATAATAATAATAATAATAATAATAATAATAATAATAATAATAATAATAATAATAATAATAACAATGAAAAGGAAAGACAGACAGAAGAGAAAATCCAAAAAAGACAAGTGATGCATTCTAAAATCCCTTGCCACCTGCTGCCCCCTGCCCAGCCCATTCCCCAACAGCAATCATCCCCCAGCAAGCTCCCTTCAGTTTATTTATTGAGCGTGGCACTCTATAGTATGGAAAATCCCTTTGTCCAATTAAGATCARGTGTCCTGGCCATGTTCYCTCCCAGCTTACTGTGCACCTCTTCACTAGCAGATTAAGAGACTCTGAAAACTCCTCGACTTTTGCAGAACTTAACAACAACTAAAACTTCATTGTCTTATCAACATTATTCTCATGKTAAATCTGAAACACAGCACCWTGGCAGCTACTAAAAAGAAAATTAACTCTATCCCAGCCAAAATCATGATACCATTAATTTGGTAGAKTATCAGAGCCTAAGAACTCTTGAGGGGCTAAAAATTGAGACATAGTCTTCCAAGCTTCTTTGTATTTTTACAGAATACAGTAGAGCAATAATTCCTTCTTTTGTATTTTTAAGCAGCAAGTTATATCAGCAAAAAGTGAGGAAAAKGCACATTTTATATCACCTGCACTGTTTCCAGCAGCCTATATTTTTCTCATCACTCCAGCTCTTGTTTTTAGGTCTCAGTTGTGATAGATGAGCATTAGTTGACTCCAAAGCTCTCTGCTGGTATGAAGCAGGAGGTCCTGTCAAAACAAAGCCTAGGCATGTTTTTTTTTTGAGAAGGTACTTTCCACTTGTAAGTTGAGAAAACAAGTGACAGAAGTCCARTTGCTGTGGCTGTGCTCTGTCCTCCCACACAATGCCGGGGGCTATGCATCCCTGCAGACCTCCATGCTCCTGGTTCACAGCATAAACACCCCACTGTTTTGGAAGATAGCACAGACCTTACACTGTTTGRCACCTTTCAGATTTGACAAAAAAGCCCACACAAATAAAGAAAACTGTGTCTTAGGATGACAGTGGCACTCCCTCAAGCTCCCAGAGGACTCTCTGCCTTTTCATAGTTCAAGTTCAGCTCCCAGTCCACACAGCTTGGCTGAGGATCTGCTCCTGAGAAGGATGTATGGGTATGCATGCTCTTGAGCATGTGGCTTGAAAAGATTCCAYAATGTGCCCCAGTGGCCACCATAAAAGTATTATCAGTAGCTAGCTCTGTAACTATTTATTTAGACCACAAATCAGTATATTTTACAACTCTGAGTCTCTTAAAGATATTATGTTAAATGATAATGATGATGATGATATTAATAATAGAGATAATAATATATTGTATTATAATTATGGTACTAATTATATCAGTAGTAGCAATAGTACTACTAATAATACTAGTACTAKTGCCACTAATAGAGAATATCTTGGTTTTCCTTCCCTTTATTTCTGAGCAGGATATACATAGTAGGATGAGGTACCCCAAGTAGACTTAAGCTTTCATTTCAAAGAGTGTTTTACTCTTTATGCAGGCTTTCCTATTCCACATATTTCACTACGACTCCTAGTATTTGATCCCCCAAGGTGACTATACACATAGTGTTCATAATGTCATTATTTAGCACACCAGTTATTTACTATTACCCAGCCAGTGGTGTAGAGTCCATCATGAGTGTGGCTGGAGTTTCCTGAAATTTGTAGCTACCACTTGCAGTCTACTACTCATGGAATTGTTGGCCAGTCCAAGTTGGATGGGAGCTCAAAAGATCATCTGCTCCAACCTTTCATTGGAAGGGGGGCTTAAATGAGACTCTCAAGTACTCTATCTTTTCATCTCACTATTCATTATTCMCATTTATGCCCAATAATGCAGTATAAATTATAAAACCAGGATTTTCTAAGCAACATTTCTGAGTCTAAGTCGCATCCCAGATTTTGAAATATATATTAATGTTTTGGTTTTGCTGTTGTTTTAATTTGTAGTCTTAGATTATGGGAATGCCTTTTGATTGATTTGATTCCTTATCTTGGTTATCACAGGTAAGGAATATCTGCAGCTCAGAGATGTGAGTTCTTGACTAACACAAGCATCTAGCCAATTCCACTTAACTTATATACCTAGAACTAGAGGTAACTTTGAAAACTTAAACCCTATCCTCAAAATTATTTTTGTATCAAATTCATTAGTGTCAAACCCAATAGAGTACATCAACAATCCCTTTTAGAACGTAAATTATTAAATGTTTCAGGTGAGTCATTGTAATTCATGCTTTTAACTGCAGCAAAGTCAAATTTTCAAAATACATTGAACATATTTTAATTGGACTCTTTATGGCAATGCCTGAGGCTTTGATAAAAATTCACAACTACAAGACATAAAYGACACTGATAAATTCACTAGGTTACAGGCTGAAACAAAGAAGAACAGAGGTGAAATTCCAAAATGTAAAAGGCTCCCAAATTTGTGTCTCTAGCTAGCAATAAATCCCCTGCTAAAAGTAACAAATAGTATTTCCAGGATTGATGCAAAAAAAGATCATCTCTTCTTTCCGAGGGTGAAGCAGAATATTCAGAAAAACAGAGAAGAAATTAATTAGAATTATCAGCTCCATTGAATTAATTAAGTGGTCAAGAACAGGAAATTTCCACATAATGCCCGCCAGATTCTATGTCTATGGGACCTGATTTCTAATCTCTTACAGGAATAAATCCATGAAAGTAAATTGCTGAAATCGAATATGGTTGTTAATCTCCTCAACCTTCCCTTGTCCTACACATATAATCCTTTGAGAAATCAGGTTTTTGGGGACTTGGAGTCAGAGTGCCATGAGATATATGTCTGGATGTCATAATCATATTTTACTACTGGAAAAAAAAAAATACTTTCATGGGTAAAAGGACATCCTGCAAAATAAGAAAGCAGCCATTTGTGTATTGCAGGATACCAAGAAGGAAAGAAAAGCATCTTCTTAGAGCTTCCTCATTTTCAAGCTAGAATAGAGCTAGATGAGTCTTTTGTGTAACTAAATATTTATTAATGGTTATATGAATATATATTTTAAGTGTCTGCTTAAATGATAAACAGGTTGGCATTAAAAAAATTGCAGTACTCTGAACAAAGCTCCTGTGATGGTAATTACATCTAGTACATTACCTCATAAAAAGCAGTCCATTTGTGTAAGAGAATTAAACTTCAGTTTGAGAGCTGTGTGGGTGTACACMAAATAACAAATAAAGAGCTACACTTCTGCAACTCTGTCAAAAAGCTTTGGTGGAAAAGTCCCCTCAGAGGAAATTTATTTTAGACATTTAAATGTTGAATTATTCCCAGATTTTCAGCCAGCCTTTAAAGTTCATTAGAGTGCTRAATGCTGCATGTTCTGCATTGTCACAAAAAATACCACTTGTAAATGTTTATTAAAATATCTCAAGGCACATTTGGAGTTTCCACTGAAAAATCTATTAACAGCACAAATTCTTCTGAAGCATTAAGTTTTGGATGGGATAGTGAGGAATTAAATATCAAGTAATTGTAATTTAAACAACTGTTGAAATCAGTATATTTTCTATGTCCTCCTAACAGTCTATCACTTAATTTCCTTCAGTCCAGCTAAGAATGARTTGTCAGACAAGTGCACAGATTTGAACACTTGTATATTAAGGTGCTCTTTTGAACCAGGGCTCAAAACTTAAAATTACATGTTTCATCAGTGCCTACCCCTGAGCCATGACCAACATAAAAACTGTTCCCATTAGGGTAAGGTGTTCATGCCTTTAAGGACAGCCACAGCAGCTATCAAGTTTTCTAGACATAACTACCATCATTTCTCATTATTTTAGGACACACAGGCAACATATTTTCCAAGTTTACCAAAAGAGTTTGTTCCAAGAGCTAAATCCATTTTTAAGACCTTTAAGTCATTGCCAAGCATAGCAGTTCAAAAACCCCCTCCTGCTCTCTCCTCATTTGAAAATGTTTTGATCATCAGGAATTCTGGCAACCATGATAYTTAATAACTTGCTGACAAGACTTATGACTAATGAGTTTTAGTTCTGAAAATGCTTCAGGGTCRTGCCAGATGAGGAACAAATGTTGTATAGTGAGTTTTCTTTTGCCCAGTCACTGGGAACAAGAATTGGAACAACCTACCCAGAGATGTGRTTGAGTCACCATCCCTGGAGGTGTTTAAAAGATGTGGAGATGTGGCACCTGGGGACATGGTTTAGRRGGGGACTTRGCAGTGATGTGTTAATGGTTGYTCTTGATAATCTTARAAGTCTTTTCTAACTCATGATTCTATGTCTCCATTGCAATATTGTCACCCTATTGTCTTCTGTCTTATAACAGCTTTTCTATGTAGAAACGTTTTTACACCTATATCTGTTATACACGTATGTTCATCAAAAGTAAAATCACAATTAAAAGCACTAATCATTGTATTTCTTCTTACAAGGCCAACTTTTAAAATAATTCCCTGAAACAGATGTTTCCCAAACGATGCTTGACCTCAGAATGAATCAGGTTATTTAAAATAACTTCAGGATTACCACAGAATTCAAGGTTAATTTAAGATTACTTTAAAAACTTTTAAAGTAATTTAAAATTACTTTAGATTTCATTTTCCAAATAACCCTTTTCATTATTAAAAATGCACCCTTAATTTTCTAGAAATATGAACAAATGCAATGGTATTATAAGAGAAAGCAAAAGCCAAAAGATCCTAATGCAGATAACAGGTATTTCTCTGAAAATATGCAAAAAATATGAATAAATTCCATAAAAATACTACATTTTTGCTTTCAAATTGTGCACTGTAAAATAYGTTCTTTGAAATTAATTGAATCTCCTCTCACCCTTAGCACTGCTTTTTTTCCATTTAATCTGAATAGTATTTGCTTATCTTATTACTTCRCAAAATTACAGGTTTGTTTTAATCAGTACTACAGCTAAGCATATAAGATCTGTCAAAACACCATGGAGTAGCTAATGGAGAGGAAAAGAACATTTCAAATGAAYTTTCAATGACAGTAGAATTTTTAAGATATCTTTAAACAACACTAAAAATACTGCAAAAGACTTTTTGCTCATGACATAGTGACATAATTGGATCAATCTTGTRTATCTTTAAAATGTATGTAATGGTCACTCATTTTAAAATTATCCTGTGTGTCTTACATTTTGTTACATATCATTCCTTATATCTGATTTTCTGCAGTGCTTAAAACAAGCTTCATGTATGATTTTATCAAATGTTTTCTTTCTTTTACTCTACAGCTTTCTTATTGTATTGGCTTCATGTAATGTGTTCTATTCCCACATTTTCTTATTCTCTAATATCAGTATAGACTTAAATGGCTTTTTTAACAACTAATCTACTGCTTTATGAGTAAGTGAAAGGGATTCAGTCCCCATTCAGTGWGCATGTAAGCAGAGTAAACACCACCACTTATGAAGAAACATTTCTGAGTTGTTGGAGGGGAAAAAATCAATTTTTAACACCACATGCAACTGGGCAAGACTGGCATATCATATTTGTTCAGAGTAGATACTTTTATACTATTTAGTTCACTATCTATAAATTATTGTTGCAAAAGGTGAGTTAGCATTGTTAATCAAATGAAAAATTGCAGTTCTTGTTGCACGGGAATAAAATACCATTCTAAGAATCTTGAGTGCCTATTTTTTTCAAGAGTTGAGAAAAAGGAACAGTAATAATAAGATGTGCTTCCCTAGATACTTCTAGTATTCCACATTATGCTTTTATATGATAACTTTTACAYAAAAGATCATTTGATGTTATTAAACATCACAGATGGCAGATATTCCTCCCGTTCTTTTATAACTGCTGCAACTTGCAGTAGGTATGGAGAGATTTTTGTATCAGCTTACCTTCTTCTCTGGAGAAAATCAGTCTTCTCAGGCAAAATTATTCCTCACTAATTTCCCTGCCTTGGTCCTCAAGGTATCTTTTAGTGAGATAGTAAGATATGCCCTCATGGATTTGTGCTAATATCAGAAGAAATGCCATTACTATCAAATGCATAAGCACGAATTTTATCATATCCAACTTTACCCACCTAGCATGTAGGTACCTGATCTGTCATAATAATGTAGATAAATTCACAGAGAGTGAAGCATCTCCAAAGGAGAATTCATCTTATGTGCTGTGAATACCTACCCAGGGATGAGAATAGTAGCACTGAAGAAGTTCATTTATCTCCATTGAAGGAATCCACATTGCTAGCACACATTAGGCAGCTAATTTTTAGGTGGCTTATACTGGCTGAGATGATTCAACCCAGGTGATGAAGTAGCATTGTAAGTCACTGTCCAAGTCCTCTGTATTATGCAGTAGCTGATATTACTGTAACTAATCAGCAACCAGTCCCACTCTAATGTATCTGAGAAGGAAATTTCAAATTAGAAATATCATCAACTGAARCCTTTCTTTCTCTTAAGCTTTTTGTTTGTTCTTGCTAAGCAGAAACTGGTTTTGTGTTTATATCATTCCTCTCCTTCTCATGTCCTGAGCTGGTTCTAGATTATCCATCTTTCTGTGCTAGAATGAGGAATTATTCCAGATGTATCACAATATGTCAGAATWGTCTGATAGCTTCCAGATGAAAGACCATATAGTTTCTTAGCTGTACTCTTCGTGAGTCTTTGATGTATTATTTCTCCCAGCCTGCATGCTAAAAAACTACAATTGAGGGGCTGAATTTTGCTTTTCTTCTGGTTGGCAGTCAGATCAATGGCAGGTTAGTACATGACRGTCTTTAATTTTTGGCAAAATATTGCTATTCTGCACAACAGTAAAGTGATATAGATTGAGCTGGAAAGAGTCCAAGAGACAGTCACTTACTATATTGTGCCAGAATGTCCTTTGTTTTACTGTGTCAATCATCTCCTGTCTTATTKGTAGGGGTTTGGGTTTTAAGAAAATTAAATGTTCAAATATTCTATGTTCAAGTGTCTTACATTCTGTGGAGAAGAACCATGAATTTAAGCACATGTCCTTGGAACAGAGATTTATTGCTTCATGATGTCACYAATAATGCACTTCCCTGTGATCCAGGGTTTTGCTAATGTTGAGGTGTTTTTTCTATTTGCTTATTTCACTGGTTCCCCTATGGTTAGGCTTGAATAAACCACAAAACCAAGARCCYCAGGGACACTGCAACTACAAAAGCCATGCCAAGTGGAGCACGGCACTACCCCRATATTGCTCCCTCCACGCCTTGTTTCTGGCACCATCCATGTGCTTTGCACCTCAGCAGATTGCTGCTTTTACTGCTCTGCCTGGTTTAAGGCTTATGCTTGAGGTTGGGCTTGAGAAAACCATAAAGCCTAGACCTCCAGGAGTGTTGCAACCACAAAGGGCATCTAGAGAGGAGCACTTAATGTCATCCCATTGCATTTGATTACCATCACTTCATTCCACAATTCTCTTTTATTTCTTTAAATTGAATTTCATTTTATTAGAAGTCCACCCWAGTAAGCTGGTTTCACTTTTTTCAATATCTTTGAGATTTCAYTTCCTTTCRYGAAAGGAAATGAAATCTCRGAATTTCAAAGAGTAGCAATTCAGCAAGGCTTGGTCCATTTCCCTGCACTTCTTGTCATCYCATGYYATTTTATTGTTTTCACTTCCAGTTCAGAATTTTCTCTCCCTTTTTTAGCATTTCATTTAATCACCCTCTTCACCTGTCCATTCACTCCATTGCGTTTCCTGATTTCATAACTTCAATGAGTATAATTATGGGAAGTTTTGGTCCTTTTCACTGTTCCTCANATGAGTATAATTATGGGAAGTTTTGGTCCTTTTCACTGTTCCTCATTTAATCTCAGTCCATTTTGTGATAGTCACTCAATTTCCAAATTTTCTATTTGTTTTCAGTTGCATTTTATTTGTTCATATCTCCTGTCCAGAGTGTTTGTTACACTTTGTTYTCTGATTTCAAGATTTCAARGGCAATARTTTGGGTAAAATTTGATCCATTTYCCTGCACTTCATGYCATCCCATCYRCTTTTATTGCTTTCTCTTTGGTTCAGAATTTTMTCTTTTTCTTTTAACATTTCATTTCTTCAATTCCTTCTACTATCTCTTTGTTTACTTTTCTGATTTTGGGATTTCAGTGTGAATAATTTTGACAAGTTTTGGTGCGTTTCCCTGCACCTCATTTCATCTCTTTAC
>CADDXX010000448.1:505177-650591 GCA_902810485.1 Alauda arvensis
TTCTTTGTTTGACTTCTTCCTAGATTKTAAGATGTCAGTGAGTATAATTTTGGCAGATTTCTATCCATTTAATTTAATAAAAACATTACTCCAACAAAATATTTCTTCCTCCACACCATTCTTCTTGGCAAAATCCTTCAGCTAGTCAAAAAGCTGCTTCTGCTCTGCTTAGGATTAGGCATWAGGGTTTAGAAAACCACAAAGCTCAGAGCTCCYRKCACAGTGCAGCTGCAAAAGGCATGCCAAGGGGAGCATGACAGTGYCCCAACATTGCTCCCTCCACACCTTTCTGCATTGCACCAGCCTCAGTCCAAGGCTGCCTTTACTGCTTTGCCTTGGGTTAGGGTTAGGCTTAGGGTTAAGGCTCAGGAAACCAGAGCTCCTGGCAYACTGCAGCTGTGAAAGGCATGCCAAAGGCAGCACAGCACTGCCCCAACATTATTTCCTCTATACCTTGCTCTTTGGCATCAAATATGGGCTATGAACCTCTACCTCAACTGTGGTCTGGTTTTCTTCATTGATTGCAGTTAGAGCTATGCTTAGGTTAGGCTTAGAAACTGTCATGGTTTGAGAGAAATGAGTTTTTTCTTAGGGGAAGTGGTCCCAGAGGAAGTAGTTAAAGAGGGTTTAGACACGCCTCTGAGAATCCAAGGGGTTAAAAGCAGCAGGGATTTCCAGAGAAAAAACATAACAAAAGCATATTCATAGGTGCACTGGCCTGGTGCCAGGGCAAACCTATGACACAAACCTAGAGCTGCATCTACAAAAATGCATCTACAAAAGGCATGCAAGGGGATCACAGCACTGCCTCAACATTTCTCCCTTAGAATCTTGCTTCTTGACACCAACAATAGGCTTACTACCACAGCCACAGAAAAAGCCTGCTTTTATTCCTTGCCTTGGGGTTAGGGTCACGCCTAGGGTTAGGCTATACAAAACCTTGAAGCCTAGAGCTCCCCAATGGCACTGCCCCAACATTGCTCTCTCAGCATCTTGCTCCTTGGCTCTATCTATGGGCTAGGCACGTGACTCTCAGGAAAATCCTGATTTTACTGCTCCACTTAGGATTAGGTTAACAGTTAGGAAACTGAGTGGACAGAGGAACAGCCCTTGTCTTTTGCATAGTTCKGTTTTGGTTTGCCTTTGCCTGTTAAACACAGATGTGAGCGTACAACTGTCTAAACACCAAAAGAGATCTGAAAATGATGGCTGGCCCAGGCTGAATTCTGCAGAGAGAAATTGTTGCATCATTTTCAGTAGTAATTAAAGTTATAGGAATTTTTCACATTTTTTTTTGTTACAGAAAAATTCTGCTCAGAATATATTATACAGCTGGCCAATGTTTCTTTAGTTGTGTGGGTTTTGGGTTTTTTTCTTTAAGAGTGCTGAATCACAATTACAAAACTGGCTTCCGAAAATCAAGTGAGTAACATTTCAAGATCATATTGATTTCTAGGCAAAACCAAATGAATGCTTATACTTTTTTCAGATATCCCAATAGGAAGAAAAATACAATTAATTTCCTRAGACAAAAAGTATAATTCAAATGTTATATGTGAAGAGAAATAAAAATGAGGTAAAGAAGAAAAAGCTTTTACTACCAGAAATATTGTTCAAAAATTATTTTTTTATTTTCTCTACAGACTAACTGTTCACTCACAAAACAGAAAACTATTTCACGCACAGGAGCAAAATGCTGGAGGATCTTCATACATATTCATAGGAGCTAAGATTTAGCTTTTGATCTCAGGCGAAAAGCTACAAAAGACTTGGGCACTTAAATTGAAAACTCTAAACTGTTCAGAAAAGGATTAATGGTCATCTGGTTGCCACAGATACATGGTTTGTGTTGTTATCTTAGTGTTTTARGAATAATTATTGGTTCTATTCCTAYGGTGAAGATTAAATAATTRTATTTTCAAGTTTTTGTATTAATGTCTGTGTTTCATGGAGTCAGGGATTCACTAAGAACTTTAGCAGTAATGCTGGTACACAAAAGGAAGATTTTAACCTTTGAGAGAGATAAAATGCCATGTGACTTGTGACTGGCTTCACTCAAGACTTTTCACATACACGTTGATGGATTTTAATGGCATRTGGTAGACATCTTATTAGTCTGGTATTAATGGTATTCAAATCCACAATAAAGCCTAAGAGCCAATGCAGAAGGGAGTCTACAGTGACAACCAGTTTACAAAACAGGAAGAGTACACAGACTCTGACTGACAGGTAGAAAGTTGAACCCACAGAGACTGTACCACACACACTGAGTGAACAGCAGGATGACATTGTTTCCTTCTGTGTGTGTGTGTGTGTTTACTGTGAAAGGATAAATGAAAGTAGATTGGTSAGTTAGGAAAGCTGGGAAAGATTTTAGATTCTAGATGCATGAGCATCGTCTTCTTATACTGAGAAATGTTCCATGACTTATACATGTGAAAAACACATTATTTAAGGATTGTTGTTTGTTATTAAGGGTGTTTATATTGTTGAGTTTCAGACTGGATGATGATACAGTTAATGAAAATCCCCAGAAACTTAGATAAGCCTGAGGGGGAAAAATAGCCAATCCAACCCTGCACACTGTCTCTTATTCTTACTGAAGAGGCAAATCAAACAATCCATTACAAACCTTGAGCTTCAATCCAAAATTTACATATATTAAACAGATAGGAACAAAAAATTCAGGAATTTATCACCGTAAATGCCAGGAATCTATACAGTTTGAGGATAATTAATACATACTAGGTAAAATATGTAGATTTTTGCATCCTTAACATTTCATCTTCAAAACTTTGGTCCTAATAAGAATTATAAAAGTAGATTAATAACAGATTAATAATTATTCTGTTACATTGTGTCCAATCTGTCAGGTTTGCTTGGCAATTGAAAAGAGAAGGCATAGCCTTTTGTTCTCTGATTTAATGAACCAGACTACTTACTAGCTCCCATCATAACTACTTAAGTAATTGATGTCCWTTACCTGGTGGACTGGAGACCCCAAGTGGTCAGACTTCATCTTTTCTGTATATTTAAAGCCCAAATGAATAGATTTCTGTAACTGCTTGTCATTGCAGAAGTCTATGAGGTGTGTATCTAAGAGAAAAGCAGCAAAGCGACTAGAAGTTTAGGAAAGCATATTTCCAAAAATAGATGCCAATTAATAGTATTTTAAAAAGAAGGAGGGGGCAGGAAACAGTTACTGCTGATACTTAAGTGCAAAAAAAGTGTGTATAAAAAGTCTGTGTTTCTACAGTTCTTTTTTTCACATTGATACTTTTGTCCAAATTGAAATTCAGTTTTGAGCCTTCTCTAATCCACAARGCTCTTACCCAAACCTGCTCATTTATTCCAAGAGCTGGCGAAGAAGGAAGTAGAAAAGCTGAGAGACTAAAACCATCAGAAACTATAACTGACAGAAAATAACAGTTAACAAAAATAAAATAAACTGAATTTTTTACTTACTACTAGAAAGCAGGTCAAATATTTCTGGGCTTACATTTATTTAATTATTCATAACTAGAAGATTTGCTTTCACTTTTTTTTATTTTCAACTGCATTGTAAAATAGCTGAAATTTCTGGACTTCCGTATGTATAAAACTACTATGAATTTTCAAAGCACAGTACACCACTGCTAATGACAGAGAAACATATTGTTATCTTTTATTTTGATTCTCCTGTATTCTCATGAATAAAACTCATTGATATAGCAATTTAAAAGTTTTGTAGGATTATCTAATGCAAAGTCTTAAAATTATGGGTTTTTTTTAAATGGAAAACAGAAGCCAAATCTACCAAATTTCATTAAAATTGTCTCTACCTGTCTCAGCTTTTTTCTCCTTGCTACCCTTCCTGGCTATGAACGTCTTGTGTTGATCTAAGGATGGCATTTAACTGTTGTTTCTCAAAATACTTCTAGCTCTCTTGATCGAAGTTTTAAAACCTCATAGCAATATTAAAAAATACTGACTRCATTCTAAGACCAGTGTTAGACTTAAGGGCATTTTGGTGAAACATAATTAGCATTATGTTAAAATGATTGGCTCGATGGATAAATTACTTCAGTTTACAAAATGATGAAAGAACATAATGAAAGTTTTAAAGATTAAATTATGCTCTTTTTTTTTCTGAAATTGTATCAAAACTGGCAGGAGGTAGAAYTCCGGCAGTTTTATTTTTCAATTATCTTCCATGGCAGCAAGACATGTGCAAAGGAAATTAAACATATTCAACCAGGGCAGAATGCACTGCTACAGGATATCACTCCATGAAGACATAATACCAAATAAAAGCAGCAGATATTAAATAATTTATCAATGCTATCACATGATGGGTGAATAGGAGTATCAGGCACAGTTTCAGGGCTCCCTGCCTAGGTTCTATCCCKAACACCTTCCTGTTCCTTTTTGAGGATAATGATAATCAAGGCTGTATTTAGTTTCCAATTTCTAGTTCTAAGAAGGACACCATTCATAAGACATAAAATGGTAGTGACTCTGTGGCACACGTGCTTTTCGTTCCAGGGTATGCTTCCTTGAACTGATGGTTAAAATTAACATACATATAAGTTAATTTATTTTTGGTTAAGTGAATGCAAATTGATATTTTGACAACCATTCTAAGAATAATCAATTTAATAKTTTGTCTTAGCCAGTAAGATCTACCAAGTGAGAGCATTCCCAACTCAAAATGTAAGCCCATGGTYCTGACGTTACTGACAAACTAATTTTTCAGTAATATACAGGTTGATCAGCTGAATTGTGTAGAGTAACTTACAAAGTGTATGAGCTGGGCACCTGTARCACTGTTCCATTTAAACTGGGCATTCATTTTATATCATGCTCTTTAATTTTTCCTTTCTTCAGAGTGGGTAAAATTAATACAGTTGCCCTCAAGGCATAAATCTGACTCTACACTTCTTCATATCAATTGACCTGGCTGTAAATAAAAATCTGGTCATAGAGGCTTGGCAGTGGAAAAAAGATATATGAGTSCTGCTTAAAGCATTTTCCTTTGTCATACTGGGCAGATGGCTGACCTGAAATATTCTACTGCAACTGACCTTCTACACAGAAATAAACCTTTATTGATTCTCTATCTGAGTTACTAAAGCAGCTTTAAAGCAATTTGAAAATCCTGTTATATTTTTCTAATAAAATTATGTTGACTTARCATTTATGAGTTGTTGTGATTTGTGCTAATTTTTTACAAAGAAACCCAACAAGACGATGTGGACTTACAGACTTTGTCCTGCTTACCTGTCTGTGTGATATAGTGCACTTGAAGATGAAGCTTTTGAGATCCTTATTTGTACCACAGAAGCAGAAATCACTAACTACAGACTGGCTATAAACCAATGACCAAATCACTGGCTATAAACCCTTCAGCAGGGATAGGCAAGGAAGGAGTGGCTGTGGGGTATCCCTGTATACTCATGAGGGTTTCAATTGGCAAGAGCTTCATGATGGTGACAATAGCACTTTGTGTTTATGGGTAAGAATCAGGAGGAGAGCCAATAAAGCAGCTATCATGGTGGGAGTCTGTTACCATTCCCAATGAAAGGAAGTTTTGCAGTGTTGGTAAAAGTTGCGTGGAAGCAATTCTGCTATAGCAATGTAACTGATTAAAATACTTATCATTTTTTTGCATTAAGGGCTTTTATTGCCTAAGAATTTTAATGCACTCATTATTGGAGAGCAGCCACCAAATGTTTTAGAGGAATAATTGTAACTTGTTTGAGAAGAGTTCACATTCATTACAAACTAAATGCATAATGCTCATAATCCTGAGTAACATAGAAATTAACAGTAGAACCCTGCAAAGCTGTGTAAATTCTGAGGCTATTCATATTCTAAATCYATGCTGAAAGGGAACTTCATTAAGACAGTTGCATCTTATTTCCAGCTGCAGCTAAATCTTTAAATACTTTAAATACTATACTAGAAAAAGAATTTAGAGGCACCCACTTATGTAAGTTATGAACATGAATAAAGGACAAGTGCTTTACAGCGCACTACCCCCGTAAGCCTATCTCCAAGTTTTCTGATGATTCACAGCGTCTCCAGGCAACAAAGTAAATGACAGCTTTTGAATGTATTTCCTGTTCTTTCTTCATTTGCATTTACAAACTAATTTTTTTTTTCTCTCCCAGAAGACTGGTTAGCCATTTTGGTAGCGGTTTTAAAACACCTCCATTTCATGAGTTTAACAAAGAAGCCCACTCAGCCAAAGTGGGATGTTATCTGAAGAGACTTTTCTTCTTGGATTCTTTCCAGCAGTTCTTCTTAYCTCCTGTTGCAATTAAGAAATACTTAGATTTACCCATATCTCTAACGTCTGATTTAGTCACCTGTATATCTCTGTATCTCTTCCCTTGGTACCTTTATATTTGTGTTGCCACCTATCCTTCAGACACATCTCTAGCTCCATTCCATAGAGTATGTGGATTCCCAGCCTATTATGTACATAAAACTATTATATTCATTTCCACTTGTTTCTGTGCTGCTCATGATTAASTGCCAATCTAATAATGRCCCCATTTCAACAGAACTTACAGAATTATGGAATTTTATAAGCTCAAGCCTATAAACAAAGTCAGGAAGATGGTGCTTGTGAACTCATTCTTTTTTATTGTCTTCATGTGGTATTCTTCAAGCTTCATTTTGCAGGCAACAGTATCACCATCTCCTGTCCTGTAATTATATTTATAACAAATAAAGAGGYGCTTTAATTCTAATAGTCTCAAGGATAAGTTGGTTCTCTCACAATACATTTATTCCATTTTAATTTAATCTAATTTMATTGTTTTGAAATCCCATTTTATAGGGTCTTTCTCCTAACAATTACTKTTATGGATGATTCATGAAAATTGTGTGGCTTATCCCAGAATCTTTGCCCCTGGCAGTGTTCAGTATTTCAAGACATCAGATGCTAGTGAGAGTCAAAGTGGATACCCAGGAAAATTTGATTATTTTGAATACATTTTCATCACTTATGTTCTCTATGTCCTGAAAAAGTATCAGTATCCAATTAATTGTTTTTCTTTTAAAATTCARTAACTTCAAAATCAGTTTTTGGAAAGACAAGTGATTGCTCAATTATGCCTGTTACGTGTCTGCTGGCACTGACTTTCAGAAATAGGCCTAATTTATGGAAACACAGTGATTTCTGAACCATGCTGAGTGGCACAGTTGACGTATCTGAGGGACAGGCTGCCACCCTGAGGGATGTGGACATGATCAAGAAGTGGGTCAGTGGGAAAGTCATGAGGTTCAACAAGACCAAGGCCAACTCCAAGATCCTGAATCTGGGTGGAGGCAACCCCCAGTATCAATACAGTCTGGGGGATGRGTGAATTGAACCAGCCCTGCTGAGAAAGACATGGGGATTTTGCTGGAGGAGAAGCTGGAGATGAGTCTGCAATGTGTATTAAAGGTTAAAGAGGGAAAAGATTGATTTTTTTTTTTCAGGTTGCACATGCATCTTATTGAACATCCTCTTGCTAGGCAAAGTGGAAAGAGTTTTCTTCTTAGTTATGGAAAGTTAAGAACTTACAGGGACATCGTATCAAAATGAGGATGTGTCACCTGAAGGGAGTGAAAATATGAAAAAAAAAAGTGGGAAAAAGAGGATAAGAGAGTGAGAGATATTTAACTTGAATCACACTGTAATAGATTAATGCATTTGGAGTTTTTAATATATTTATTCTTGTATTTCRTAATTACTTTTCATGATACTGCCAATTGTGGGTGTTATAAATAAATACTCTCATTTGAATTTACTTTATCTGACTGAAATTAGTAGGGTTTCWAGAAACTGGATAATATCAAGGCTCTTTTAATCCCATGGCACAGTTATCTAGAGGACTGCATTACTGGGGAATATGTCTCACCACATYAGTATTGTTCAAAACAATCAGTATGTTGACTGTTTGGCAACTGCCTGCCTAAAAAGATGACAGAGAACTGATATCACAAAAACAAAACGAAAAAATCCCCATGTTTCAGGGACTGTGGTAAGTGGAGAAGCTCCTTGGGAATGTGGGRATGTATCCCCAGTCACTTGAACCCAGAGATGCAGAAGTATAGGAGAGGAAAACGCCAAGCTGTTTTGCTGCAGCACCAGAAGATTTCCTCAGCCAAGGAAACGGTGATAAAACAGTTAAGCAAGGATTTTGAGRACTAGGGAGGTGCCTGGCTTCAGTTTGCAGCAATCCTTATCCCTTCAGTGAACATCAGGAGAAATGGAAAAAATTCTGGACCCTGAAATACATCTGGATGCAGGGTAGCGCCATATGCTCAAATCCATTACTTCTGAGACCAAGACCTTGGCAGGCACTTTTGCGCTTCAGAGGAGAGGCATGCCAAGGAACACGTTGTTGCTTCTTGGCAGAGGACACACCCGCTTYTATGGATTTGGAGCAGATTAATGAAAAAGGACTGACCTTTAGTGTGGGCTTCTCCTCTACAGATACCACTGTTTATGTTGGTTATCGCAACCTGTAGAACAGGCTCCCAAAGGCCAGTGAGAACAACCAGGACCAGCTGGAGCTGACATGTACTGTTGGTCATTTTCTCAGAAGCTCTTTGTTGCTTTTCTCTATGCTCAAAGAGACTGTCTGCAGAATTTTGTTGTGCTCTTGGACAGGTTTAACCTGGATGTGTTCTGAGACAACTTTGGCCTGGACTATGTCAACATCTGGCATGAATTCTCAAAGTGTAGGATGTTCCTTTTACTGTGTCAGAGGGTCACAGTAGTCCTGAACTGAGGCACAAATTCCCAGGTTATCTCCACAGCACAAGACTCTAGTGAAGTCCATCTTCTGCAACTGGTCCATGCTGGAAGATGTGATTCAATCAAATCAGGCCTATATGATTCTGTGACAGAGCACCTTTGATATCCCTATCTGGTCAAATACTCAACAAAAAGAAAACACTTGACATGGAACATAAATATACTMTAAGGATCCCTATAKATTGATATTATTYCCTGCTTTGTGGGAGTAACTTGATACACTATGAACTAGAGCATCTTGGTAAAGTTCTTCAGAATCTTGGAACAAGACTATTGACTTTAATTAATTAGTGAGAGTTTCAAGGCTGCCTCTTGACCTGTTGTCTTTTTTTCCTCCCTAGAGGGAGAAGATKGGTGTTTACAAAGCTGTGTGAAAACTCAGATGAATCAATGGATGTAAAAGTTTGTTAAGTCACCAGCTTGATGCTCTCTTTCACTGGGTGAGCAGGTCAAGAAATCTGACCTGGTAGCTCAGGACAAGTGATCTCATTCTCATGCTCAACATCTAGCAGGGTACAGGCATGCTGCTCTACACCTCTGCAAACAATCCCTCCCCAGTTCCTGACTGGGACAAAAGGGAGGCAAGGTTGTCAGAGCAGGTGTGAAGATAGGCAGGTCTGCTGTGGCTCCTTGACTTCAGGCAAGATCAACTCATTGTGATCCTGTCAGTCCTGCACATTTTCTGCTTTTTCTTCAACAGCCTGTGCCTTTTTTCCATGACCCGCACCTGGATTTTTTCAGGGAAACACTGGCTCTCTTCCTGATGGCTGCATCCACATACCACATCCTAAGAACAAGCTAGCAAGGCAGGATTTMCCTTCCCAGAGGTCATTGCTGATTCTTTCTTCACAGTCTGTGTTTATCTATGTGCTCACTAATCTTGTACTTTAATACTTTCTTCCATTTTAACCGCAGATGAAAGACAGACTCAATCAACCTCTCTGGAGCCCCGTGTGTGCATGGGGCTTGCAATGGTGATATTCCAGGCCCCTGACTCAGTGAGTCCTTSTAATTATAGGTTACACATTTTGGCTAGCAGCTCTGCAATTTCACATTTGAGTTCCTTCMCAGCTCTTGGATGAATGGCTGGTGACTTACTGTCATCTAWCTTACTGTGTGTAGTCTAATTCTTCCTGTATACTTACCCCAAATTGATACAGCTATCCCAACCAATCTGCTACAAAAAAAATGCAGTGCATGTTGGAAAATTCACAACATCTTTAACAGTAAAAATAAATTTTAAAAAGATTACRGAAAATAAATCTCATTTTCTCTGCTGTGACCTTATCTTCAGACGTCACTTTCACACATTTTATCATCAGATAGTCCAGCTGTTTCCTGAGCTGGCTTTCATCTTCTGAAATATTTAAACACCTTTCTATTATCCATATGAGTATCTTTCCAAACTCATTTATGTTTTCTGTAAATTCCTCTGTATATATTATATGCTGTGAATTTGCTGCTTTCCTCATTTGAAAAGCTCTTCTGGTTTTTAAAGTCAATCATTTCCATATAGTAGCTTCCAAGTTTTCTGTTTAACTAAAAAGGGCTTTTACTGCGTTATTATGTTTCCTTTTCCGAGCCGTGTGCCAGGGCTTCCAGTGCAGTATTTTCAAGCAGCCTCAAGGCTGCTTGCAGGCTTTTTTGGAGTATTAATTTTGGKGGTATTTTTGCTAATAACCTCATTTGTATGTAATTCCTTTTTCTGAAATTAAATCTGAGTTTTCAGGATTTGTTTGACTTGTTCTTTCCTACTGAAATATTAAGCCTAATTTTAKACTGATTGCTGTTACGGAGTGCTCTTCAACTAACACCATTTGAATTAGGCCCTGTACATTACTCAGGACCAAAGCCCAGATGGCAGCTTTTCATAAGAGCGCTAAGATTAGTTATTCTAGGAAGCAGACATTTATTGCATACAGTCTTATCTCTCTCTTGCCCCGAGGCACCAATGACACAGTCTGTATATGTATAGTGAAAATCTCATCCTGTTGCAGCCTGTTATAAATTTTCAGTATTACCTGAGCACTATCATCCTCCAGATTAAAAACCCCGAATTATGATCCTAGTATKACTTCTTTTTTTGATTGTTATTATTAGAGTATCGGATTTCCACACAGGATTCCATAGTGTTTCTCTTTTTCCATGATAATTTTRTGCTGTTAAACTTTGTATTTTTCTTCACATAATTTGCCCTCACCTGTACATTTCATTCTGTCATCCTTCAAACCTTGTAGCCTGGCAACACTGTATCCTGTTAATTATCCTTTCACCAGGCCTCTGAGATGTCTGTTATGTCAGGGTTGCTGTTTATAACCTAAAAATTATTTTAAAGGCTTCTAGAATTGTTGTAGAAGGCAAGTTTTGCCCTTGGMTTAGCTTTCCCAGACTAGTCAGCTGACATTTTAGGGAAGCTGACTTMCCTTCTCTATTTCTGTTTATTTCCCTTCTGGCCTTTTCAGAGGTATGATGCATATCATTCAGGTTATACTGCCAAGTTGAATCAATCCAAACAAGGTGCTTCTCATGTCTGTCAACATTTTTYCAGTTCCTTGTTTAAGTAATCTTGCATGACTTTCTTAATTTTCATAGGCAGCAGTCTGTCTCCACCTTGATCAAAATAAAGTCTGTCCTTCCTTTATGGGTTCCTTAGGTCTCAAGAAGTTTCCCATTTCCTAATGCACTGAAATACCTGTTATTGCTACACTGTGGTCCTACCCATGTACCACARCTCTCAATCCTTGTCAGTCTGCCATGCCTCATGCCCTGGAGCTGGCAGCATTTTGGAGAAGGCCATCATGAAAATCCAAACTGCAGTCTCCTATAAGGCAGTCCAAACAGCCACCCAGAACATCAGCCATGTACTTCCCCAAGTCACTGGTACTAACCCAAGTCTCCTGGATTCTCTCATGCACCCTCACATTGACACCAACTTGGAAGCATGCCAATAAGTAAACATCAGCTGTGTACCTCTCCTTCTCTTTCAGCTGTGATTTTTCAGTGGCTCTCAAAAGAACAGACCCAATCTCCCTGAACCAAGAGCTTCTTGCATGGCATGCAGACTGATAGAACCAGACCCACAGGTAGTTAGTTTGCCTCTCACAGTAGTCTATCATTGTCAAGCTATCAACAAATAAGATATACACAAAAATGTGTGGGGTGGAAAAGAGTGTATTAGGAGTCCTTTCATAAATATAAAATGAGCTCCAGTAGTCCATGCTAGTGATGTGCTAGAGAGTAATTTCAATTACCATTGTATCATAGAATAATTGGCCCTTTAGATWAACTGGGAGATGTATTATAGATAAATACAAGTAAAAAAAAAAATATGTCAGCAAGAGAGATACCAGTTTTACAAAGGTTGAATTGYAACACGTATCTGCATCATTAGATACAGGTATTTATACTAAAAAATACTTGGTTCCAAGCAGATTGAGTTTATKCAAAATACAAAACAGCAGTTCTCAGTTCTCTGAATTCTTATTGTGTTCAAAGGATTTAATAAGTGCACGGCTATGGGTAGTGATATCTCTTTTATCCATGTGCCAAAGGTGATCTTGGCATGTTTTTTTTTTTAGTATGTGATTTACTAATGGAATGAAGCTACACAATCAATTAAATAATTTCATTTATAGTACTTAGGTACTAATACACTTTACTTACTGCACTACACAAGGGACAGTTTAATAGATAAAAGAACTTTAGTTCTTTTACTATTCTGACTTGAATTTGATCCAAAATGAAAAACTAAAAGTCCATTCCATTTTTTAATTCATAGGAACTTTCAAATATCATTAATTAGAAACATTTTATTTTTATCATTCTAAACAGYAATATTTAACTTTTAACCATTTGAACTATGACTTAAATAATGAAAAGAAGTCAAATAAGGTTAAAGTGTTAAAGTGTTTTGTARATCTGAATTCAGGTAACTTTGAAAAACATTTTCAACCCTTTTGAGRCACAACTTTATTAAGCCATCTTTTACCAAAACAGAGATTCAATTTAGAACTTTTCATACATATATAGAGACAGGAGACTGGCTCTTTTATTTAATAGTTACATTGCTGGCATGCCAATTTTAATTATTTAGTTTATTTAAAATTTTTGTTTTATTTAATTTTACATAGACAAGGCACATTTTTTGTCTGTTGAATATTAAAATGAAACCAATAAAGGCCAAATTAGCCTTACCAACTCAGTATTCACAATCTCGAAGAATTATTCTCTGGTAAGCAGGGTTTCAAAAATAGCTCTTTAACTACTTCATTGTTTGGGATTTTTTTCCTCTTAGCTTTTCACATTGATTTTTACATGGAGTAAGAGCCCCTGCATTCAGGGTGGGAGGAGAGGGTTGCAAAACCTTTATTTTGTACCTCCAACATTCTGAAAAAATACTTGCATGGAGTTTACACCTGAAGCTGCGTAAGTGACACTCATAACAGGTTCATGAGAAAGGATTCAACACAAAACTTCTATGCATAGTAATATTTTTCTGGGCAGCTAARAAGTCTGATTCTGAGTATCCCTGTGCCCTGTGCCACACTGATGCATGTACAAGATGATCAGTCTACCTGGCTACAGGCATCCTTCCCTATGAGAAAAAAAGAGCCAGCTCCAAACTTTCTGTGTAAAAAGCTAGGAGTGGCTGTGTAAGCCACTCACATGTGCACAGCTTAGTTTTAGGATACAGTTTGTTTACTTATTTATAAAGCATTATCTGTGCATAAATATACCTTCTACTATGCTTCTTCAAGAGTCATTTTTGTTTAAAWTAAAAAGGAAAAAAAATAGGAGAGTAACCACTCTTCAGGGATGTATATCATAATCAATGGTTTGATGGTTTTGGTTTCCATCCTAACTTTAGGCACCTCACTCCTCATCAAAATCTGCACCTTGAGGAGCTAAAGTCTTGGGCACCCTGTTTTCCCTTGCCTTTCATCATTGTAAAAATAATTCATGAATTTACTTAGACAAACTTGATCTATCTAAACAGAATGCATCCAGTCTAAACTATTCATCTGATGTCCTCAGACAGACCAGAGGAACTGCCCTATGAAAGGGTATATATATTTCATTTGATTAATAAGTAACTAAGGCAACTAACCAGGCTCAGTCTCAATATGTCCAGTTTAGACAGCTAAATTTGAGAGGGGTTGTATCCAGAGATTTTTCATATAATTTTTAATGCAGTTTTCTTTAGCTGAACAACTATCATTCCACAGTAGAAAAATCCAGAAAATACCACTGGGTGTTGTGAGGACTTGATTCAGATTGTTTCAACTTGTCTGTCTCAAAGCACTTCAATCCTTCTCACTTCCAGCACTCCATCAAGGCCACTTCCATTAACACCTTAATCCTTTTCCRAAGGTTTGGTTTATTTTGAAGAAAACATTTATTAACCATTGCATTTTATCTAATCAATTCTTCTGTTTTCAAAAACATTTGTATTTAGGCATAAGAATTTCCAGGCCCAGCAGATAATTAAAAAAAAACAAAAAYAAACTGTGAACATTTGGAAAAGAAAAAGCTAAAGAGAAAAAAAATTACAAATTTGCAAAAATTTTGATAATTGTAATGTGAATAGCAAGAACAAAGTATTAAGCAAAGCTACATGTCCTTCCATTACCCTGGAATGTATGGACTCAAACTGCCATGGACATGTAAGAGACCTGCCATGAAGTTTAATACTTGCAGGGTCAAAGTTCTTCAGAAAATCAATTCCCATTTCATAGAAAAATCCTGGAGAAGCTAAGTCTTAAAATTTGCTTCAAAAATTTAAAATAGGAAATCACAGGAAAACTTTGCTTCTTCACTTCCATCAATATTAGAGGATTTTCTGCTTTGCTGTTTATTTGTCAGCACCTGGAACCACAGAATGAATGAATCAGAGGGATGTGGTGCCCTCAGATTGCCTGTCAATGAATCTGAGGAAATCATCTTCCTGTTGACTTTTTTCAGCCAACTTCTGATTTCATTGACCTTCTCCACTGGTTCCTAGAGAATGTGATCATTATGAGAGTTTCCTTTCACTGAGAAGTTGAGTTACAACTAAGCAACAGTAACCATTAAAATGATGTGTATGGTAGAATTTTCAAAAAGCCCTTTACATACAAATAAAAAGATTTCTCCAGAGATACAAAGCAGCTAAACCAAAAACCTAATTCAACGATGTAGGGCACACTCATGCAAAGACATTTCTGACCTRTCACAGACCTTGCTTGCCTTATTGCACCAGAGAAATTCTAAACGTACAGTTCTTTACACTAAGGTCACAGAAATTGTCATCAGAAAGTGTCAGGAGTGTTAAAATAACTTAAATTTTGAATGGTAATTAAATGATCACAAGGTTATTTGGTTTGGGAAATAAAACATCTCCTGATGTGCAGCTGCCCTTCTGCAGTATAGCAACATCASAGATACTACAGAAACATGGAGCACATTTCTCTGATCAGCTTAAATAGAAATTGTCACATTTCAGGTTCTCAGACAATATTAAGTTAATGGTCTTGCTGTGAATTTTTTTTTTTTTACAACAAAAGAAGGTGCATCAAAACTAGACTCGTTGCAACAGCAGAGGTGTTGTGAGGACAAATCTCATTTGTTTTATGCCACACGAACATTCTGAACATTTGAAAAAGGCATCTGTAAGGCCTTCATGCCCACTTTGTTGGCAAAGAAAGTGGAATACAATGTAACACCCAGGTCAGGCTCAGAATGCAGCTTAAGTTTCACTGACAAGCTTGTAGCAGCAAGCTATATCCCTGAGGATGTTTYTTTTCCTTTCCCCSTCAACCCTTTCCTTACAGCTTTATGACTCATCATGTTGCTTGATCCATTCCCTTTCTGAAAAGGTTTGCAACTGCAGGGCAGTGACTGCAACTGACCTTGGCTTACCCTGTATCTGCACCACTGTGTTCCTTTTGCTATCATTATTTATATTCATTTTCACAGTGCAATGCAGAACTGCATTTTATATATATATATATATCTAGTCACAAAAAGTTTAAAAATGGCATCAATGTATCAGAGATAATTTAAAATAAAAAAGAAAATTACACAACTTTTTAYCAGCCAGACCATTCACATAACAGATCACATGGCAAATGATTTAACAGTTGCTTTATTCAGAGCTTTGATGTCTCTAGTTGAACATCACATACTGTCAGGCAATAAACATCTAACCCAAATGTAAYATGTTTCTCTTTGAAGTACTTCACTGTTGTTTTTTTTTAACTGTTGCCAATCCTTTACCAGTGCTAGTTTTAATGAATCATTTACACACAAATGCGCTGTTTGCCCATTCYCCATTTAAAGGGTATTAGCATGTTTTTTAAAAAAGATGTGTTTTTTAAAAACAGATTTGTTTTTTTGACAAATATAATTCCTTTTTTTTCACATTTCCAACCTTCATTATTTAGCACTGTGTACCAAATTAAAAGGACAAAAAATGTGCTGCTATGACATGGAAACATGCACCTCCCTGAAGCACTTTTCAATTCATAAGGAAGCTTTATGCTTAATAAGATATTAAGATTTACTGGCAACCATGCAATGAAATAAAAACAAAATGTTACTGGCTTGATAGCAATTCATACACAGCTCCATTGTGTAAGCAAGTAGAACCCAAAGAATGTATCCATTAGTAATGGTAAACATGCAATAATCATCGTTTATTGCCTGCAAGATTCAGCTGTGAAAGCATGCCTTTGCTGAAGACTTATAACTAGGTGCATAAAAGAACTTCTGACCTAAACTCAGAGACCTTCAAGTCTGTATTAGCTAAACCAACAGCAGGCATGAGTTATAATCCAGCCTTCAAATATTCTTCTTAGAGTGGGGATATCACCCAGTTAATTTCTAGWTTGATAATCATTTGGGATTATCTTTATGTGATCATCTATTTATTCCTTTTTGGTGCTGTGGATGCCACCAGTTATCAAATACACTATTTYAAGGAGAAGCTAAAGAGTTAGAAATCACTGGATTTCTGGTGTGCTCAGAGCACTGACGTGAATGCTGAAGTGGCACAGATTTGAATGTGACAAGTGGCAAAGATGATTTCAGCCTACTTAGGGTATCTCCCTTTGTGACTAATGGATTTTCCATTGCTCGTTCACAGTCAGGAGTCAGATTAAGAGCTGAAACACAAGCCTGATATTTCATCCTTTTTAAAATCAATTACATTGTCACTAAGAATGTGTCAAATATTCATGGTATTCTTAGATACTCTTTTGGCATAAAAAGTCTCTTTTGTATCTTAGAATGTCCCAAGAACAAAATAAGCGTGACAGTTAAAGAGTCCTATGAATCATAACACATGATGGCAAGTCAATGATCAGACAAATGTTTTTAAAGTATTCTTAGAAAAATGAAAATACTTCCAATCTACTCTTTAAAGAATCTAATCCTGTTAAAGTTTTTCAGGACAGGTTAAAAATAAAACAAACCCAAAAAAAACAGGAAGAAAAAATAAGTATCCAATGTTCAGCTGGGAATTTTACCTCCCAAGAAGTAAATATGATTAACACTACTTGCTTTTGGGTTTAAGTACATATAGGGGTTTTAATCCGTTCAGGCAGATGGTCAACCTGTTATTCATGTCCATTTATACTGGCTAGAATTATGGTACTATTTCAGATTTAGATTCTGCATGCAGGGTTCTGTGAAGATCACACCTGCTGGTCTTTACCTTTTAAAATTTTGTCCAGATAATCCATAACTTTCTGGACAAACATATCTCAAAAAAGCTATATTGTTACATGGATATCTGATCAATTATATCTGCCTTCACTACAATTACAGGTAAGAATGAATTGTCTCTCTTCTTCCATCCATTATAAGACTCCCCATTTCATAATGCAGCTTCAGAGGTTCTCAATGCAAACAGAGGGAGAAATAAGAAATTTCCAGGACTAGGAGTGTTTGACATCCTGTATGAGATCTATTGTATTTATTTACTGCTTAATTCCAATTGACAGTCTAATTTGTTTTTGTTTTTTTCTTCCTACACCAGTTTAATGCAACATTTAAATGAATAAGGAGAAAATTTGAATACATTGGCRAAGCGAAAAGAATTCTAGGAACAGAAATGAAATTTCTTCCCCCTATTTGTCAGAATATTTCCAGTTACTCCTGATTAATTTCAGAGGAAAGCTACTAGAAGTTTATGACTGACATAAGATCATAACTTTTATAAAGACAGATATTTAAAAAGGTCTAGAAAGAATGTTGCTAAGTTTCTGCTGAAAAAGCTTTCAAGATTGTAATGTGATCACATTCGAACTGCAAAGTAGCACTGCTCTCTGCTGGTTGTTATAAAATTAARTTGCTGTTTGGAAGTTGYATGAAAGCTCCTCTATTTATTTTCTTGCTTCATCTTTAAATTATSCTTTTATTTGAATTAGGAGAGATAAACAAGTGCTTATTCAGCTATAGTGCTAAAACATATCTGCCTATCTCTCTGATAAATGAGCATTTCTCAGATAAGGCTATCTCAGCAAAACATCACGTTYGCAGAATTTTACATATGAAAATCCCTCAGACCCTGACAAAACCTGGATCTGTGTTCTCATCTCTACTAAGTTGTCTGATTCTTTCTCCAATTTGGCTTTCACATTTTTTTTTAAATTTCTGCTCATTTTCTTCTTTTTTTCTGCTGCTCAAGCTTCTTTTAATAAGGGAAACAGAGATAGCATGAGTCCAGCTGAACACTGCTGGACACACAGTTCTTCCAGAAGAATCACAGAATCAGTAGCTTCTCCAAACAAAGAAGTTTTCTGAGACCTCTGTTAGTGCAGTTTAGGAAAGGAAAAGCAAGTCTTTATTCCCCTTGCTGTGAGTAGTGTACACCAGGTTCCAACTTTTCCAATTGCATACCTTCCTGACAAATGGTGAGACTTCTGCCATGTTTGTGCAGTAATAGATGGTGGTCCTTCTCWGTCATCTGCCTCTTCTTTCCTTGCCTCATCCAGAGGGCATTGAGGGGGCCCTGAGGTCAACAAGCAATTCATCAGTATCAGATCTGGGCATTAGAGTATCATGATTTAGGCTCCTGAGATCTGTAATTTTAGGAAGGTACAGCTTTGAGAGGCAAAATTTTCTTGTTTTTCAGACCTGATTCTAGGCTCTACAAACAAAGACCAGTAATGCAATTGTACAGTGGTTTGTGTCTCTGTCATTGACTTTTTTCTTTCTGGAAATGTATCAGAACTTATTTTATTACAATATGAGCAATCCTATGAACCATCAGAGTTGGTCAATCTTGCACAATTTCCTAATATAAGTTATGATGTTGACACTTGTCAAGGACTGTGCCATGTGAAAAGAGCAGGAAAACTGTACCCTAGTACAAGACAATGAAAGAAACGTAAACCTCATTTGTTACTAGCTCTAAGTACAGTCTGTTAATGGATTCCCCTTTCATTGTGAGGGGCATTGATGTTAACTTGCCAGGTCCAATTTTTGCAAAGAAGACCTAGATTCCCTTTGTGGGGGAAAATGCAATGCTGTTATACTAATGCAGCACTGTTCGCAACATAATTAAAACAAACATATTTTTTATCCTCTCTAAGAAATTAAAAAGATTGTTTTAATCTCTGACAAAAGAGAAAAAGATTCAGAAACAGCCCCTTCTTCCCAAGGAAGAAGCAATTTTATGTCTAAAGTAAAAGACATAACTAAGTCTAAACCAAACTGAGAAATATTAATTGGTAAGCACTAATTGATGTAGAGAGGGTGAGATTTTCAATGGCACAAAGGACAGTCAGATGTCTAATTCCATTTGTGCCTTTATAAATAATTGCAACCAATAACAAAAGTAAAACTGTGATAAATGATGAACATATTCCCAAGCCTTTCTCTCCTTTTAAGCATGTACAAAAATGTCATCTTCCATAYAGGAGAAGAATTTCTGAGAACATAAAGCAAACAAGTAAGCAAAGAACCCAACAATCCCTCTTCCCCAGGGGCCTTAGGAAAGACAAGCGGTGACTTTTTAAAAACCCTTTCTCAAATCTTGTTTTTCACAAAACTGAAAACAGAGCAACTGACAATGACTTTGAAACTGGTATATTGTCACCAAGGTTACTCCTTATACAAAACCTTGTAGTCCACTGACCTTGCCAGTTTATCACTCAGGAATTTTTGTTTGATGTTGCCTTCCAGTCCTTGGCTAAATTTTGGTAGTAAGCTCCTTAGAATAGAAACCAATCTTACTCCATGTGTACACAATCTCTAGAATGGCTTATTCCATTCTCAGATTTAGGTTGCTATGTGGTGTTAAAACTGTTTAAACAATGTAAAGCTTTTAACTAGTCTCTAAAAAAACCAGGAAATTATTTGGATCTGTWTGCAATGGATTGGATTGTGTCCAGCGTAGATTTGTTTCCTTTCTTTTACTTTTTAATTAATATGCAATCKTGAGCATAGCCTAATTAAAGGAACATTTTCATATATCAAACAGAAAAAAAAGCTTTGGCATGCCAAATTAATTTGCAATTTCTCAGGAAAATAGCTTCTTTAATTCAATAAATTTGTAACAATGGAGGTCTGAATTCTTTATATGTTTTAAATGAAATGTAGGAAAGAGCTGGTAACACAAGCTGAAAGTTAGCTGGTCTAATTTTTATTAAAAGTTCACACATTTTCTTCTTATCTGATTTTCTCACCCACCTGTTTTTCTTTTTCMTTTTCCCTCCAGATCAATTCAACTCTTAACATGCCTCAGAGGAAAAAGTCTTGCACAAAAATATGCTTCACCTTAGGAGATCAAAGCTGTTTTACAACTTGATTTTTTTAAGTCCCTTTTAATCTTAGTGGCATCAAGCTCATTAGAAACAACAAAAACAAGAAAAAAGAGAAATTTAAGCTAGGATCAGTAAATTAAAAAGGAGCTTTAATATTTAGTAGAAATAAGCAATAGAAAAAATATTGGTGCTGCAAAATGTGAGCTGAAGAACTCATTATGTAAGAAGGATGGAAATCAAATGTTTAGTATCTCACTTCATCAGTAYAAAATAGTTACAGGGCATATTCTATCTGTTAGAGGAGGAACAGTGGGGAAACCTGTAAAGAGCAAAGCAACTGGACAGGGGTATAACCCTAAAAAAGGCATTTTAATGAACTATTTACAAAAATGGAAAAAACACTAAAGATTTTTCCAATTACTACAATTAGTACAAAAACCAAACATATTAAAAACAGCATGCCATTAACTGTTGCAAACAGATAAGCATCATGCAGGCTCAAAAAGAATGTGTGAAGCCTATAAACAAATGCATAATCACATTACTTCCCTTTCCAGTTAAATTTGGTTTACTTAAAAGTYTCAGCATTTAGAAGTTAATCCACTGATTCAATCATCTGTTCATGAGAAGAATGAGTTAATTTCCTTTTCCATTTCCCTTAAATTGTTGTCATGAGAACAAAACTGTCCTTTATAATTTTCACTTTGGAAGATTGAGACTTACAAATTTTAAAGCTGTGGAATATCYCTAATGGACAAAATTTTGCCAGGCACTTCAGCCCTCTAAATAATCTTTATTTTTACTACTTTTCCCATCTGATCTTTGYCACCAGATGTGGGAGCTAGGAAACTGACATTCAGCTCATTTCACTGGAAAAGGCAGTGAGGACGTCAGCTCATTGCTGTCTGGTGAAGGCTACAGATGGAATGGACATTGTTGCCTGAGACTCATCCCAGCCAGACCCAGGCACTGTTACCATTGAGAAGTGATATGAACTGCCTTGATGGATGGATAGATGCAGCACTTAGAAGTCAGACTTCACATTTTTGCTCCTTTGTTCATTATGAAGAGGATTTCTTGTAAAACTGTTGAGTGAAATATTGTTTCTGAATCAATTCAAAACTTCAAGGGGCCAAGTTGTCACTCACAACACAATTTGTTGATTTA
Organism: Alauda arvensis; assembly: GCA_902810485.1. Lineage (NCBI taxonomy): Eukaryota > Metazoa > Chordata > Aves > Passeriformes > Alaudidae > Alauda > Alauda arvensis. The sequence continues at coordinate 526,886 of CADDXX010000448.1, forward strand.
TGCTTCATCTCAGTATCCTATGATAAGGTGTATTTCTGATTAGTAAAGAAACAACAGTTTTTCAGCTGCAATTGCTGCTATGTGAAGTGTATTTTCCTTCTTCCAACATGAATTTTTAAAATCTGCTCCTGGAGCCTGTAGACCTTTGCCATTTATTTCACAAGGTCTAAAAGATGGCTGWTCTTTTGCATATCAATGAGAATGTTTTACTCTACTGCCAACAGTTTCATTTCCAGTTCATTTCTGGATGCCTTTAAAAATGTTGCTTTTAGCCTAAAATGTACTAAGCATTTTAGAACCTCARTACTGTTTCCCTTACATGCATCTTCCAGCAACTAAAATTATCTGAACCTGTTGATGCAAAGTGAAGACATTTCATTYCACACTCCTGCCCTCATTGCTCAAATACACCATGTACACRGGAAAGCTTGAACAGCAGACAGCAGCCAGCTAAGTTTTCTCCATGACAGTCAATGCTTAATTCTTCTGCTCTGATCATTAAAGTGCAGACATGTTGAAMATCAGAGCAAATTTTAAAATGTGACATTTTTTCTGTGCTCAGATAAGGGTGACAAGGAAGAGTGGATGAGAAAGTGGTGTTAAACTGTTGCTACAGTACCACCACCAAAATCGTTTTGTATTACCCACAGAGGAAGAGAAGTTTATTAGATATAAACATAATATGAGTCCAAGAGCTGAAATCCTAAATACAGTTATTGCAACTAACTGGTATCATTCTGAGAAAGACCAATTTTTATTTGTGTTATGGAAGTATACTATATATCTTGATAGAATTTGAAGCCCAGAGCTGACACTTCTGGTTATATAACATGATCTAATACACGGTGTAAACCAGAGAAATTTGTTTATTTGGACTACATCATTCATTTTCATTTAGTATTATAAATAAGTGTTGATGCCTGTGCAGCTCGAGTCTGTGTTTTTCTGGGCTTAGAACTGCTGAATTTAGAATTGCTGAATTTGCATTTAATGCATTCTATGGCTACATACCCTGCAGCAATCACCCATGAAAAGCCACTGCAAAATAGCAATTCTGATACTGAACCTCCAGTAGCAAAAAATTAACAGTGAATAGAAATACTTTAACAGTAATTTTGCTTGGATAATGACTGCTTAAAGTTAGAGTATAACTTTTAAAAAAAGTGTTTCCACTGAATTTTTGTTCCCCATAGAGGACTGATAATTAGAAAACAACTCACAAATTGCCATTCATAGGGAATTGTCCACTGGCAAAACAAAAAGAAAAGTTTCTGAAATCTTCTCTTTCTACTTATTTAATCTTCTATTTATTTATCCTACATTTAGTTTAAAGATAGAAAATTCTTACTGAAAAAAACATCAAAATGGCACCACKTTTTAGATGGTTTTGTAGTGACATTATATGCAAAGATAGCAATTCATCACTACTGCTTTGATCTGATTCAGCCCAAGCTTTGGAAGCTTGCATCTTAGATATGCATTAGCCTTGAAAAGAATGTGCAAGTTATTTTTGTATAGCAAATGTCCTTCTGTTGCTATGGAAACCAGATGTTTGATAATTAAACTTGCACTGTAAATAGTTGTGTGCTGTCATGTGAAAGAGTACTCTTCACCAGTTGCTGTACAACCAAATAGTTGAGCTYCTTGTCTATTGAAAAATTGGAAGTAAATGGGATAAAATAGCTGCCTCTGAAATTGACTTCAAAAAGCAACCACTTTGCTGGAGCATTTTAAATAACACTGGAAAATCTTTGCTGAATTTTTGTGGCAATTCTGCAGGTCAGAGGCTATCATTGCATTCCTTTTTTCAGTTATATTTGCCTAYTATCTTCTACTCACAGATAAATGAACACAAACAACAAAAAAGGAAATGTCAACATTTCCTGTAGCTAAGACAGTCATCTGGTTCAGCCAAAGCAATCAGACCTGCCCGATCAAGAGCTCAAAAAATAGCTTCAACTTTTTATTATATTTAATAATACAGGTTATGTGAAGCAAAAACTGTGTCTTCAGCCTAGTGAATTTTTCTTACTGCATCCCATGAGTGATGTTTCATATATTTGAGGGCATGTGATTTCAGAGAGCTCAGGAGTCAGTAGCTGAGAGAGTAGCAAGAGAGTTTTGAYATGAAATGTGGAAGACTGCAGAGAAATTCCATTGCGCAGAATGAGCAAAACTGGTCAGTCTCTGTGGAGGGAGGACAAGCAGTATGCTCCTCCTGGGGGTCATGTGAGACAAGGCCCAGACAGGAAGAACAGGTGGAGTATACCTGACCATACATTTTCATGTCTAAAATGACACAACTAATATAGTGGTATAAGAACTTGGAATTTATGCTCCTTTTTCACAAGAAAAATAGTTCTTCACTGAGGAACAAGGAGACCATCTGTAAATAACAAGACTATTATAGATCTACAGCTCAACACAGAATCAAAGAATGATAGAATTGATTGGGTTAAAAGGGACCTAAAATGTCATCTATTTGCAACCCCCCTGTTATGGGCTGGGACACATTTCATTAGACCAGGTCGCCCAAAGTCCCATCCAATCTGRCCTTGAACACTTCCAGGGATGGAGTTTTCACAACATTTCTAGACAACCTGTTGCGGTGTCTTACCACCCACTATAAATATGACTTGTAACTATGAGTTACTCAGTAGTAAGATATTGAAATAACTTTGGTAATATTGCTTTTGCATTGAAAACAAGCCAGAGTAAATGAGGTTTCAGCTTTTCACTGATCATTGAAATCCTCATCAATGTTTTWTTCTCTGACATTGTTCACTAAAATATTATTTTCCTGGAGTAATAGCATTGCCTAATCCATATAGTCACAAATTTAATGATCACTTAAAGGATTTATCAACCTCCTTATAATAAAAATGCTTTTTGTTTTTCATGTTAGGCTTTAAATCACTTGTGAAGATACACAACAGTGTAACGTCACTGTGCTATAAGCCTAACGTCTGTAGGCTATTTAAGATTTTATTGCAAGTTTAATTTGGTGTGCCTGAGAGCAATTCTATTCTTGTCACACATGAAATGAGAGTTGTACAGCAAGAAAACTTACAACTTGCTGAAATGCCCAATGTCAMGTAATCTGTAAATATGAAAATAGATTTACTCTACACAGTCAACTATTTTTCCTCCAAACAGCAGAAGGGGCATTKTTTGAAGGAAAAGATCTTCAAGACTACAAAGACAGCTTATGCTTTATATCGGTAACTTGCTCTAGCAAGTGTATCTCACTTACTGCCTTGCTTTTTTTTCATTCTTCCATTAGAAGTATTTATTTGATTTGGATTCCTGAACATTTCAAAGGTAAATGATAAAGATTATCTAAGAACATAGGACAGCTAAACAATGTATAACATAAAACTTTTAGAAGATAGAGCATGGTCATTTTCACTAACCAACATATACCTTGCCTCCACTCCAAAAAACTCCCTTTTTGAGACAATTCAATTACCTTTTATAGCAGGCAACTTCAGACTGTTCTGTGTAACATTTGACAGAAGGCACAGAGCATAACTCTGACTCTTTGGCTTCATTATTAATTTCTCAGTTATTCCTCCTTCACGTGTTATTTACTTGAGAAACACTAGAAYCTCAAAGGGAATGATACCTTTTTATTCATGTGTGTTTCACACCATGCATGTCATCAGGAAATATGAATCAAAGTGTGTGCACTCAAACTGTTTGAAWTTCTCTGTGGGAATCCTGCATATATTTCCCCCACAACTAAAGCCTACAGTTCCTTGTTTTATAGCCACAGGTTTATTAGTAGCAGTCAAGTTTTGAGACATTTTCTATATTTTTTCCACAGCAGAAATACATCTTTTCTAATCCCAAACAAACTCATTCTCTCCAGCCTTGTCTCTAGGTTTAGCAAATAACTTTATTTCATTCAGAATACTCCTCAAAATTACTTTTTTTGGGGGGGTTCAATATTTAAGTTTGCTTTGTTTAGGCACTGGACTACCACAGCGTACAAGACAACAGTGGTCCACAATGGCCATAAGGCCATTTTTACCTGTAAACCCTTGAAAGCTGTCCCTATCACCAGACATGTTTGAAATAAATACAAGACATTTCCTAAAGCTTTCCTCCAAACAGAGTAAAACCTGACAGTAAATAAAAGAAAACTGAGAAATGTGCTTTTCCAGAGAATACAGTAGCAGATGGAACCTGACTAGTGACCTCACTAAACTTTAAAATTCATGAGAATGTAATCTYTGAATATAAAGTAGAATTGAATTCTTCACAAAGAAAGCAAACAGGGGAGGGAAAGCAGATCAATGAAYCTCATCTACTCAATAAAGTATAAAGAAAGGAAAGCACTGGCTGCTATTTTATGCTACAGCCATTAAAGAACAGCAATTATAATGGCCTGCTTCTCCCCACTCCATCACACAAATCTTACCACAGGAAAGCTACTTATTCYCCTCCCTACCACCATCATACATTCCATGTGGAAAAGAATTAGGCTTCTCCTTTGCAAATGAAATTGTAAAACGAATACATAATTAAAAAAAAAGTTCCCAGGTGCTTTTTGGTTAACAATAGATCAATAACTTTGTGATGTTGTTTTCCACATAAAGTGTTAGTGTTTATGCAAGGACTGCCCACATCAAGCACACGTTTCTGATGTTGGTTGCAGCTTGTGCAAGTCTAGCTGTGTGTGAGAGGTGCCTAGGTGGAAAACCAGGTGGGAAGCCTGCAGGTCTCTCACAGAATGCAGCACCTTCCTGTGCTGGACAATTTCTGAGAAATGCCCTAGTTCTGCCTCTGGTCTTTGGCAAATTTGGTTTTCTGGATGGCTCTGGTCTCAACACTTGGCTGGCAGTGGAAGAGAAGGAATCAAAAGCTTCTATGCGCCTGTTCTGCCTCTATAAATTCCTTGTCCTAATGCTTCTCTAATTCTCACCCTCTCTACTTGCAGACTCAGTTGTGTTACCCCATAGGGGCAGGTGTCGATGCCCTACTTGCCTGTGTCTGAAAGATTGTGACTCCAATGACTGATTAGGTGTTRAGAGGCCTTCAGAAAGTCACGCATTTCTACACGAAGCTGCATCCTTCATGCTTGTAGCCTGTGTGTGGGACCAATGAAAGCAATTGCTCATCAAATTCAGCATGGGACTATGAGTTGCTGTCTTCCAAGCATAGATGTAGACCATCTTCAAACATAGCTCCAACAGTGAGATGATATGCAAAGGTGCAGAATTTCAAGAGTTGGGAACTGCTTCTGGTAAGGGAGAGGAAGCTTCTTCARGGTCTTTTGCAGCATGCTGCAAGCTGCAGAACAGGATCAATGGAAAGCATTGCTATTTAGCCATGTCCCAAAACAATCCAATGAGAAGCTTCCAGAAAATGCAAAGAAGAAAAACCCTGGCTTTCTAACAACAAACTAACTGCTTGCATTTAACACAACTCAATGATAAAATACACAATGAAACAGTCTGAAKACTCCAACAAGTAGGAAGTTGAGGATTGTAAAGAAGGCTTAGGTGATAATTTTRTCTCAAATTTACCATCCATGACTTCTGCCTGCTACTTTAGGGTATCAGGACCATATTTTCCTGAAGCAACAAAAGCAAAACTGTATTTTTTGTTCCAGTGACACTTGATGATGCATGTGTCTCTGCATTAAAAAGAAGCGCTAACTCCAAGCACTAACCTTCCTTCCAACATACAGGATCTCAATAATAAGAGCTCCAGAGCTCAAACACTCTTCCAGGACTTACCCTATCTTTCTGTCCCTCTTGTTGCAAATTGTACCTCATCCCTAGTAACTAGGAATGCATGGTTCAAACAACAGAAAGGAGGAACTTACACAGTCTGCTTGAGGGTTCTGGTAGTTGTGCTCTTCTGGGGCAGCCAGGAGACTGGAAGGAGGCACCTGTATATCAATCAGAATTCTGCCACTCTAAAATTTGTGTTTAGACAATAAACCTTTCAAAGAAGGTATTATCTCTTTATTATTGATCTCTATTTATGGCATTGGGGTTTACTGCCACCTMTATAAAATAACAGCWTATTTGCTAYACAAAGTAGCAGTGAAATATTAGGCYTTTAATTCCAGATRTTATTATATGTACTCTGAGCTAATAAATTAAAGCAGGATATGAGCAGTTGACAGTGCTACAYTTTCCATTCATCTTTTACCTATACAAGGCTAAAATGTTTAAAGYCTGGCATTTATCACAGTAGAATCAGAGTGTTTCATGATATGAATGGACATTCCTTAATATGCACAGGAAAAATAATAATCTAAACAATGAATACAGGAAAAAATATGGAAAAGAGATYAGCAGCCAATTTGTTTTGAAGTCCACTTCAGCCAATTCAATCTGTTTTGCTCAATTYCATTGCCAAAAATCAGTCAACAAACCTTGAAAATCTGTCAGAACCCAAATTTCAGTATTACTACTACTGAGTGAAAAATATGCATGATCAAAACAGCAGTCCATTATAACACCAAGTTCAGTGAGTTTTCAAGTGTATTCTAGAGTGAGCTTGAATGTTGTCATATACTCCCAACAAACTGTAAAGCAGTATTGCAAAACACTAATAAAGGAGCCTTCTGTTTAGCCAGAGCATTTGCTTATAAAATAAGGTGGTTAACTTGAGTGCCATCTCTTAGAAAATGTTGAGTTCAGAAAACACACAATTTCACATAATCTGAGATAAATCATGATGACGTAGATTATTTGTCAGCTCAGTTGTAACAGTTTGAAAAAGAATGCAACGTCACTTTAAACATGAAGATAGTAGGATACTAATGGTATTGTTCAATGCATGTCTCTGTCAGCCCCATTGTTCAATATAGCRAGCAGCTGGAGAGAGAATAGAAGTAACACCAGGTAGTTTGCTTGACTCTTTCCACATAAAAGTGCTCATTTAATGATGAAAAATGTGTTCATGCATTCATACAAACAGCATCTGTATGTATAGTTCTTGATGGCTAGCTCTGTTCCCTCAGATTGCTTAGATTTAATAGTTTAGTGCTCCTTATGGTTATGTTTTTCTTTCCATCTTAAACATGAAAATCAATGTAAAATACAACCTAATAGACTGCCACCTGAAAATATTTCCAAAACCTGCTGTTTATACTAGTTTTTAAAAATTATTTTATAAACAGATGTAGTATTTAATGAAAGATTCAGAGAGACTTTTTACAGCCAACAAACTGAAAATTAATTCACCATGTTTAGTGCACTCCTAATTTTATAACCTCATCAATTATTTTATTATTGTTGTGTTAGRTAGTGACTTTTTATGGTTATGCCACTTAGAAAATATAAATTTTCATTTATAATTGCATAAGAGCATCAGAAAGACATGGTTTAGAATTGCAATTATTTTTGACCTTTTGAAAGGCGAACTGAATTCTTGYATTTTGCATGACAAGAGTGATAATATCACACAAAATAAACATCTTTTGAAAGTTTTTAAAAATTTTTATCTATAGAGAACTAAATTAAGTCTTGGATTTCATAAACAAGTCAAGCTCATGTGGCTAGCCTGTAACATTTTGACAAAGCTGCATATSCTTCATGTTCTGACAAGACCATTCATATTGAGAAAAAGAATAACAGACTTGGAGGAAACACATTCTTATCAATATGATGGCATTTTCTAAAGTGAACACCTTTCCAGTCATAAAATGACCTCTACTTGTTTCTTTTGTTTGTTCRTTTTCATTTCTTTGGAAGTAATCCTCAAATTATGACAGCTTTTATGAGTTTGCAAACAGTTGTACAATGTTCGTATAGAACAATAAAAGTGCCCAAGCAACATGCAAATATTTCTTTACCAGAAGGTGCTAAACCTCACAAAAATATAAGACTATATGCAAGATTATATTATTATATGCAAGTCAGAAGATATTAGCTGTCAAACAATAGTAGAAAAGAAGAATCAGAACAGAGACTCAACTGTCCCAATGTCGTAACTGTGGCATTGGTCAAGGATGGACACAGGGAAAAACTCAAGAGCAGCTTGTGCAATTCACAACTTAGAGACTTCTTTGACATTAATATTGACACTTTTTGATCTCTCATTTCTGGAGTTAAAGTAAGTTTCTCTCTTACATTAGAGAAAAAAAATAAATGACATATAGAAGTAGTTTGTGCTGACAACTGTAGCTCAGTGACTTGGTTTAAATTATCTGACAACTAGTTAGTAAAATCTCAGAATGAATACCATGATTGTGTGGGCACAATCATATTTATTTTATGCAAGAGCATTTTCCATGTAAAGCAGACCTAATGGGTTAATTATACATTAAGAGCTTTGAACTGTCTGTTTTCAATCAACAGCACAATTTTCCCTTYTTCCAAACCATATTAACTAAAAATTTGCATAAGAGATTTGTTGACTACATTAATAAATTTATTGTTTAAAATTTTAAGCACTGTTTCATTCTTTTCTTTCTTTTTTTGAAACAAATCTTTCTTAATTCTATCATTAGGTGATTGTTAGTTATTTACAGAAAAATGCACAGATCATTAAATCTGGGCTGCATTTTCCTAGGTACTTGTAAAGTTAATTTTTTCTATACTATAGCTTGGAGGATTCAGTAACATTTAAAAATGGCCTGTCATGGCATTAACTGTTAGAAAAAATATAATACACTGCAGAGAATACTGTATGGCCAATAGTCATATATTTTAAATATTTCTGTATATTAGACAACATGTAATGACAGAAGGAGCAGCTATTTTCCAAGGAGACCCCTAATAGTTCATATCCATCTTGTTTCTAAACCAAAAGGTACAAACCCAAAGCAAATGTAATCATTAGAAATCTATCTGTTTGSAAAGGAGATAATTTAAAGTTATGAATGGTTGCATTTAYTCCACAATAAGAGAATTGTGGAGTATTATTCTCTATACTTCATAGGTATGTATTAGTTTTCTGTTCAGAAGAATGCACTTAACTAAAGAACAAGCCTGGTTTTGTCAAAAGGAGCCAAATAAAAAAAGCAGTGTTTCAGTAGATTTCTGTTGGGTTTGCCTCTTTTTAGATTTCCCAGTCCAATATCTTATTCAAACAGATAGAAAACACAGGTTATATTCAAGTCATGCTGCTTATTTATATAATTTCTGCTGGTATACAAAGATTTGTATCGCATCAGTATTCTTTTGATTTGTCACAGACTGGAGGCATGATACCTTGGAAAATGCACAGTTCCTGCAGTTTATCTCTGCAGTCTTMCCCAAGCAGACTAGCACACATTTTGCATGTGTTCCTAGTTAAGCAGAAGCTACATAAGTCTATATGGTAGACTTTTACACTGAGTTCAAAACCCTTTTTCTTTGCAATGTTTACTAACATGATTCATAATCACAGTTTTCTTCAATTTATTGTAAGTGATTATCTATGTATATATATGCAAATATATACATATATTTGCATACATTAGTTAAAAGGATTAGAGATCACTGTGATAGCAGTGTTTAGAAGACTGAAAAATTTGACCTGTTTCAAACTTGGAAACAATACTAAATTGACATTTTTTGGCAATACACATTGCTAACCTTTAGTTCCAATCCACTATTAATTATTTCTATATATATTCAAATAAATAGTTGTAAACAAGCTTATCGTAAATTATCTATGAGTAAAACAAAATGATGGAGCTGATAGTCCTGATGGCTCTGGTTCCTCTATGGCTTCAGAGTCCAAGTTCAAGGTACCTGGTGTTTAGAGGTCTGTGAAAAGAGATGATAGAASTTAGACAGGAGACTTCTTTTTTTCTCTTTTCTTTTCTTGTGATTGCCATTTTATGTTCTCTGTTAAAAAGCAAAAGGAAATTTCGTATACCCTTTATATACCCAAACCTACAGTCACAGCTCCAAAATAATTCACAAATATGTTCACATTTTATGCTAGTCCATGTCTATGAGATATAAGAATTTTTGCATTKTTGCCTATTTTGTCTCCCTGAAAAGGGCTAGGACTGAAAGATTGTTGAAGAGAATTTAACAATGCCATCCATWTGTGGATCTTATTTCATGGTTGGGACTACTTCTTTGGAAACTGTGTTCAAAATAAAGAAGTATTTTTGAGGAGTTTGTAGCAACTGAGATGAACAATTTGTTACATACAAGCTAAAATGACATACTGGGAAGTTTAAGCTACTTATAAAGAAAAAACAGACCACCCAAAGAAAAGCCAAACCCCCAAACTKAAAACCAAATCCTCCCAAAAACATTTTGAAGTCAATGAACTGTAAAACAATCTTTTTTCCTTTTTTATTTTTTGATCAGAAGGATGAATTTGCTAAAAATGATCCTGAATTTTTACTTAATTTATTGATCCTTAAACTTTTCAGGGATTTTTTTTGTTGGATGAAGTAAAAACTGAAACCAACAAGAAAGAGCCTGTAAGAAAAATGGAAGCTAAACAAAAATGGTTTCGATTACCATATAGGTGTGAGACAGGTTTTTATCACATCATACATAATGAATGTGGATTGTGTTATGGGACTGAATTGTGAGTAGTGTGTATGAAATAGATGCACATATCCATATACAGTATGGACTATATATAACTTACATGCACATAAAAATATAAAAAGARCTTCATGAAATTTCTGACTAAGAATTATCCATGTGTGTTGTACTCCTATTTATAATGCATCTGTTACACCAGTTTGTCATGGCCAGCTATGGTTTTCCTCAGGGGTGAAAGGAAATGGCTTTTGAATTCAAGCATTCTTGCTTCAAAAATTCCAGATGTCACTAGCTGCCTTGTCAAAAGCTGCTTAGTTTTCCTCAGAAATAACAATTCAGAGCCAGTTGTAAATCACTCTCACACATGGTGGCATTTTGTCCCACAGCAGCAGGAAAGCAGGGAGTTAATGGAGGACCAGCAGAGCAGAAAGCATATTTAACACTGCCCTTTCCTTATTTCAGCCACTTCCACTACAGCAGGAGCAAGTGGGCTTTTTAGATTGCTTCCTCTGTAAAAAAGCACTGGCCTTAATTATGAGGGTTTTCTTTGGTTTAACTTTGCAGATTTCAACATCCTTAGTGGAAGGCAGAATCCCAAACTTGTTTTCCAGTCAAATTTCTTGCATAGCTGGCTTTTTTTTTTTTTATGTCAGATATTGAGCAGGCTTTAAAAAAAAACGAAAAAAAAACCCTGAACAACCAGAGAATAGGAATACAGCCTGGGGAAGGTACATAAATCTGTAGCCTTGCTGTGCATAAAATTGCTTTGGTAGCTCTGCATCTGGAAAGACAGGAGGTTTGATCAGTGCACTTTGAAGGAATGCCATCAGCTAAACAAGCTAATCCTGCACCTTAATTACTAAGTCATGCTGCTTTTCTCCATGCAATCTTATCATGAACTTTTAAAATGGATAYAAAAGCAGTGGTGAATTTGCGAATACAACATTAAATGGAATGAAGTTTCCTTTCACCCTCAAGAAAACATAGGAGTGACKCTATGAATCATCCCTATGGGCCCACACAGGCCACCTTCTGCTTCTATGGAATCTTAATGCCATAAGTGTTTAATCCATATGTTTCCTTCATGATTCATCCCTGAGCAGCTCCATATGTCAGCGCTGGTCAGACAAGGCTTTTGAAATGCACAAGCAGAGCTGGTGACTAGAAGACAAATGCACATCAGTTCCACAAGTTGTTATTTTCTGGTTTTTTCTGATTATTCTGTTGGACAGCAGAATAACTGGGTGGAGAACTGCTGAAGAGATCATTGGTGACATTGAAATGGACAAGTTAAGGTTCATCTGGATCTATAATATGTCTACCTACCTGTACTCCTGTTGCAGGGCTGAGTATGAGCTACTCCTCTTCCTTCTAGAACTCCTTGGCTATGTTCAACCTGCAGGAATTAGGCTTGCATAATGCACCCAGCCCAGCTCACCCACCTGGACATCTCACTAATGAATAATTCAGTCTGAGCAGGTATATTAGAATGCATTCTTTGAGTGGATGGTTAAGAGACTGAGATTTTAAGGTTTACTGTGGCAGGTTGGCCTCCCTGCGAAGTAAATAAGGGCTATAATTCTGGCATTGGTAATCTTGAGTTAAGAGAAGGGTCCAGYACATGGACCTTCTGGAATAGTACAGTGACTGGAATAGTACAGTTTTCCAGGCATTCAGCTCTGTGAAACTCTTACAGAGAGCAAGGTAGGAAATCATTATTCTCGATTTATGAGAAAAACTATGAACCATGCAGAATGAGTAAGAAGCAGTTCACAGTTCTTTCTGGCTTTATTACTCAGAATTATCTATTTCATGGAAACATGAATAATTTCCATCCTGCATTTTCTAAAAATCCAATTTTTTAAGGCTGTATTGTGTTCAAATGAAACAAGATACTTGAGCTCAGGAAAATAGTGCATGTGTATAAATCTACAGCACTTTCCTAAGGAGATGAATGCTTAAGGCTGGGATCAAATAAAGTGCCCTTATCTTTATATATAGGTATGCAGACATGGGGCTCACAAAACATACACCAACAGGAGACACACAGGAATCTTTTACTGCCATGTGGGACAGTAAGCTAAATCTGGGTGAAGTACCAACTACAGACAACTGACTAAATAAAATGTGGGTCTAGATTCAGGTCTTGTTGCTGCAAAAGCAAGAATTTTTTTTGTGTCTAATAGAGTGAAAGCATGTACAGTGTGAAAATTCAGCTGACTCACATGAATATTCATTAGTATTCATACATGAAAGGAATCTGACCTACRAATTTACAGGACTTTTCACACTTTTGTTAAAATTCCCTGAAGAGGAAGTCCCACCTACTGGGTCCATGAGTGAGGAAAACAAACATCAAACCACATTCTTATTCTTATCTATAAAACCATCATATAATTTCTGTATTTTACAACAGGTAAAATTTCCATATATTACTACTGGTTTTCAGTCCTTATCCTAACCCATACTTACAATAGTTATTGACTTACAATGAACTCTAATTGAAGAACTGCTAAAAAAATTTGGATGAAGGTTTACAGCATTGCTTGTACCAACTAAATGTATTTTTCCAGGTTAGCAACTTTTACTTAGAGTTCTGTTTTAATAGAACAAATTCTTTTCATAACAGAGAAATATTAGCTCYCTGAGCAATTTTATGGTTAAAAGGAACTGCTCACTTATCAAGCACATACATTTTTTCTTAAAAACTTTTTATTGAAGGCTCCTTTCATCTACYTACCAACACTTAAAGTGGAAGAAAGATTTTTGCATATCACTTAAGATTAGAATAAAAATGCTTTATGGTTGAATAGACTGACAAATATTTTGCTGATTAAACAGTTTTATAGGTAGTGGAATATTGAATTCATTATATTCAAGAGATAACACGAACTATTGTTAAATTATTGGAGAACTTATTTTAAGCCAGTGTTCAATCAAGACTTAAAAATAAGCGGGGAAGRAGAGAGGCATTTCATAAATTCAGTCTTGCCTGTTACAACTATATTTTGTCATTCTTCTACTACAAAAAGTCTCGGAAACTCTTTTTTTGTGACTTGAAATGTGGGTTATCTTTTGAAAGCAAAAAAGTAAATAAATGAAGATAAACATTGCAATTCATATTTCCTAAGGAAAAGTTATGGATGGTAATGAAAAATGGTTTTTTAGATCATCTTATGTCTCCTTTTTTTTAGTTTATTAAAAAAAATCACACATCATCTACAGTGAGTAAGRAAGATAATACATTTGGGACTTGTCCATCTGAGATATTATAGCTTMCAGAAAAGTCAGAATGGCAAATGTAATTGAAGATATTCAAATGGGAGAACACAATTTGGTTGCATATTTTGGCTTCTAAATGAAAAATTGCAAAGTGTATTGTCAGATTTTTCATAGYATCATTTGTTATGGAAAAGTTCTGGTTTTATACTAATGAATAATTTCAATACAATGCATCTTCTGGTATCTTCTTTGTATGGCATGCAATAGTTTCATTTTCCAATTTCCAAGTGAGAAAAGTGTAGAGAGAGAAAAAATGAAAGAGAAAATWAAATTCTATTAACCACAGGCATAAACACATACAGACCCTAAGTAATCATCCCCCTATTTGTTTCTTGTTAAGTTACATAATTCCTTTCATTTCACTATTACTGATTAAATTTTCAGAAAAAATTTTATATGTCTGGGGTAGGTGGGGATAAAATGTTATTAAACTCACCTTATTTCTTTCAAAGGGCAGCTCATGATGGAACTGTCTCAAGGGTMTGCTGATTATCTATTCATACATATCCAATTCTAGTTAAGACATCTTGGCTTCAGTGAACATGACAGAAAAAGACAAAAAGTCGAAGAACAAAACTGAAATTCTAATACAAAGAAGAGCGATAGTACATATTTATTCTTAAATTGTGTTTTATTTCTAAGTGTTCTACCACTTATAAATTGTAACTTTTAAAAAAAATACTATTTTAATTTGAAGAAGATTGTGTGCTTTGAGCATTAACTAGTAATATATTAAGACTTCTTCTGTGGTATGCTCTTAAGTTCTTTATTGTMATTTCATTACAAAATAAAAACATCCCCTCAATTACATTGGCTGATAGTGCCACACAATATATTACCCAACAGCCGGTTTTATAGAAGGCTGCAGAATTGTTTTATGCTGAGATTTAGATGATTTTTGCATACTTTGCATCATCCCMTCATGACCAGCTGGACTTGTGGGATTCATTAAAAATGAACCTAGAAGAGATTAAAGGAACCATCATGAGTTAGCATTAAGTGCCTCAAGAAACCCTTAATGTCATTAAAATACAGTGSAGAAGAATAAGGCTTCTGATGTTTTAGAATAAATTTCAAATTTTGTTTGGCAAGGTTTAACATATCAACTGAGGTCTTCATCAGTCAAGACAGTAAAAATAAAAGAGCTACAGTGTTATGTAATATGAATGTAATATGAAAAATTAGAAGATAAAATATTTTGCCCATTCTGCTCAATGCTRTAGAGCTGGATTTTCTCCAAGTACAATRTAAGAGTAGTATCAGTTCCACTTTAGYRGAAYGTGAACACTCCTCTCATTTAGGCAGAGTTTGAATTATTCAAGCATGAAGTTATTCAAGGCCTATCAGAAATCAACATCCTAGAAGTCCTCCATGAAACTCCAGCTTAACATATCCAAATTTTTATCTAGCATTTTATGTAAAATAATTTTAAATTTACAAAAAAAATTAAAGTCAGGAAAAAAACCCCAACCAGCAAAAATCCCCATTGATATTACTGTGTGAAGATTTATATAAAAGAAAACATCTTAAGAGCTAATAAAAAAAGTTGACTTGCCAGTTGCCTGCCTGTAAAACACTTTTGTCAGGTTCATCACCAAGAAGGCAACAGGAAAAGTATGGGAGGACAGATAGATATAGGGCTGAATCTTGCCCCTGGTATATTGTGGCTTTGTTAGTTACCAAAGAGTAGGAACAGCCTTGCCCTCACAGCTATGGGTGTGACAAAAGAGTTAATTAGCTGGTAGGGATTTAGGTGGAGTCTGCCGGCTGTGCTGTGAGGAGAAGGGACAGGAGGTCATGCGAGGCACAGAAGGAGTAAGATGCTGTGTGAGGGACAGACTGGGTTAGATAGCCATGCTAGGGACAGGAAGGAGCCAGTTGGAATGGCAGAAGGAAGAGAGAAGGAGAGAAAGAGCCAGAACTGCAGGGAGCTGCCCATGGGAGGCTACATAGAAAAGSTATGAGGGACTTTTAGATAACAGGGTGCTGACGCTTGAAGTCGTCGGTGTCACTTGTACCTCCTCCATCAGGGAACTGCAGTCACTCTGCAAGACAGGAGAAGCTAAGGAAATAGCTGGAAATAGCCTATTTGATCACTAAATATCTACAAGCATACATGTTTGTCAACATATGTTGTTTCATATACAGTGYCAACTAATAAAAAGGAATTCAGATTTCAAATAGGAAACACAATGARCTAAGACACAGAAGCATTAAGCCCGTGTTCTTGTGTCACTTGGTGTGACAGAGCCTCGTAACGCTTTGTTGAGACACTGAGATTCCTGACAGGAGATCCTGTGCTTGGATTCATCATGTTCTATTAGACAAGGGAGTCTGAGCAGAGTGCAGGCACTATCTCTCACAGCACARGCTATTAGTCTCCTGCTCCAGTGCAGTGAACTGAAATCTTACAATTACTCAGCTTTACYGTATTGCCCATGCTCTTCCTTGGCATCTCAAGAGAGCACAAGCTTTCACTTGTCCACTTCATCACTTTGTTATGAAGAAAGTAAGTCTGGGTGCATAGGCTCTGCTATGTATTTGTTAATATAACATTACCCTTMGGTGAAGCATAAAACCTGTTCAGTTAGAACATTAGGGAAACAAACTTTCTTCTTTAGCTCCTGTTGAGGGTTTGGCTCAATTCATTTTGGGATGCAAACTTTCTCTTAAGCTTGTGAAGTATCTTCCTTCRTCATGAACAAAGATAACATTGCTCAGTGCTTATAGTGAAACCCTCCTATATTATAATAATATTTGTAGTCAGGCCTAGATCAGTTTACTGGGGCACTCAGAGACTCCTGTAAATAGCTTCTGTCCTGCTAAGCTTCCTTTTGTCCTCAATGCCTGTACGTGAATAAAAGCCCATTTTCATTTAATGGCACACCAAGACAACCTCCTGAGATAACCTCCTGAAAAATAATGTAACCAACTGGATTAAGGAGCTAGTATTTTTAAGGGAGATCAAAGTTAAAACAGAGAGATCAGGCATCCACAATATCTCACTGAGAACTCAAAAATTGTGTGRACAAAATCACTACAGTCCACAATAGATGCAGTGATTTAGGAAGCTTCTCTCACTTCTTAGGATTATTTATTGTGAAAAAAAGACTAAATCTGAGGTTAAACAAAGCCATTGTGTAAAGTGTGTGGGGATATTTTAATAAAAGCAGTGGCAGAATAGAGGATGCAGAGCCAAGTATAGAAGGAATAAAATAGAACAGGTCTTTGAAACAACAAATAATTTTCTAGGGTTTGTCAGGTGTGAGGGGTCCAAATCTTCTCCATTCAAATTTATCTGATGCTCAACATTGCCTCAGACATATCTGATAAAATTTGGCTAAAATTAGACTTCATTTGTGGAGTCTTTCTATTATTTTTCCAACAAAATTAGAAGCTTTAAAAAATTACAGGAGGTGCAAATTTTCAAATAAATATTGCAATCATAGTGGTTGCAATAAAAGATAATTTCTTCATGTGTGYGATAAAATTGCTCCACTCATGTCCTCATTTTTCTTTTTCCCTTTGCTATTGTCAGTAAAGGAATGAATAACAGAACAGGGAAGCAAAATTGAAAAAAATGAGACATTTCTCACTTTCTTGTTTTATTTAACAAAGTCTAGTGTCAAAATGCAAGAAATGGACAAATTAGTTTAAAGTCATTAACAATTGCTTGAACATAAATACATCTTTGAAATTAATATGTTTTGTATTCACCCAGTGCATTTTATTTTTTTGTTTTCAGTGCCTCAGTAGGTTAGGCTGTCTGTACTGCCATGTTCTCTGGAAACTTGAAGATCTGTGTGGGAATGAGAAGGTTCATGTACAAACACGAAGATTTCCATAACCTTGGGATGCAAAACTATGGAAACATTCATTTTGAAACTCAGAATAACTAACAGTGTTTGTGAAAATACTCTAATTAGTTTTTATTTTCTGAAAAAGCCAATCATTGAAATATACGGTTTTCTGTACGGAGGTTTTATTTATAATTTTGATCACCTGTGTCTAAGCAAGCATYAAATAAACATGCCATAAATCCACCAAAGAAAAAGAAATCTGAAGTAGCAGAAAATAGGCATCTGGGTCAAACTGACTCAAATAAAATGAATTTAGCTTTTTAAATAAGAATTTATATACTGAGGAGCAGATTTTATACTGGCAGAATTAAGAGTGAACCATAAAAATAGCACATGTACAGCATGTAGATAATTTGACACAAACTGTCAATGCAATTTTGCAGCCAAAAGTGACAATGTGACCTGTGGCTGTCTAAAGAAGGGAATAGTGGTTATTTGTATGTGATATAAGTGAGGATTATCAGAAGAATATAGTTTGGTAGTCCAYATTGTGTGAAAAAAGATGAAAAACCTGTAGAGTACAGAAGAGAGAAACAAATATTACTTGTGGGGCAGAAAATATATTTCTGTAGATGACCCCTACAGCTCACCCCACTTATCAAAAAAAGATATTAAGAGGTGTGTTGACTGCAGCATATAATTACTTCAGAAGTCAGGTACAAAAAGTATCAGATACAGTTCAGTCTAACAGAAAAAAGGCATGACAAGAATGAGTGTTCAGAAGCTGATGGCCAGTTCAAATGGCCAATGTTGCACAAATTGCTAAAAAGTTACTTGGACAGCTACCAAGACAAAATGTCACTGATAGCAGAGCCCTTAATTTTACTATCTTTGTGTCTTCAAGCCAAGAGAGGATGACTTCATGGAATAATTGTCTCAGCCAAACACAAGTTGCTCAGCTTGGTACAGCAAAATCAGCAGAAATGTAAACACAAATAAAACATTTTGTTTTTAAATTCTTAAAAATCCTGAGGATTCATTCTCTGAGTTTCTTTATAAGTAGCAATTTTGGAGTCTTATTATGATCTAGGACTATAAGTCTWCTTATAAATCTTCTGCAGATTCTTCTACTTATACTGTGAAGATTATAGGAGTTCAGAAAATATTTTGAATATTCTATTCCATTGACATGGAACTGAAGGGAAAACAGTTTGTGTTCCACTGAACATATGGACGCACTCCCAACATAAAGAACCCAAACCTAGAAACCAAAAGACTCTATAAAATACACTGCAAATAAGATGCATGTCAGTTCAGTGATTTTGAAATTGTCTTCACATAATGATTATTCCAAAGCAATTCAGTGCTGAAACAACAGACTATTCTATTTAGATAATGAAAAATGACTTTTTATTACTAGTATAAAAGTAAATMGTGGACAAGATGCAACATAGATTGGCAGCAGTAGCATGCATGTAGTTTTAAATCTAGTTTTTTAATGTCACAACCCCCTCCCCCAAAAAAGATAGGGACCTTTCCTCACTGAAATTTGGATGAGTTCAGCATGTTACTGTACGATGTTTCAATCTTAATGAAAATATTATATTTGACCTAATTTTTTTTCTGTTTCTCCGTTTTGTTGTTTTGTAAAAGTGTTAACAACAGACATCAATGTCTTTGATTGAATTTAAGGGAATTGTTTGGGCTAATCCCCATGACTTTAAAATAAATTTTGCTCAAGCACAATAAAACCAGAAAAAAATACTTGATTCCTCAGATATTATATTTTTTCCYCATTAAGAGCAGTCTCACCCATTGCTGGTGGGAAAGCACATTTCAAAAAGTGTTAAAAGTGATTAAATCTATAATCCTTAGAGCGTTAGCCTGAAGCAATCATTYCTATTGTTCAAATAAAGTTATGACCACCTTAAACTTTCACTTCCAGATATTATCTACTTGGAAAAGAGAAGCCTTTTAGGAGAGAGCTACTGTGAAGGTTTGGGAACCAGTCAAATTTAATTTACATATGTTTTAAAATAATATTTTGAATCAAACTATAATTGGTAATAGTCTAATCTAGTGTGAACAAAAGTGCCCAATACTGCATTTGAAAGCCAGGTGCATAATGCTTTAAAGTAAAATTATGCTTATGAAATGAAGAGAATTGAAGTTTTCCTAATAGTTTCATTGAAAATTAGGATCAACCTATGCACATGARCATTGTCCACAACCATACAATAAGGAAGCATAAGAACACATAATAAATGCTAGGCTAGCACAATCTATCTCTATTAGTTGTATTGTGRGTGATTCCTTCCACTMATGTCAMATCAATAAAATCTCCTGAGAACCATGAGGACCTGCAAATTGTCTCCATACAAAACATGAAGACTCTAGCTAAGCAGAAATAATCTCCACTCATGGTTCAAGGAAGTCTGTCAAATTATACCCTTGACTGCTCATATCTTCTCAAGGTTGTTAAAATTTGGTATTTAAGGAATGCATGACCACCTAAATAAAATTCAGCAGCCGTTTTGTTCAAGGGGGAAAATTCAACAAATACATAAACAGCCTAATATAGTTTTAGTGGTGGACCTTTAAATTTATTTAGCTAATAAATAAAGTGGAGTCACACAGGAAATTTGCTGTTTCAGGACTTTTCAACACTTCCACAAATCATCTGGAAAAAGGGAGGAAGAAGTCATGAGAAGACAAAGTTTGCTGATGATAGTTAGTTACTCAAGGTAACAAAAACAAGGGCAACTGAACTGCRGAAGAAATAAAGTGATAATGAAATGGCAGATGAAATCAGTGTTGGTAAATGTACAGTGATGCACATGAGGAAAAACAATCTCAGTTTTACATACAAGGTGATGAGCTCTGAGATTGCTTTTGCCACACAGGACTGAAAWCTTTAGAATTGACCTGTAATGAACAGTTCAGTGAAAATGTCAGCTCAATACTCAGAAACTATAAAAAAGAAAAGAGACATTTAAAAAAGGAAAAMAATAAAGTAAATATTATTATGTTGTATGATATTGTATAAAGCTATCCTGGCTGTTCTTTGCAATTTCTACTACCCCCAAAACCATCTCAAAAAGAAAGTTAGAGAGATAATCACAGACAGTTATAAAAGTTATTCAAATTGCAGAAAGAAATAGCTAGCAAGGGGTGAAATACTTCCTTGTTAAGTCACATGTAACACTGACAAAATGAAAGAGAATGGATTAGTCCAATAAAGCCTAGGGAGATCAAAGAAATGTAACTAAAATTGAGTCACCAAACYAGATAGAAATTCTTCATAGCTCACAGCTAATCTGTGGTATTCTGACACAAGGGGATGTGCACGATAATACCTTTACAGGAGTCTAAAAAGAAGTGGGAGAAGTTAATAGAAAACAAATCTATTATGGACTAGTAATCGAAGGCAGAATCTCTTGTACAGGTAGTCCTTTAAATGCCGTTTTGCTGAGGATTGGGAGACTAATAGAACCCATAAGAGCATTTTGTCTGCTGCTGCTGGCACCTGAAGCAAGGACACAGATGAAAAACTGAAAAAAAAAAGAGGAATAAGACATGTTTCAGATGCAAATGTGTTTGGTGCAATAAAAGATATMATTTGTTTCTGTCTGTTCTTCATTGACCCTTATAGGCAGCTGAGCCCCGCACAGCCGTTTGTTCACTCCCATTGCAGTGGGATGGGGGAGGGGAATGGGGTCTGTGGACAGTTCATCACACCTTGTYTCTGCCWCTCCTTCCTCTTCAGGTAAGGAGTTCTGACMCTCTTCCCCTGCTCCAGCATGGGGTCCCTCCCATAGGAGGAGGTTGTCCATGTGCTTCTCCAGTGAGTCCTTTCCAGTGGCAGTAGCTCTTCACAAAGTGCTCCAAGTGTGGTAGCTTGCACASCATGCAGTCCTTCAGGAGCAGGCTGCTCCAGGGTGGCTCACTCATGGGGTGRCAAGTCCTGAAGCAAACCTATTTCGAGGTGGGCTCTCTCCTTGGGCCCACAGGTGCTGCCAGGAGCCTGCTGCWGCACAGGCTTCYCATGGGGTCACAGCCTCCCTCAGGCACCCACCAGCTCTAAAGAGGAGTTTTCCTGGGGTTCAATAACATAGCAAATGAAGCCTTAAGTCTTCTAGTTCTAGGTCATGAACTCTTCATCCTTTGGCTTGAAGCACTTGGTTTGCATGACTTTGCATCATTTCCCTCCTCCCAGGTGCTTCAGACATTAAAAATGACTGAAAGTTTAACTTTCTTTCTGCCATGCTTCATGCTGGATGAGATATTACTTTTGCCACTGTAACTTTGTGTCAGGTCAGATACCAYTTGCTCTGTATCCGTGACACGAAGCCTTCAGGAGCTCCTGTCCAGTTCTCTTGTTGATTTGWCATTTATTTGACTGTGGGTCCATTTGGGAGCTTTCATTGTATGGGTGCAACACATCGGCAGTGAAGAAGCTTTGGCACCATGGAGTTGTCCCTGCTGCATCCCATTCTCTAAGAAATTTAATTGAATTAGGTTCACAGCTCAAATTAAGTTTCAGTTGGTTTTGTTTCTTTGCCAATGAAAAACATAATCATTGTTTTCTCCTCATTTAGGTGTTTAAATCATCAGTACAGGTATAGAAATAATATCTGCAAATCATAGAGCAAATTAAATGTAAATATCCAAAGCAAAAATTCTAAATACCTGGGGAGTTGCAAGTTTTTGGTGCAGATAAGTGAGAAGGTATTTACAAATAAACACTTATAAACTATAGTAATTTGCTAGCTATTTTGCTAGCAGTAACCATAATTTACTATTTATTAAAAGTGTAAACCAGATGATAGTTTGTTTTTTTTTAGTCAGGCACATAGGTCTATAATCAGAATCTTGAAGACAGAATCAGAATCTGAACATGACACTGATAAGTTCTTCTAGTGATATTGCATTTAATAAATTTGTGACAAAGCTTGCATCTCCRCCCAGAGTGCCTTTGCTGAAGGCCTATTTGTCATGTTTGCATTGCTCAATTTCCATGCTAGAGAAAAAGGTGATATCTTATGTTCAGTATCAATCAATCTTATTTATTCATCTTTATTTGCTGTGTTATCTAATAGAAGGTTGAAGGCAGYAAGAAAATCAAAGCTAGATAGGATAAGTGTAAGATTTAATATAGCAGAGAAAATATATGATGACCATCAATATAGATGAGAGGAAAAGTAAACCTTGTGTTGGTGGCACTGAAGCCCAAAGAAAGATTCATGGRTAAATAAAAACATGCAACTAGAATTTTATTTAGGGTGTATTTTAAGAGTGGTATTCRGAAAGCTTTATCTGGAGATAATACATCTAGTTTTCTTTTGTAAAAATTCAAAAGCATTTTCCTGAAGGAAGATGCCTAAACCAGACCAGGGATGCTTAACTMTTGCAGGCAGACCTAAGTGCCTATATCTATTAATCTTGACCACTTTTCCTGACAGGTCTTTAGTCACCCTTGTGATWATTTCCCCATGTGTCAGCTCTACCTAACTGCCCTGCAGCCTACAGGAACATAGCCATAGTCCTCCTGCAGGCCTGCAGGCTGACAAAGGAAGGAGCTGTCAAGCCATGGCAGCCTCCCAAGGACACCACGAGCTGCTGATGCTCTGCCTCAGTATTACTCCTGCTCTTTCTACAGACCTCTGCCTCTTGGATGTTTATGGCTGTGTCTTTGCAGAAACATCATCTTTCCACACTGTTGGAGAATAAATGAATTAATTTCTAAGAAACTGCTGAAACCTGAAGAGCTACTGCTCCATCTCTCCTCACCCAGACATCACCTGAGCAGAATATCAAATTGTACCTAGCCAGAATATTCTGCTTAAAWRAGTTAGGTGTTAGTTAAGACTCTAAAGAACATTTCCCCAGTTTTTAATCATTCATCTATGTTACAGTTTTCAATGGCCTTAAATACCTTAACCAGATGGAAAAAATGAAAATGATACACTGATCCAGGCATTCCTTAACAAAATCAAATATGATTAAATCAAGGCRTTTTCCTCAGCTTGATGATGAAAAAAAGCCTATGGCTAGTGGAGCCAGCTGAAGGGCAAGGAAGGGRTTCCACATGAGACATTGAGACAAAYAAATTTTACATTTTTACATTGCCCTAGATCATATGGTAGAAGAGAAAACGAGTCAGCATTTAGCAAGAACAGGAATGAGGCAGCCCCACGTGTTGAGTTTGTCACTTGAGGTTGTTGGCAAACACAAATCAATGCTGCCTCATCCCTGAGAGCTAACAGATACAAGGAAGCTCTCAGTGACCTTTTCAGTCATCCTTGGCAGTTGTGCTGTGCACAGAATAGGACTGTATTTCTAATTTAGACACAAGTTAAAATATGTCTACATTGAAAAAAATCCCAAATTTAAATATATATTTTCTCAGAATAAAAATGGAAGACGTTTCATTTGCTTAATTCTAAGTACCCACACTAGCTATAAAAATTTCATTTTCATAAACCCACATTTATGATTGTATAACTCTTGTAAATAACATCAAACTAACTATGTGACAAACTCCTAAAGAAACCACAAAGGGAGGGGGGAAAATGAGGAGGGGGAAATGATCACACAGRAGTTTATCAGAGGAGTGAGGTGTGCAACACCCAAGCAAAAGTGAGGGAGGTTTAAAATGAAAGCGTCTCTGGGCAAGTTGCCTAAAAAGACAACTGTTTATGTATRGTTGGATRCCTAACAAAAGAGTGAGAAGTCCCTTGATTAATGCAGGTTTCCTAATTGCAAAACCAGATCCAGATAGAGACTTTCAAACAATGTTTAAAGGAACTAGATGTTGAACCTTTAAAGGCAGTCAGGCTTCTTTGAAAATCCAAATCATGGTGTGARCTGAGAGACTTGAAAGGAGAGTTAACAATTAAATATGAAAAGAATAAAACAAAAAGTAACTTTCAAAACTTTGAATGTTCCCTTGACACCAAAAGTGAGCTGTAGGTAGACTAAAACCACTTATTACCATAATCAAGTCTTGCCAGTGTTGTCAGAAACTAAAAGAAAGTAACACACACACCCGTTGCCAAGGAATAGTGTGACTGGAGGTGATTTTTTAGRGATTTGAGATAATGACTGATAATTMCATTTGGCCAAAAAAAGCATAAAGGCAGAACTGGAAAAACAGTCTTTTCAATGGCTTAACAAGATTAGAGAGTGAAATAACAGTTGCAAAAACCTCTAATATATTTTTGTAACTCGACAATAGTTTCTATAGACATGTATGTAATCCTAAAGCTTTTATCAGGTTTGAAGAAAAGCTGGAATTGCAAGATTTCTTAGATTTATAGTTGAGAAAAAAAGTCATTGAATTGGGCACAATCTATGATATGGAACTGTAAAAGTTATTGAATCCACTTTGATAAAGAATAACATTAATCTTCAGCACAATGCCTTTGAAACTGAGACATTGTTTCTAACATGGGGACGGTTACATTATATAAAAATATTGTTAGGTAAAATACTACAAGGGCAGTCTATACTAAATCTTACTGTTTGTTTTTGTCTCAGAGAGTAACATTTTTTTTAATAAATTGCATGGATTTCAAGTCCTAGGGAGTGCCATTAYTTTCTACTATATTGCAAAGATTTCAAATTAATCAGATTTTGCTATGTTCTTTCCATCTGAAAACCTGAAAAAAAATGCAAACAAGTCTTACCTTGAAGAATTTTACTTTAAAAAATGAATAAACAAACAAGGAACAGTTAAAAGAATAAGGAAGGTCTCTAAAAAAAAAATCAAGCTAAACCAAACCAAATTAAACCTCAACCCAACATTCAATTTTCCACTAATATTTCATAGTGTGGTTATAATCACTGCAAATGCAATGTATGAACTTAGTTAAATCTTAAAAAACAGCACTTTCCTCTTTTGGAAAGTTTAGTATTTTCATGGCATAACAGTTGCTGAAGGTGTCTGATAATTTCAATCTCCATACATCCATACATATCTCTATAGATATGCTAGCCCTAAATACTATAAAACATAGGTACCATTAAAAAGAATCAAGGTTTTAATTAGTTCTTCAGGAAGATGTGAAAATCTAGTACTTTGATACGTAAACAGAAGGAAGGTTCAATCTCCTCGGCAGATGCTATAATCCGTAACATGGTCCAGATAGGTAAAACTCTACTTTTTTTAAAAGCAAGGTGCAGAAATTTTACATCTCTCAGATGCTGAGATATTTTTGTAATTGATATTAAAGAATTTACAGATATGATCATTAACCAGTGGGGCATTTTTGTGTTTTGTTATTTTAATTTTTTTTAATCTAGAGAGAAGAGAAAAAGGGACAGCCTATAAATGTTAAAAGAGAGCATAGCCATTCTGTCAGAGATCTATATTGGAAAATATGACAAAAACCCCAAAACAAACATAAAAGCTTTGCTATTTGACAATATCTGTCTTGACCACCACCTGTGTAATTGCAATGCTTCGTGTTATTATCCAAGAACATTTCCCAACAGTGAGCTGGGACTGTTCATCTCCCTAAGAAACACTCTGGGTTCTACTCCTTGGCTCTGCTGCCTACAAGAGATATAATTTCAGCTTTAGTTAATGTTTATACATGGGGACCAGAACATGGTGTCRTTGAGTGAGGTTCTTTTTTGTGATGTCTTATTTGTGTGCATAGCATCACCAGAAAGTGCATCATGTAAATCATACAGATCTTGATGCAGAGTTTACACTTTTCTTGATTTCAGTTTCACAGCTTGAGATTTTAGGTCACCTGGAGTTAAAGTTTCTTTCAAAGTAACACTGCAGAAATGGTGGACAAAGGAAAATTATCTTAACTAAACCTCTTCTGTCTCCTATTTGCCACAGGTGGAGAGCAYTGAGTATCTGAGATCTTCCTTCTATGTCAATGTCAGCTCAGAGGAAAAGGTGCTGTCAGTGGAAGCCTTCCAAATGTTTCATGTGAATAGTAAGAACCATTCAATCTAACTAAATTCCTTCTTAAAACCAYACCATTATGCAACTTTGTTTTCTTTCAGAATTCTCTTGAGTCCTTCCAAAAATTCTACAATTTCTTTACACTTTTTTTTAATTAAAACATATTGGCAAGAAGTTGGGTTCTGACAGTTTTTAAAGAGCTGAGGAATTTAATGGGTTTTGTCTCCTCCACAAGCACTGAAATTATGTCAATAAGTAGAAGGGAAGTGAAGAAAGCAGAAGTTGATGSTGATGGGTTTGTATAGTGTCCTTCTGCCTAAAGAAACTTCATTAAACAGGCACTGAAGGAGCACCTGGTTTGAGCAAAAGGGTTTTGAGAAGCAATTCCAGTTGTCTATCCATTCATAGCACTGATTGCTCCTCTCATAAAAATTCAAATCAGAGAGATGTAAAACAGCATTTGAGATATATTTTTATTAAACTTTATTAAGCTTTTTTTTCCCACATCAGTTACTCATAATCTATTAAAAGACATTGTTGCACAACCTTTGCCACATGATAGCTGACTCCCCACATGAGCAATTAGACCCCTATTCTCATTTACCAAAAACACTCTAAAATCCTGAGAACTTTTATCATCACTTTTCCCCCATGATGGAAGAATGCTTGAGAATCCTAGCTATTTCAAATACTTTTGGAATATATTTTGGTCCTGTACAATTCCTGCCATAAATTTATGCTTTTTTACTGTAATTACGACTTCATATCAAAGAGAAACTGGCAAGTGTCAATCTTGYTATCTATATAGCATCTGCTTTTTAGATTTGTACAACAATGTAGATATACAGGAAAAGTTATTTTAATGTTTTTGCCATTGGAGCAGTCTCCTCTAGAAKGATGGCCATGAATCATCTTTGAAGCTGAAACTGATTTCTGTTAAATAAATTGTGATATTGGTAGCATTAACACTGCACAGTGAATTGAGACAATTTAAACCTTTTCAGGTGATGATTCTAAATTTGCCATAGGTTTTTCACAGGAAAGCCTTAAGCATATGARGWGGGTGCCATGAAAGTTCATAATCTTTGGTCACACAGTGAAAAATAAGACCTTGAAACTTTTAGTTGTGGCAGGATGTAGAAGACRTGGAAAAGCATTCCCTTATAAAGCTGACAGTTTTTATCAATTTAAATGCCACATTAGTGTATTTTATGTGTGTTGCCTTGAATATACTGCCAGATTTCATAGATCTATTATCTGTTTTCAAGGCATGCAAACATCAAGTTAATCATTCAGCCATCTTACACTATCAGTCACAAGTTAGTGACAACCAGAGTTCTAACATGCATGTCTGCAGAAGTTCACTCCATCTGCAGTGTCAAGTGAGTCATACAATAATGGTGGGACTTCTAAGTATTTTCTACTGGAGTCTCAGCATTAAATCATCTGGCAGTGACCTTGCTGTAAGAGCTCTATTGTTGACATGCATATGTATTTGAAGAACACTGTGTCCTCTTTCTARCACTGAGGATTTGGAACATATACAACATTTTTAAAATTAAATGTTTGAAGGCTGTGCAGATTAAAATCATATAAGCATATGAGCAATAACCACCATYCAACTTCATCATTAGAAATCAATAAAATGAGACAAATTAATTACAGCATTTCAGATGCAAATGCTTGAAATTACCATGAATCTATGTCAAGGTTTAATCCCATCWGSCAGCTAAGCACCACATAGCCACTCACTCCTCCACCAGTGGGATGGTGGAGAGAATCAGAAGTGTAAAAGTGAGAAAACCCCATGGGTAGGTGGGGGTTCAGACGTGTCCAGGAAAGGAGTGCTCCATCACATGTAATAGTGACTTGGAAAAACAAATGAGAAAGACAAATGGGATCACTCTCAACGTTGCCTCCTTCTCCTTTTCTTCCCCCAGTTCTATCTGCTGAGAATGATGCCAAATGGTGTGGGGTATCCCTGTGGTCAGTTGGGGTCAGCTGTCCCAGCTTTGTCCAGCCCCAACTCCTTGCGCATTCCCAGCCACTTGCTGGTGGGGWGGTTCGAGGAGARCCTTGGCTCTGAGCAAGCCCTGCTCATCAATGTCAAGAGCGTCCCTTTGTTATCAACAATTTTCTCAGCACAAAACCAAAGAACAGACCCAGACCAGCTACTGTGAAGAAAATTACCCCAGCCCAAACCAACACAATGCACCTCGTTAGGCTCTGTTTGACTGATTGCTAACAGAATCTCAAATTGTGTGATTGCATTGCCACTAGCACTGATTTACATCCTACAATTCTACCCACAAATTTAAAATCCAGAATTTGATTTTGTGTTAATGGGCTGACCCATTTCATATAAACACTTTCTATTTTTATTTATTTATTTCAGTGATATACGGTGCTCTAACATAATTGTAAAGGGTTTTAGAGAACTGGTGTTACCTACAGACATTTTAAAGAACTATTCAAGTCAGAACCTAGTTGAAGTCCTGAAGAGAGTGATACAAATGAAAATACTTTAATTTACTTTTTGGAAGGGTCATAAAACAAAACTTGAAAACTTCATAAGAAAAAAWTTTGTTTGAATTTTTAAACGATTTAAATACTACCAAAAAAATGACAACCATATTGAAAGAGAAGAATCAAAGTATAATTTAAAAGTAAAAAGAAAAAAGGAAATCAGGGCAAAATATGAAATTTCTATTAGTTTCCAGTAACCTAAGTATTGTTACAATGCAGAGAACACAGAACAACTTGTTTCATTGATTTTCTTTCTGTGAATAGCATCAACAATGTTATCCCTTTAGGACAAAATCACCAACATGCCCAGAACTTTAAGTTCATCTGTGCTAAGGTCCAGACAYCTAGCAGGATTTGACTCAGGACAGSCCTTTGAAAATATTARTCAATAAGACTTGACTTTCACTAATTAACTTTATTTTACAAAAGAATGTATTGACTTCTACTGAACTTCTTTCTCCTAGCTATCTCAACTTCACATAAAATTCCCCACCAGAGTATTTTTTAAGTAAAACTATTGATGAACTTTCTGTGCTCTTCTGAGTTTTTTTCTTGAACATCAGATTTTCAAAAAAAGRCAGCAAAATGGTTTTTTTTGCTTTTTTTTGTATGATATTCAAGGAAWAAAGAACATTAATATTTGCTAAAGTTTTGAGAAGCTACAAAAGGCACTGGATATTGTGACCAAGCATTCAAARTTTGCAAGTTTTTGGAGAGTTACAAATCTTCAGAGTGTACTTATTAAGTTACTATTTCTGAAAATGGCATCTTAGTTTGCCTTGATTRGTACTGTTAGAAGTTGAATCACATTGCATAGAAACAAGTATTCAGATTCAGATTAAAACACACTGGGTTGTCACAGTTTTTTATTCCTTTGGTAAATGTCCTTTCTGAGCACAGACAGCTCCCACCAATCTCCTCGAATCTGTGGGATATTTAAATCTAGGCATTTGACTCACTGAATAGATTCATATAATTCCCCAAAGCAACACACATATGGATGCAGTAACCCCTCTGCTAATTTGCTCAAATGCTCTTTAGGCTCAACAACAGTGCCAGTGTCTCTCATTTAGATCAAATAAAACACCAGTGTGTTTCTTAGGAGAGAAATTTKTAATGCTTAAGCAAGAAAATAAATCATGACTGAAAAGCTATTTTGCTTGCTGTTCCCCTACATTAACTTGGAATAACTCCTGGATTCAAAGGGCTTTTGGGAATCACCAATGCTCTAGCGACCCCATCTGAAACCTGTACCCCTTGTCATTTTAGACAATCATAAATGACATAGGTGATCTTTGGAAAAATAATGCTTTCTCGGGAGACCATCATAAGTCTGTTATTCTTCCTCCTTTTCTCTTCCTGTATTCCCTATTTCTTTGCCATGAGTTGTTCTGATACCACACTCCTCCCCAGCAGAAGATGAGGTGGGGGAGCAGTGGGGAAGAGGGGAAATGAGGTATAAAGAGCAAAACCAGTTTCCTTGGCCATGTTCTTTCCTCAAAACATTTCTACTTTTATTGTGTTCTCCTAAGATACCATAGCAAGTTCTTCCAAAGCAACTTTGCACACTTTCCTGGCAAAACAAATAACATATAGAGTCCAAAAATGGTAACATCATTGRGGGACAAGAGGAAGAATTTAAATTATAAACAAACTGCATATAAWAAAAATTAGCTTTATAATACATATTCAGATTTCAACTGAGCTTTTATTACTTTTCTTGTTTTAGTTAGTATGWGATTTCTTTTTTTGGAGTATAAAGATATTGCCCTATTTATTAATTTAAAGAGACTGCAGGTCACATAGCARAAGTAATCCTTTTGAGATTTTCAGYAATAAATAYGAAATACTTKCACAGTTTACTTYCCCWCCTCTTTTTTTCTTTCCTGGATGGTCTGATTTATCCTTTATCACTACAGCAACAAAAAGCCTAAAGATAGCTGTGTATAGATATAACTATAGAAGGAAATAACATTAGCTGATTAGCTAATAATTAGCAGCTATTGATGTGTAGTGATAGGGTTCAGTTTGAGGCAATTATCCTGTTTGATCTTCAGGCTGAGAGAAATGAAAAACTCAAAGGTATCAGTGGTGTGCATGCTGGTAAGTGAGGATATCAATCATGTGTCAAGACAGGGCAAATAAGAAAGGTACACAGTGTCCCCTGGTAGGTCTAAGTAGGTTCTTCTATATGCAACACTACAACACCTAAAAGTAGCTCTCAAAAAAGCCAAGAGAGATTTGTCAAAGAAGAATTTGGTTGTGCAGTTCAGTTCTAAAAAGTACTTGGATATTCCAAGGGCACCAACAAATGTATTTTCAGGGATTCAGAGATGTATCTGCTTCCTACAAGATCATGGACAAAAACCCTGAACTGATACAACAAAGTGAAAGAAGATTAGTGTATATTTTCTTGATAGGAAAGCCAGCTTTCACCCACYGTAGTTAATTGCAAGTTAGGATCTGTGTCACAAATGCAAAAGACATTTTTTCATTTCATGAGGGACTGTGAAGATCTATGAAACAATAAAATTTATGTTGAGCCACTCATATTTTAACTCCAAGTCTGTTTCCCTAGAKGCATATTTATATTTTATATAATTTTGTAAAGGAAGCCACTCACCAAATGCTACATTTCAGTGATGGCACATGCTCACTGTTAGGAGTGTGATTAAGCAGCCTGAAGTGTGGAAAAACTGAGTTTAAGCCTTCTAAAWTTGCCTACTTTTTATTTTGCTTTGGGAATAACTGGATAAATGTTGGCATTTGGCTTTSAAAAAACCCAGCCTTTTGTAAGACTGTAAAACAGCACTTGAATTGAGAGCAGGTCTTAATTGCTTCTTGCACTTGGCTTTTTACCAATAGCATTGGCTCTTCAGAACAAGATGTGGTTTTTATTGTATTAGTGCCACAATCCTTGTGAAGCTGAACCAGCCTCTCCTAAAAGACCCAGCTCCCTTTGCTCTTGCACCAAGCTGTCCAGGAACACAAAACTCCTGTGATGTAGGATAGCCATCTCATCATGTATTAAATGGCCCAGGCTTAGTGACCAGTCAGGGCAGTGTCAACCTCAAGCAGCTATACAAACTTCACACTGGAGGTATCTCCCCTCCTGAGACAATCACCTAAGCAGCCTGGATCTGTTTATAAAAGACAAATTTAAATAGATAAATATGTGTCCTTCATATTATCATAAAAGAGGTTACTAGAGTCTATATAATTAAGGCTGGACAACATCTTTCTAATATCCTGCTTTTCAATTACGTCTGCCCACCCTCTGTGAATGAAACTGGGAGATGTTAGCCCCCATAAARCAAATCTTAACAAATTTATTCCAAAATTATCAAGGAGTTTTGTGTTTTRAATTATGGGACTGTGGATCAGTCCCYTTAAACAAAGTTCCATTTAACAATYTGACCACAGYTGGGGTCYGGGGGAAGTGAGTTTCACACATAATCAATGCAAACATGCTATAATTTGGCAGGAAAAAAAAGGTCAGAAACTGTATTCTCAGTAARGTTTTTCAATCCTCTTGACCTGTCTTGTTTTCACCAAATTGCACATTTTTAAATCCCTGAGTTTAAATTATTTATTACAGGGTTAGAGTGGCAAACTTTGAGTTGCCTTGAAAAGTTTCTTAACTCTGTCTTAAAAATAAGAAAATAATCAGACTAAAAAACACCTTCCAATTGAACTTATAAAGGTCCTTACTTTTAAGAATTAAGTCAAAAAACCCAATTAAATTTCAAGGCAGACTGACACTGTGCCATAGGTGGGTCAATTTGCACTAACACCTTAAGAATGAGATTGAGAAGGAAGAAATAAAAAATCTGATTAAAAATTGGGATGGGAAATGGTGAAGTAGAGGGCATTTTAGATCAGGTAAGGAAAAGATAACTGTWCAGGAAGAACTGGGGTTACCTACATAATTTAGAGAGACTGATGCCAGAAAAGCAATGGGAAGCCAGAGGAGAAGCCCTTAGTCAATGAAGAGCAAAGGAGAGAGAGTATAGCTTAGGTAAGAAGTTAGAGAGATCTAGAGAGATTTACTCAGAAACAACTTGGGGGTTAGGATGGGGTTGGGACAGAGATTTACACTGTCAGTTTGGAGATTATGGTTGATGRAGTGAGATAAGAAGGGGTGAAGAGCAAGAACAAGGTAAAAAAGCTTTTTTAGGAGAGGTAGAAAGGAGGGGTGCAGCGAAAAGTTTGTCTCACAGAAGTATTTTGTGATCAACAGTTAGGAGTCCTCAACAGGAACAGTGGTTTTCCTGACCATAACCCCCATCCTTCTCCGTCTAGCAGTAATTTTTGCAGTCCAAGTCAGTATGCAATTTTTGCTAAGACTGGAGTATCAGAGAATGATTACCTATACTGCTAGTCACTACTCTGTCACTTGAGGTGAGAGTAGACTTGTAGCAGTGCATGAAGAATCATCAATCCATGCTCAGGATCCATCTGTACGTCACAAGATTACATCCACTGTGTTTTTCCGCCAGTTAGTTTTCCTTAAAGCCAAGAATCTGTATAATGCTCGAACACTACATTCTAACAACACTGAGTAGATAATTTAGTCAAGAAAATAATCTTTTAAGTGAAGTGGTCACATAATATATCTCTACAAGATCAAATTCATAGAATGACATGTACTGTCCTTAGAAGATGAATCAAAGTCCTTTATAACAAATATTATTGTCTGAGGAACTTCATTTGAATCCTCAGATTAAAACTCAAATAAATAGGCAAGACAAGTAAATTCTGGGGAAGGATAGAATGCCCCAAGGGGAAAAAAAACCAAAAACCAAACCAACAAAGCCTACAAAAAAAAATACTCCTCTTCTGCTTATGCATTTTGATTATCCATACAGCATAATGTCTAATTCTGCAAGAATTCTTGTGTTAAATAATCAAAATTATTTTTTTCCAGGGACAACATTAAGAAAATAGTAGTGCAGAGAGAAATAATTAATTAACTGTTTTCTAGGTTTTCACAATGCCACACAGTATTTGAGACTCGAAGGGACCTCAGGAGGTCGTTGTGTTCTGCCCTGCTCCTACCACCTAGAGCATGTTGTCCAGGGCCATGTCCAGGCATCTTTTGGATATCTCCAAGGATGGAGAACTCACAGCCTCTAGCTGAAACCTGTGCCAGGGCTCAGTCACCCTCACAGTAAAGMAAATGTTCTGATGTTCCATGGYCATTGCCATATCACAGAATGGTGTCACCAGCTCCTGGTACTACCCTTGGTGATGCTGAGAACATAMCAGGAAGGGAAGAATATTGATGATAGCCACGTCACAGAGGAGCTGGTGAGAGAGATGGCCCAAGCTGGGTAGAAAAAGGGCTACCCCAGACAAGGCTGAAAGGTCAGTATGCATGTGAAAAAAGGCAAGGAGAAGAGTCCAGTGAGGCAGGCTGCTCCTCTTCCTTGTTCTGTGTATAACAGCCAGATGCCTGTTATAGGCAGGGGCATGACCCGCTCAAAGTATCCTCCTGTCTTCTAACTCCTCAAAAAGTCATTGTGAKAGAGGACAAATGCTCTAAAAGATGAAACTTCCCTGTCACTATCTTGCAGGGTACTAGAAGTTCCTCATAGTTCCTCATGGGCAAAGAGAGATTTCCAGACTGTTTTATGGGAAGCCAATAGAGGTCTGTGCCCCACATGAGCTGTGGRAAAAACCTTAGTCATACTGTGGCCATAACACAGCAGGTAGAGCACCTGAGGTGACCTGTGTCACAGGGAAGTCAGTGGTTGGCCCAACATGAGTATTTCTTGTCTGTCTGAGAGATATGGGATGAGCATCCTTGGCCTGAGGGTGAGAGAATCTGTGCATTGAGGAAGGGCTTGCTTGTGATAGACTGAGAGTATCAGCTYTGGTTGCTTATTCTCCTCCAGTATGTGACAGCACCAGCTGTTTGAGCAGCTCACAACATTCTCAGGCTCTCCCCTTCTGCCAGTCAGATGGTCAGAGTGTTGTATCTATGTACCAGGATATTGTTCTAAATCTAAGAAAAGACAATAACCCCAGCATGTGCCRTGTCATGGTCCTATAAGGATCAGGATGGTCCCCACAATGTGGTCAAAGGCAACTCTGTACCACTTTCCTTCCTAATCTGTCATCATCTCACAGGAAACTGGAAGACCCCTCGTAGCTGTGTAGAGTTCCACCACCCAACATTTCTGTACCTTGTCAAAGTCTCCCTCATGACTGAAAGATTCCTGCAGGTGTGGGCAAATTGAAATTTATTAATATCCACTGCTCAACCTTGAGGACATATTTCCACTTCCCATCTTTTGTTTACATAAAATTTCAAAGTATAGCTTTAGAAGCTGCTTCTGCATGTATGTCAGAAATTAATTTCTCTGTGAAGAACTCACTATACCTAACTAATATCTAGAATCTATTTTGGGGGTTTATGTTACTGTGGGCTTGTCTTTTTTTGAAAGAATGGAAATTCTAAGAAAAATGTCTCAATTGAAATACTTTTCTGAAAGAAATACATTTTTCATTTTGAAGATTAAAAATGCCCCACAGGTAAGACAAACAGTCTTGATAGTCACATGGAAAGTGCTGCATTTTGAAAAYGTCATTGCCAATTCAATTCAATGTCAACTTTAGTTTCATTTTAACTTTATTTTTATTTTCGTATTTTGAAAGCAAACRTAAAATGGTATATAAAACTTACTAAAAACACCACTAGTCTTTTTATCTTTGTCAGTTTTACATTCCATACTTTCTTCCTGCCCAATACAAGTCTCAAATACTCAATCAGCACAACTGCTGAGAACTACACTACTGCTGGCAATAGCACTCAACAGAAGCAGTGCTAGAGTACATAAAGTGCTAGATAAAGTGTTCATTTCGCAGAGTATATCAGAAACTGTGTACAGCACTGCAAATCATAAATATATCAAACATTTTTTACACTGATTCACTTCTCCTGTTGTAAATCACATAATAAAAGCCCCTTGTGAGAAGAGATAATAAAGATAAATAACGGTTTTGAAATGCTTAGATATCGGAGTACTGATCCATAGAGACAGATTTAATAATGTTGTTTTATAGACAGGTTTTTCACCCCATAATAATATAGAAAAAAGGGAAAAAAATCCAAAAACAAAACAAGAGGAGAGATGTAGGAACTATGAAATATCTATTCATTAACAGCACACCAACTAGTTTGCAGTCTAGAAGAGGCATAAATCCTCTTTTCTGGAGATTAGGAAGAGGGGACAGAAATGTTGTCAGTTACAGCACTACTTGGTCATAACATATARCCAGTGTAAGCAGTGGAATATGCAAGACATTATCTAAGACTGTACAAATAAAGTTTATTTCAGTGTTCTCTATCTTCTTGGAATTTGGCTCCTACTATATTGATTTTAAACAATGCTTATTGCACAATGCACACTTATAGAGATCAATGCTATCTCTGCCTTCRTTCTCTGTCTTTGCACCTATATAACTGGTTCTTTACTGGGAATGATTAATTCTCAATTTTCAGGCAAAGCCAAACAGGTGCAACTTACAACAATGTTCTGACTGTCTTTCACCAGCAGCCACTTCACTTCTTTCTGAGATCTTCTTACAGTTGTTCACCAGCCTTTTCCATAGCTCACTGCTCCTTTTCTASATCTTGTGCCTGTCAGACATCTAAGATGAAGATAGTCTTGCTGCACATAAAACACTGAAAAGCAGCAAACAAGCAAAGGAGTGTTTATCCTGTTATAAGCCAAGTTCCTAYACTTTGACTCTATTAGTTTCTTTACACTTTCTCTAGCAAGAAATGAAGGGTAATAGCTCTCTTCCTCTCCCTAGCAAAGTACATGGCTGCAAAGGATGGAAAACACCATTTCCAATCTCAGTTTWAAAAAGTGCAATTTAAGAGAGGTTTGCAATTATAAGAAACATAACTTCAGTAATGATCTGTCAAGTCATGTTGGGATCATCCTAATTAAAAAATGATTTGTTTATGTCTGCAAGAAAATAATATTAAAGAGCCATACTTTAAACACACAATTAAWTTTTCTTATATAGCATTGTAAGCAGGAATATTGAGAACTACAAAAGAATAAAACAAACAAAATTGGACAGATTTTTAGTGAAAAAATTTAAGATCATCGGCTGAATGTCTAGTTTGCATTAATTGTATCTTCCTCATAGATGCTGTAGGGCTTGCTGTAAAAGAAAATCATTCCTGCATAGGTRTCATTTCCTAGTTGAGCCATTCTGCTCTTCTGGAATGACTGCATGACATGACAGTGAAGTACATAGAGCCTAAAATTCACATGTGGCCTCTAGATGAAGGATTGATGTGTCCTTCAAGAAAGAGACTACCCCAATTTGAGGGACTTATGATCAGCCTGTGACATTTTAAAGACTATATTATGGTCTTAGCAGAAATGACCAGAACTTTTCCTAGGGATGCTGGGAATCTGCTGGAAGCTGCAACCCATGACTGAATTCACAATTGCAATGCTAATAAATCACTTCTTACCAGAGGGCTAGCTAAAATCCTGATCTGTAAGAAGTGGTATCCACAGAAATACATAGGAATTACATAAAAAGTGAGATTAGAGGAAGATAACTTTGGTAGTGAGAAAGCAGGAGCGTGTAAAGCCATCTGACAAGCAAAATTCACTGGACACAGTTCACACCTTCAATCATGGATGTAGTGGAATGTAAGAAAGAGGAAGTGAAGAGATGGACTACTGAGTTATTATTATRCAGAAAGCAA
Organism: Alauda arvensis; assembly: GCA_902810485.1. NCBI lineage: Eukaryota > Metazoa > Chordata > Aves > Passeriformes > Alaudidae > Alauda > Alauda arvensis. The sequence goes on from CADDXX010000448.1 coordinate 564,617, forward strand.
TTGTAACAGTGTGGAACTAAGTCTAGCTGAGACAGAAACGTATGTATTTTCCAAACATACAAAAACTTCTGAAAGACAGRCATCACTTAATGTTGCAACAGAGGTGTTTTTTGTAGTAGTTTATAATTATCTAAAACTCATGAGTCTTACCTGTAATTATGAAACTCATTGTGAGACATAGATTTCAATCCAAGATGGAATGAATTCTAGGATATGCAAATTCAGATTGAGAAAGAGCTCCGAAACAACAGCTTCAGACTGTGAAGTGCTACAGCAATATTGGAAAAGGACAAAATGAGAATTAGTGGAAAGAACACCTGCAGTGAGAAGAATGAAGATGGAGTTGTAGAATAGAAAATTGAAATAAAAAAAAAGAAAACCTCTGACTATAAAAAACATAGGAAAATAAAGAGATTCCAAAATTCTAAGTCAGAGGAATTGCCTGTGATTATATTATCATATATATATATTATACTCCTGTTTAGGCAATGAGCAAATGAAATGGTAAAGCAGGCATTGATTCATATCCACAAAGATTTCCTTATGCTTCATATAAATTATTTATCAGGTGAAACAAACCCTGCTACATATTSAAGGGAGATGGACAACAAGCTAGGCTCCTGGTGTTGCTGGAAATGAAAGAACAGAAGGAGCTGGTAAACAGATGCGTCATGAACTTGAACAGGTCACAAGAAGTTCCTGAAGTGGGAAATGCTCTTCTCAAAGTCTTTTAAAAATTATTCTACTGCAATAATTATGTTTTCCCCTCCCTCCCYYCCTTTTTTAAAATAACTTTTCCTTTTGAGAGAAAGGAAATCAAACTGGAAGGCTGGATAGAATCTTTTCTTCACAAATTAAATATCTACATATTTTTCCCAAGGTCACTGCAAAGATRGATCCATGTTCTTTCTTTTCTTCTGCCAAATCTTTTGGAAAGAAAGCAAAGTTCAGTATTTGTGAAATCCAAACAAATTCTAACAAATATGGACAACAAATAGGTCTTCTCAGGTATAATGAATCACTGTGAATCAGTGACACRAAACTTTTTAGAATGAACAGCATAATGGGCTAGAAACAAAAGAATTCCAGTAGCTGATAATTTTGTTTCCAAAAGTCATTGTTTCAGCYTCTCAAGAAAATGTTAATTGCTATGAGAGCAATTCAAAGATGCATTTAGACTCCTATTCTGCACTAGAATAAAAATATTCATTAGAGCAGATGTAAGAACAAGTTTCAGATMGTTCCAAGTCAATGATTACTTGCTGTACTGCATAAACATAATGCAGCTTAACTTAGAACAACTAAGTGAAATTCAGTAGAATTGGAGAAAAAATTTTTAAAAAGCAAACCGCACAAAACTGGCCAGTTTGAGGAAACCTCATCCTAAAGGACAATATCAAGTTCYCTAGTCACAGTAGAAACACAGGACTAAATAATTATCAGTAACAGTGGTTTTAATCTATCTGCTCAGTACAAAAATGTTCCAAAGACAAAGAATAGTTTTGGATTTTGGGAAACTTGTCTATTGATTTTTATACACAGTAGAAAACAGTAGGTATAGAAATGAGGAAAAAAATTACATGATGTATTAAGCTTTTTCAAGATCCAGAACGTATAGAGCAAACATTGTAAGCATGATACAAGAGGTTCCCCAAGAACCTGRTTCTGAAATGGTGTACTTCAGAATGTGTTCAGGAAGATTTTATCACCAAGGGAATGTAAGAAATCAAGATAAAGAAAATTTGGATTTAGATGTAGAATAAAATAAATTAAAATTATATATATATCTATAAATATAAAAGTATATAAAATATTTTTAATTTGATGAGAATGAAAAATTTGCCTGGCTATTCTACTGTAGTACCTACTGAACTCTATGGCATGATAAAATCAGAAAAACACAGACACACATAACACATACATAACTGAGATCACAAGGTAGTCCCACATCTCCAGGAGGAATAGAGCACTTTTGCTTAATTCTTTTTTTCCCCTTTTCCATAACTTTACAGGGGCRTGGACTTGCAGTTCACATAAAAAACCTGACTAATTTATACARGTTTAAAGATAACCTGTCTTTTTTTGATTTTCAGTTGTGATTCCTGTTCCTCACTGGGACATTCAGAAGTTATTTATAACCTGCTAGCAACTACTCATTATTTCATTTTTTTTCCCAAATAAAATTCTGGGAAGCAAGGATATTTGCAATTTTGATGAAACTGAAACACATCAAATTTCTTTCAGTATATTTGCAGTTAGAAACATACAAAATGCCCATTTTTAAGGCATAATATCTCAGTGTGCAAGAGAAATAATGATTATTTGTTTTCCATATTAGGAATTATTTTCTTGTAGATTGTACTTGACTGCTAAGCAGGTMCCAGGCAAGATATTTTATTCTTGGTGTCCTGCCTGTGTAGAGTTGGTGTTTATTKAAGTGAAGGTTTCAGTATGAGCTCAGACTCATTAATCTCTTTTCTACTGGTCTTTTTTTAATTTATTATACCCATGAAACCTCTAATACTCAGAGACCTCTTGCCCTCATCGCTAACTTCAAGCAAAAGAGTGAATGGACTCAAACCTGTAAGGAAAAAGAAAATCTAGAGACACAGACAAGAAGAGAAAGTACAATTGCATAAGCCATAKCTTCCTCTGGTTAACGAGACACTTAAAATCATCTTTTGACTGTGGGAATTTTAACAGGAAGGATTTCTTTATGACTAATAGTTAGTTGGGTTTGTTATCTTTTTACTGCCATGAGGTTTGGGCATTACTGCAGGAATTTCCAGTGAGGAAATGTTGCTCATAAGGATAAAAATGTGTTGGACCAGAGTCTAAGAAAGCATGCTAATTCCTTTGGGCACACCAATATTATCAACATCAACACCACTGTCCTGAGGCAGAGCTTATTTGCTACTTATTATTTCTGAATCTGCTGTGCAACAGGCTGTTACAACGTGACTCTGCCCAGATGTGCAGCATTACTCAGTTTGAACAAGCAGCATGCACCCTGCACGAGTAATTCATGCACACACAGATCTGACATGCTTGAACATTACATAACAAACACTGATGATTGTCAGTGTTGTCCAGAGAACAGAGATGAGATCACCTGGCTAATGCATTTTTTTTCCATTTTTACATGAAAATTTTTCTGAAGGCCTAACTTCTCAGGTTTTCAGGGGTTTTTGTGCCCTGAGAGTTGATGATAGAGTTCGAAATGGAGCTGAGGCCAAGCACCTGCTTTGAAGAGTTGTTTATTCTTTTCCTATCTATAAAAGCTCTCTCTGTCCAGCGTGATGTTCCCAGGAAGCCAGAAAAGCACAATCTGACCCTCCTACAATGGCACCTGAACTTTTATAATCTAAACCACATTAACAATGTTTTTCTCTAAGTACCAATAACTATGACCCATATTAGACAGTGAAATCTTACCACAACCCAGTCAAGAAAAGGCCACCACCGCTGCAAAGATGGAGGGGAAGAAGAAGCAGGAAAAGGACAATAAACACACCTTAATTCCTCCATCTTTGCCCCATTCTACCTATATAGTAAAATCTAAAAATTCTATTTTCCACTCTGTGGCATAACAATAATTATACTAATGAAACTGTCCTGGCTTGCATTCCCACATAACTGAAATCGGGCTATGATCAGCTTTCCATTACAACTATATGTATTTTCTTTTGTTAAGTGTATGGCAAAGGACACTGGACCATAATGATATGGAAAATCTATCACAATTTTGTTCAAAATACTAAGTGCCTAGCAGAGTTTGTTGYATGATATCAATTGGTCTAAGAAATATAATTTTGTATGCATTACTTTAGAGATGCAAACTCCAAAAAATTGCTAAAGTACTATACAGAAAAACCTAACAAACAGTATCAAGCCCACAAACAAAGTTTTCTACATCTTGTGTAAACAGGATAGCAATTTTCTCTTTCAGAGGACCATTTGATTTTGAGTCATTGCAAAGAGTCATTCAGTTTAGATTATGAAGTCTCAGCTGGAGCCAAGTTTTTCAAAGCTTCTTTTTTTGTTGATTTTAGTTGCACCATATTCTGATTCCTCACTGGTGATTAAGACATCAAAATATTRATAAAGATACATTTGTGAAGTATTTTAGTACTTCGGGGGTTCCTGAYATTCTTTGCCAGTGCTGAAAGTCCTGCCACAGTTCCAAGCCAGGTGCTGACATGAATTTTAAGATATTCTGGAGAGAGTTTATCTAATCCATCTGCATCAGAATGAGTGGATCATTTAATCAGTCAGAGCAAGGCATGTAATTGATAAAATTTTGTCAACTACTGAGGCGGTTCAGTTTCAGGGGAAGATTAGAGCAGTAGGTGCTTCAAAGTATAACAGTCAATAGGATGTTAAACCAAGTCAATTAAAGTTAAGAATTGAACCATTACATAATTTTTTCCACACATATAATAGCAAATATGCAGATATCTCCCAGAGACATTTGTATAGATATGAGTAAGAATGCAATTAGACATGTCTTTGAACATGAGGCAGTCCTGGGCTTTCAAAAAATATTTGTGACTGAACCAATTAATTGAATAGGCWATTTGATGTAATTTTGTAATCCAGAAAAAAAAAAAAAAGTGTAAAGCAAGAATGTAAATTAGTGGAGGTTCAGACGAGTTTTTTGTTTGAGCACTTCTTTTAAAGTGAGATAATTGTTTGTTCCTTTCTTTTTCAAAAATACTKTCAATTTCAAAATAATCAAGGAGGAAAAGACCAAATATGAGTAAAGGTATAAAAAGAATGTGTATCTTTATAAATTACAAAAGAAAATAATTATTTTCTTTGGTGATAAACAGGAGAGAAACAGCAATTCAGGCCCTAAATTCTCACTGTCCTGTTCCTTATATTGATATTTTTTATGCTCTCAAAATTTCAATCACCGTTTTTAGGACAGAGGCCCCTTTTAAAGTATAATCTATAACAGAAAATAAGTACATATATTAAAAAAAAAAGAAAACCCTAACCCTCCCTTCAATAATCCCCAAGATTATTCTCATTGTCCCCAGTGGAACTTTTTTGAAAATAAACAGTTCTTGAAGATTTCCTCTAGAAATAAAACACTCTAAGTATGTTTCTATATGTCTAGGACCTGGTACATGTGAATTAACAAAGGAATAGATAATGGACAAGACTTTTCAAATATTTTACATCAACTCCGAACTTGCTTTAGAAATTTGGAATTAGGCATGGCATCTGTATGTATATAACTCTGGAACTCAAATGAATTTACTTCTTAAATTCTAGTCAAAATCAAATAAATATTAGAGCTAGCAGAAAAATCAAAGAAAATATAAGGTCAATGGATATACAAGATGGGAAGTGTCTTACTATGTTAAAGAGGGAAAAATAGGATGACTACACTTTCCAAAATATAAATGTTTCTGAGATGAGAAAAGCCAGATTTAGCTACTTTAGGCTGTGTTTGGTTTCTATGCATATTTTCAAATTTTCAGAAAGCTAAACTTCATAAGACTCAAGATAAGTAAAGAAGCAGATGTTCACTTTAAAGACAAACCTCCACCAGACAATAGGAATTCAAAAACACATTCACAAAAGTGTCTTAATTGCTATTCACAATTGAATGTAGAAATCCTAATAAAAGAGAAAAGGTTCAGCAAATAAACTCTCCTGCCTCTAGTCACAAATAGCAGATATRTAGGCAAAATTGTGAAATACAGATGAGAAATACTCCCCTTCTGCATCCAGTGATAAATCATTTAATGACTTTGTGCTAAACAGGTTTTGGTGAATTTTTCTTTCCACTTGTCCAGTTCATTCCGAAACCATCTAAGATACAACTTGAGAAGGAGACCAGTCCAGTCATTGTGAGCATGATTCTTTTCYTCACAAACTCCAGAGAAAAACAGACAATATTAAAAAATGCCRATAAATGACCAACCAAAACATGGACAACTCAAACCAGAATTCTTTAGGYTGATKAACTCATTGCYTCAACTTACATTTAGCACRTTAGTAAAATTATAAAAAAGAATAAGCACACAGTTACATTTAATAGAGCATTTAATAGTACACTTCCTGACTGGTTTTCTGCATTAATTAAATTTGAGTGACTTCATTATCTTTGTGAAAAAACTACGTTAAGCCAGGAATACATCACAGCAAAACACAGCGTTGCTCTTTCCTCTATGGAGAACTCAGCCAGGAATGTTTTAGGTTTTCTTTTCAGACTTATACTTTCTACTTAGCAAATTATGAGCAATGCATATGTTCTGATTATTGAGTAATACCTTTCTCTTTGCAAAGATAAACTTTTACCAAATGCAGTGACTGGAATTGAAGGAAAAATAGGAAAATAAGAAAGTAAGTTTGCTCCTGCAAGATCAATGTTTTGTTTCATACCTTTGGCAACAAATGTTGACTTTTCATAAATAACACATTATTTATAAATTCTGCTTTATAAAAAAATAGAATACATGCAGAAAAAAGCCAGAAAAACCCTGTATTTAAAAAAAATGAAGTGGTTTTATAGCTATGCATGTCAGATGCAGGAAAAAAACCCCAATTTTTAAATATTTGAATTATATTTGTAATATAATGATGAAAGTGAGTTTTAGCAACAACTGAATATTTATATGTGACATATTGCAATGCAGAAATACTTGTGGAAGTGAGTCTTTAGGCAAAACGTCAGTCTAAGGGTCTCTAGATAGCAGAAAAAGAACCACTCAGTAGGATGTCAGTATGGCATAGCAATTAATTTATAGACCATTAATAGCAGAAAAGCAATTATTTTAGAGAGCCCATATTAGAGTGAAATTGAGTACCATTCACTGGCTAAGTTTATGGCATTATTTATAAAGTATTTAGCATTGTTAYGCATGTAATAATACTATGAACTATCTGCTCTACATATTATTCAACTAATTATTCCACATTCTGATTAAATAGCATCTATTAAATASCAGGAAAGAAGAATAAATTTCTTTCTGTCTTGACACAAAGCTTTAAATCTGCTATATTTTGCTCAAGTTTTTTAGCTGTGCCTGTATAATAAACTAGAACTGAAAAAAATACAAAAAACATCCGTCTTTTCATTGTCAGGAATTTTGAATACTTCATATTCTTTAAAAAATCAGCCAAAGAATGGTTACTACTTTGTAGGTTTTCTGATTAGTTGCTCAATTAAGTTTTTCACAGGATTCCCTAAAGATATTTAGAAATGAATGCCCAGATGCTGGAATCACTGCACATCTCAGAAAACGACTTTGTATAAAAACTGTCACTATCACTAATGAGCAGGAAAAGGCAGCTTGTTAGAAATCATGACACACTCTTGGGGTAAAATACTTTCATAGAATCATAGAAGGATTTGTGTTGGCAGGGACCTTAAAGARCATCTAGTTCCAGCTCYCTGCCATGKCAGGGACTCYTTCTGCTAGAGCAGGATGCCCTGAGCCCCATTCAACCTGGCCTGCATCCACAGCTGCTCTGAGCAACCTGTTCCAATGCCTCACCACCCTCACATGCATAGCTAAACACACATATACATACATACAGAATATRCACATGTGTACATAGAAAAGAGACATTTTTTTCCCTCTCCCTCACTCGAACAAGGAAAAGAGAATCAGATAATGGGACTTTCTATATTAAAATAAGTAAGTCAGTCTAATATTAAAAAATAAARAAGAAAACATACAAAAGAGGAGGGAGGGGAACAGCCTCTAAGAAAGCCAAGGAAATAATGAATGATAAATCCTTCTCAAAATGCATTAGAAAAATGTCTAGCAGAGCAGAGTCTAGAGGGCCAAAGTACAAAGAAAATATTCAGAAGAGGTAAGATACAGTAGAATATTAAGTGAAATTTGTTTTCCTCATTTGCTCTGCTGTAATTTGGAGATGTTCCCATATCACAAGCCTTTATTTCCAGGAAAGATGCTAAATAGATCTTTATCAGATTGAAATGTAAGTAGAAAAGTCTTTAAAGCAAACTTATAAAATGATCAGCAGCAAATCACTAGGCCTAGAAGATATTCAGTAAAGAGTTTTTGACCAGKTCAGAAAATGAAATAGTTCTTCTGGCATGTAAAATCCATACTAAAAATGCTTTGGAACAAAAGGACTACAAGGTGGATTATGGGGCACAGTCCATCACTAAACATGTTGAAATGTAATGCATACATGTTAAAACATTCAACCAGATTAAATTTAATAACCAGACACAAAGGATTTTCTTTTGATRAAGCTTTTCAGCCCAAATTACCAGAATGCAAAAGTTCTGCTCATGCTCACAGGGTTTTTTGAAACACATTGGATATAGACTAGGGCAGAAGCTGGACTGTAGACTGAATGTGTCCTGTTTGGAGCCCACACATGTRAGCTTCTTTTTGCTATTTCAGGATTTTTTTTAGCTTAAAAATATTACTCACAGAGCATTAYTGTGGATGAAGTATGCCTGCTTCTATTCCATTTTAGTGTCCCAAGTAAGAGTTACCTCCTGTCTACTTGACAGACTGCAASAAAGTCATCCCTGAAATGAACTACCTTGACAACAGAAAGAGTGACAAAGAAAAGTGCATCCTGCAGTGATGTTACCAAGTCTGTACCAATTATGGCACAGCACTACTCATTGAACCTACTCTCTTATGTGTAATTCCTACTGTTAAGAATCTCTAATAATTTACAGCTAAACTCTTAATAAAATGTTGAACTTYTAACAGATGTTCAAAGACATTTGCAAGATTTATTTTTAAAAGCCATATAATTACAATGGAGACAATTTAATTAGRGACTCAAAGATGTTCTGTAATTGAACCCTGCAGCACAATCTTCCTTCCAAGAGARAAGAAGCTTACTTTTCTTGACAGAGATGAACCAGGGTAAAGAGGTAAAACCATCCTCAGAAGCAAAGCCTTAGAGGTAGTTGTTTGTTGCTCAGAAAAAATAATTGYATTTGAAACCAAATTTATTTTCACCTTCGTGCAGGCTTGGAGCAGCTTACCAATGCAGCTTTCTCTGAATGTTCAGTACTGATTCAGTATACACTCAATAATTCTCATGTAACACATAAGATGAGGAGTGGAGTGTTAATGACATATCTCTGGGCATTCATTTGTAAGTATCTTTTCAGTCTCAACATGAAAATTAAAGTTTGAGTCCAAATCCAGGAAAAAATGGAAGAGGACAAAAAGCCTAAATCCTTTGGCATCCATCCCTAAAGCCTATATTTCACCAATAAAATACRTATCAGAAACAGGATGCTCAGTAGATTCTTTTTCTACCTCCTAAACATGAGTACTATCTCTTTTTTACCTGTGGGTAGGTACATGTGAGAGGCCAAGGAAATACTGAAAGAAGGAAGAAAAATTAAACATACACTGTGACAAATTGACATAAATAAGTGTATATATGTAAGTATATTAAAATCCCTGTGCATGAAGCAATACAGRAGAATAAAGTTTGCTTCAAGGATTTTGCACTATTCAAAAAACAACCTATTTCCCACACAAGCTTAAATTCCATTTTTTTTAAATGGTGAGAATTAACTTGGAAACCTAAGCATCATCTATTGATCTTAGGTYTTAAGCTGAAGATAATTAGATGTAATTTACTGGTCTTCAAGCAGTTTTACAAAACTGGTCAAGGTCTGGCAACAAACAAAGGGCAAACAGAAAAATAAAACTCATATTTGCTTAAGTTCAGCTACTTTGTAATGTCCAGTTATTATATGAAATATGATCCCTCTTAACACCTGGATTGAGTTCATAATGCAGTGAAAATGAAAACTAACATAACAAAGAATTAAAAATAGAGATTCAGCACAAAAGTTTTATAAGTTTTGGATGACACTTTTTTCTTAGGAATGAGACCCAAGGAAAAATATTGAGAGAATTGAATTCATAGTACTTTTAGGTGTGCTGATGGATGACAAAGATTTTGATTTTCTCAAATATATTTCCTATATTCCACAGAGGAAATGTTTTTAAATGTAGGGTGGTGCCACCATCACCTGCTTACAAATGTAACATTAAAAATCCCTAATTAAAAATTTCAGTAAATTAATCTGGTTGTAGTTTTATTTTGATAAACAAAGAAATTTTGAGATAAGAGAGTCTACATAGAACTAGAATTGGACAGGTGAAGAACAGAGGACAGGAAAGAAGAAAGAAAAGACTAGAGAAAGGACTAAGTTCTTGAGTGTTCATAAAGCCAATCTGATGGCAAAGTTCTGCATCTGACCTTGATCAGTAGAATGACATGCAAAGGTGAAAGGGTGGTATAAAAAATAAATAAAAAYCCCTAACCCTCACAAGTGTAAATGAGAAATTTTCTAACCCCCTTCAGWAGAAAAAGTGKTTATCAAAGTGAATTTCTGAAGGARACAAGAAAAAAAGGAGAGAGAGTTTTAACAGTTTTTGATTAGTGGAGCTGTTAAGCAATATAAATATAAGATTTAYTTATTTTCCAGGGAGACAACAACACTTYAGAGATATTGTAACTGGATAATGYAACAAGMTTCTGCAACCACTTATAGAGAAGACTGYTCTATAAGTTTGAAGTGCATATCTGCAAAGTTTAGAAAATAATTGGAAGTTTTTAGTATGAGACTGTTGTCAATTAGAGAGAAAGACATGAGTTTGATCTTTAATTTCTGGTGGATTTTTGGACACAAGCASTATATCAGGACTTCTTAGCAGAATTTGACCTTCAACATCTATACTTATTCATACTTGTCAGAAAATTAAATTAATCACTGAAAATAGCTTCTCTGATCATTATTGCTTCAGCAAAGCAGGTCAGCAGCCTGTCAGTTCTCTCATGTAACTTTCTTCTTGTTACAATTCTAATCCATCAAGGTAACTTCAAGGGTAGTTTCAAAACATTTTTCCCCAAGGTAGCATTAGGTTGACACAACAAAAGCTCAGCATTCTCAAGTCCTTTCCATCCCCTGTCATGWGCAGATGGCACAATAAAGATAGAGCCATTTCCTTACTCTCAAAACTKGGAGGAAGCGGAATTCATTAGGAAAATAAAAATTGATGCTATAAATATTTCTGAAGCTGTTTTTATTTTAGTACATAACAAGTACAGTAGCAGCAATATGTTTCCTGGCTTCTGGCACGGTGTATTGTGTTTGTGTGGCTCAGTTTTAGCAGCAGGGGTGCTAYAGGGGTGGCCTCTGTGAGAAGCTGCCAGAAGCTTCTCCCATGTCTGTCAGAGCCAGTGTCAGCCAGTGGGATGGACCCACTGCTGGCCAAGACCAAGCCCATCAGTGATGGTAGTAGTGCCCCAGTGATGAAAAAAMAAGGAAGAAAAGTTGTTGCACAGAACTAATTACACCCAGAGAACAGTGGGATGAAAATRTGTGAGAGGAACAACTGTGAGGAGACACCAAGGTCGCTGGAGACGGAGGGACAGGAGGTGTTTCAGGCACTGGAGCAGAGATTCCCCTGCAGCCCATGGTGCAGACCATCGTGATGCAGCTGTGCCCCTGCAGCCCATGGAGGATCACAGGGATGCAGAGATCCACCTGCAGTCTGTGGAGAGAGGATACCCATACCRGAGCAGGTGGATGCCTGAGAGGAGGTTGTGATGGGTGGGAAGGCTGTGCTGGAGCAGGGTCCTGGCARGTACCTGCAGAGCTATGGAGAGCCCACCCTGGAGCAGGTTTCCTAGCAGGACTTGTGATCCTTCAGGGGAACAACACTGGAGAAGACTGTTCTTGGAGGACTGCACCCTATGGAAGAGTGACCCACTTCGGAGTTGTCTGTAGGATGGACTCACACTGGAGAGGTTTGTAGAGGACTGTCTCCAGTGGGAGARGACCCATGCTGGAGGAGGGGAACAACWACTCCTCTRCCAGAGAAGCAGCAGAAACAACCTGTAATGAGCTGACCATTCCTGTCTTCCTGCATCACTGAAAGGGAGGAGGTAGAACCTGGCAAGAAGTGGACACTGAGGGGAGGGTGTTTTTGGGATTTAGTTTAGGATTTTTAGGATTTTGGTTCTGATTATCCTGCTCTAATTTTTTGTTGGTAACATTCAATTAATATCCTCCAATCTGTTTTGCCCATGATAGTAATTTRTGAGTGATCTCTCCATCTCTCCCTGCCCTGTCAACTCATGAGCCTTTCATCATATTTTTTCTCCCCTGTCCATTTGCAGAGGGGAGTGATAGAGCAGCTTTGGTGGGTGCCCGGCATGCAGCCCATACCAATGTCATCAACAAGTGATTGAAATTTAAAATAACTCAAAATATTAGAAATAAACCATTTTTACCCTTTTTGTGTCATGACGAAAGCTGCAAATTATTTTTCTTAACTGGCAGAGAGTCCTAAAAAGYCCAGATGGCATTTATATCAGCACACAGTGGGCAAAAGAACTGTTGAAAAACAGATGAGTAATACACTCTGGAGTGTAAGGCACCTCAATATCAGTACAACTCTTGTAGCTGCGGTAAGTTGAAGTTTTTTTTAAAAGTTAAAATTCATTCATTGTAGGGTGTGCTTTAAGTTGACTTTAACTCCCTCTGGAACTTCCATGAGGCAGAGCACAGCAGTGTCTCTGCTTTCTAATTCCTGCTGTTCCTGCTGTTCTACTCAACAAAGCAAAAAATAGTTACCCCCACACAGGACACCCTCTGTTTTGCACTCTGTGGCTAAAAATCCTCATTAGGCTATTCCCTGCACAGTGGGAAGGACCCCTCCTTTGTCAGGGTCACACATGCTGCTGGTGTGCATCTTGCTCCTCACCCTCTTAAGACATGGCCAGAGCAGGATCCACAATTTAACAAAACCTAAATCCAGAGAGCAAAGCCTGAATCCTGAATGCTCTAAAAAGAACTGATTTAACTTCTGTGTTTCCCTAGAACTACTAGACTCTTCATAACAAGAATATTTTTTCACTAGCCAAGAGAAGAATTTCTTGGCTTTCTGAATGCAAAACTAATTAGTCAACCTATCTGGAAATTAAAGACCATAAAACTTCATCACTTCCAGGGCATAACATCTCCCTTTCCTCTTGCTTTTCCCCAGTTTAATCTACTGAAATATCAGAAAAGAAAACCCTTACTTCTGGAAGTGGATGCAGTACTTGCATTTACCTTTTTTACAGAGGAGCATAAAACCCTATAAACATATAGGTAATATACTTTTACACAGCTTGAAGTATTTCTGAAAAACAGAAGATGTTGAGGACAATATGTGTTCCAAAAGAAGTGGCGGTTTCTCTCCACCAAGTAACTGAGACACCTCAATATTCAACTTTAGCTGAGACAGTGAGTTGTATAAAAAACTTCACACAGAAAATGCTTTTTTTCCTTGCTCTTTGACAGGAGAAGGAATATGCAGCTGTTAACAGTGAATTATAGGATAAAAATAATAAATAGGGCTGAGCTCACTAAGGAAAATATCATGCCAATCACTCTACATTCAAAAATCCTCTGAATTATGCAGTGCAAAATCCCCACATACAAGTGGAATATGCTTACAGTGTACCACCTGGTCATTATACACTGCTTTGTTTCTTTTGTAATAAAACTTCTTGTAGAGAATATTTTGAAGAGAAAAAATAAATGGAAAAGAAAGGAAACAAAAAATAAAGCATTGCTACCAGACAAGAAAAATAATAACTAGATGGGGAGAATATTTTTTATTTTTACTCTCAATAGAAAATTAAAAACCCTACAAGAAAAGAAATAAAAGATGAAAATCATCATATTTGATATTTTTTGAAGAAAGGGGAAAACAAAAACTAGAGTTTAAAAAAAAAAGTGTAACTTGGATTATTACTATAAATACTCTCAAAGTCATGGTCACTAGGAAAAAAAAATCACCCTGATTAATTAAGGATGTTTGATAACTTTTCATTTGAAAGAAAGATTACAACATATATTATATTGGTGTTTTTACAAAGGATATCCTTCCATCGAGAACAGCTCCTGTATTAATATTTATGATATGCATATTGGGTTTTTAAATTGGCTGCAGTTTGSTCTCCTCTAAAATATTTTAGAAATGCTACATATCCGAAATTACCCTGTAATTCCATCAATGATATTAAGAAAGCTTTAGGGTTTGCCTGAAAACTTGGTGGCTTGAGGGCAATCTTTGATTTTAATAAAGAAACCTATGYAAAGAGCAAGCTGTCAATTTAACTATAAGTAGGTCAGAGCTAAACTAGGACATTTTTCTTTGGGCCAAATCACAAATCAGAGGGAAAAGGCTAAGCTAAAAGGGTTTTACTAAAAATGCCAATCAGTAGTTACACAACCAAGGAAATGAATCAGCCAGTGGCTTTTACAGAGCAAAGAACTGGCTGCCCACAAGTAYTTGGAATCACTTATGGGAGCAGAGTGATTGAAAATGTCCCATTCCTGAAGGGAAAGTTATGCATGGGTGGAACTGGAGACATTTTGTTTTCCTGTAGATTACACTGTGCAAAGAAGGGAAAATGAACAAAATTTAAGAATTACCACACTATATTAATACATTAATTTATTTAGTGTTGCTTTATTCTTTTCTGTCAATGATMATTGCATAAAAGAAAGGATTGAATTCTGTAGGATACATAGCTATAGGTACATTGGCATCTATACGTAACTATATCAACTTCCACATTTCTTGTTCAGTTGTACTAGAATTCTTCCCCCAAACATCAACAGTCACACTGTAGCATAATTTGAACCAACAGCCTGAAGACTTTAGCATAGGACAAGTGCCATCACTGAATAAGTAAGTATGATTCTGAACACCATTTGACCTCCTTTTTTTTCTTTTTTTTTGACAAGATAGGCATTTCTATGACAAAAATCTCCAGTCTTTGGGTCATCATCCACACTGTCTTATTTAGTAACCACCTAGGTGTCTTAAACTCTCTCAGAATGAGGATCTTAAAATGCACACCTCATGTGTAATGGAATCTGCCCCCAAAAAGCATATTTAGTGTCAAAACAAAAGAGGAAATGAAGAAACATCATAGAAATAAAGCAAAACAGAAAAGAGGGGGGGAAAAAAGACAGGTCAGTCTTTTGCTATCTGAAATTATCTGAATTTGCCATTTAAATCAAATAAACACATTAATAATATGTACTAGAATAGAAGTCATGTCTGATTTACATAACAGATCTTTCATAGAGCTAAATGCTTCCTAGGAAATCCTTAACATCTTCCTTGTCCTTCCTACCTTGATTCTAGCAGAGCTGGAAGATGAGCACTATGATGGAGACCAATACTCTGCCCCTTGGTACAGTGTCCTTCTCATACCCACTGTGACTTCCTGGCACAGCTCCTTCCCTTCCCATGTTCATCTAACTACATTCCCAGTACTAGCACTGGGAAATCAGTAGTCAGCCTCAATTTAGTGTGTAAGAGAGGGAGCTATCTTACAGAATTGTTCCCTCCAGTACACCTGCAGTCAAATGCTCTAAAGCTTTGCTTAGATCAATAAATTAGAATTGCAGTGAACATTCCCTGTTACAGGGACTTGATTGTCTATACTGTTAAGCTTTTAGGATTGCCCATATGCAGTTTTTATCCAGATGAACTAGCACTCTTCAAGCAACTCCTGTACATGTTTAGTATTTATCAGGAATATATTTAGAAGCAGTCACTATGTTTAGATGGCAAAACAGGATAGCATCATAGACCAAGAATCAGGTTAATCTGTCAGCTGACTTTAGGGTCATTGAAAACCATTTGTGTCTACACTAACAAACAGAGCTGCAGAAGAACATGAACAGGGTAGACTAGACTTGATTAGAATATTTCAGGTTGAAGGGACTTAAAACAACTATCTGGTCCAACTGTCTGGCCTTTCAGGGATGACCAAAAGTTAAAGAAAGTTGCAAAGGGCATTATCCAAAGGCCTTTATAACCCTGACAGACTTGGGGCATTGAGCACCTCTCCAGGGAGCCTGTTCCAGTGAGTTACTATCCTCTCAGTAAAGAAATGCTTCCTAAATTTAAAGTCTGAACCTCCCTTAATGAAGCTTTGTACTGTTCCCACATGTTCCCTTACTGAATACCAGGGAGAAGAGATCAGCGCCTCCCTATCAAGTTCTCCTCCTCAGGGACCCGTAGGGAACAATGAAGTTGTAACAAACAGAAGTGGATCTTCAAAGAGAAACTGTTGGAGAGGATTGAATGTTCACACTAAACCTGYATATAAATATTAATCATTGCAAAAAGAGGAAAAGGAAAAACAAAATCCCATTCCTTATATGGGGGTAATACACTTGCAATTCTGACCTATGTACGTCTGGATATGTTATTAAACAAGAAATGGTTGAGTATMTCAGGTGGTCCCTCAAGAATACACAATGCTGCTTGATTTTCTGTCAACAGGAAAATACCTCTGCAGAAATCATATCAGAAAAACAGACTGTGGTCTTTGTACAAAACTTTGTGTTAGTTGGCCAAAATTCAAATAAATAAGATTTGTTTAAAAATAATTTTAATGATATTCTAGCCTACAGTGATTCAATTGAAAAAGAGCATTCTTAAGATAAAAATCACTGCTCAAACAAAACTACTAGCGAGAACTATGTATTAAAAAATCAAAACAACCTATAGGATCAAAGAAACTGAACYTTAACTTTGTAGTGCAAGGTTATCACAAATAGCTGTTTTGCTAGATATACAAATAGAACACAGTGAAATACTACTGTAGAATATTATATGCAAAATTGGACACAAATAGGTGTCATAAAAAAGAAAAAAAAAAGAGAAGAAAAGAGAAAAATCACTTTAGGTGCACTGAAAAAGGAAAACGTATTTTGCCAAAATTCTCAGCCATATTATTCTAAAAGTTTACATCAGGAACTTATTCCAGCCCCAGATATTTTAGTTATTAAGTGAGGTAGTAGAAAGTTGTTACCAAGTTCTGGTAGACCTAGTTGTTATTTAACTACATAGCTAACCCAGATAATGTTAAGAACTTGAAAGCAATTTAGGAAAATAAGAKATGATATGCTACTGTATTAGAATTTGTGCAAAAAGCACAATTGCAGTCAAAATTTTGTAAGTCTGTATTTGTTTCACTTTTATCACAGAATCAGAGTCACTAGGTTGGAYGAGACCTTCAAGAWCAYCGAGTCCAACCCAGCCCTAACACCTCAACTAAACCACGACACCAAGTGCCACAGCCAAACTTTTTTTTAACAAATCCAGGGATGGTGACTCCACCACCTCCCTGGGCAGACCATTCCTGTACTTCATCACTCTTTCCATAAAAAACTTTTTCCTAATATCCAACCTATATTTACCTTTGCACAGCTTAAGACTGTGTCCTCTTGTTCTGTCAGTTCCTGGAGAAAGACACCAACCCCCACGTGGGTCTTGTTACTCAGGCAGTGTAGGTGTTTTCAGAAATAGCAGCAAAAGACCCATACAAAGTACAGTTTCCCATAGATAAAACTGAGATAAATTTTTATTACTCAGGATTTATTTTACTGTAATTGACATCTGATCCTTTCTTCAACACTTCCAAAACTATACATTATTATAGTAGAAAAGATGAATTGAAGATGCTTACTGTTTGTTTAAACTCATCCATATTGTCATCTGTTCCCCTCAGCAGTTAGTTGAGCAATGAAATATTAATTTCTGTATAATTTCTGTCAAAAATTCCCTCACAAATTACCTGTCACTTGTGAGGGAATTTTTGACAGACCCAAAAGTAACGTCTGACAGATGATAACCATTAAGTCTTCTTTGGTTTACTTGAAATTCCATAGGTGGGATTTTAATTCCAGAAGTAATTTGGTAAGTCTCTTAGTTGATTGCATGGCTGTTGCATTTACAAATTACTGCTTGCAGCTGTTTTTGCAGTTCTTTTTCAAAGTTAAGCTGTTCAGAAGGAAACGATCACATTTTAATTAAATCTAATAGGAAATAGAACAAAACTGGTTGGGATTTTTTTTTGGGGGGGGAGAAGTTTCAAAATATTTCTATTTCAATAATTATTTAGAAATTTCTTTATGGAATAAGCCAATTTATAACATATTTATTGCAATTTTAATTTAAAAATGCATTTCWCACCTTAATCAGGATTTGTACAAGTGATTGAGAAAACTGCTTACAAGAAGTTTTAACATTTTAAGTGGTCACAGACTTGGCTTTTAAAGAGACTGCAGTAGAAGGAAACTTTACTGGAGAGAGCTAAAAACTTTGCTGAAGAGAGCTCCCAATCAGGCTGTGAAAAGGAATTAAAACACAGACCTTCCAAAGCCACACAATCATAGTAACATTTTAGGAAAGCATATTTATTCTTCAGAGCTTTGTTATCAGAAAATACCTCTCTGATGGCTATTAGGTTATGAACCCAACTATCCCAATGTTTATGCCCTGATTAATCCCTTTCTGACTACAAAGTTATCCTAAGATTAAGTTACAGTGAGTCCTTACAAGTTTTGGCATTCTCTGGCATTCTCTGCCAAAAGAAGTATCAGATACACTGACACTCCCACTCACATCTTATTTCACCCTCTAATATTAATACAACAGGTATTTTCATAATACAGAGCGACAGAATCACCAAAACTTTAGGACAGAGGGAATGCTGGGAAGTCTTGTACTTTCAGATGATTTCACATACACATATTAGAGTGAAACGTATCTTTACTTTCTTTTATGTTTGAGTTTCTCCCTGATAAATTATATTGTAATCACTAAACAATTCATTGACTTACCACAAAAAAATTATTCAATTCCTGTAATTCTACACCACAGTTGAATTTTTTGTCATGAACACAAATCTCTCTCTTCCATTYCCATGACATCTTTTGTTTGGATCTGATAATTCCCTCTAAAATGTTGCAATGCTTCTGACTGGGTGGCCTTTGTGCATCARGGAGGTAGTGACTCACACAGTAGTCACTGGGAGAACCTCTGGCTGAACWGCCCATGGCCCTCAAGCTGTGTTGGGCACTCCACAGCCCCTGTCTTCACCTTGTCTTCAGGATAAACTTGGCCAGTCTTTACAAGAGGAGACTGCAGGTTGTTCCCACAAGGCAGAGATGACTACACCACCTTGGTATCCTTGCTTTTATCTAAAAGTGCAGCAAGAAGTTATGACACCAACAGCCTTTCTGCTTGACAGTAGAGGTGATGAACTGAGTCGTTTTCTTGTAAGACAGTCCAATAATAGGTCAAATGATCAAAACTGGATGATGTTTTTAATGGATGGGGTCTGCCTGGTGTGCTGTGCCCTGATAGTTAAACCATTCAATGAAGCATTATTCAGGGTTCTTAGTACCTGAGACATAAAATTAGCCATACTTTTCTTTCTCTGCAATGTTGGCTCAAAACTCCACCATTTTAAATGATACTTTACAGAGTATTTTCTTATTTGCATCGTAAAGAACCAGCACCACCTTTTTTGCATTTGGGTGCAAAATCCAAAATTACTACTATTCCCCAAGAACCACAAGGTACATGGAACCTGAAAGGCTTCTTAGCAGCYAGCTACATACAAAAAAAAGAAAAGAGTGTAATTCCTGCAGGCATCTGTGAAGATGTTATCTTGATATTTCCAGACCACTTATACCTGCTGCTTGTTTGAAAAATAACTGGTTTTTTTTTCCAAATAGGTGTCAGTGGAAATTCTAGAGAAAAAAAAAATTAAATAGACCTCTTTTTTCCATTGTTGTTTGTACTGTACTGGTGTTTTAAACTAGTATTAAGAAGCAATAAGAATCAAGTTAATTCGCATGATCTTGAGATTTACTGTACTTGATTTCTCGCAACATACAGCTATTATATTCAGAAACTGATTGCTRTGTTCCCTTCACACTTCTGTCAACAGGCATTTTTAAAAGCTCATTACTGATTGCACTTAACACAAGGAAAAAGCATCATGCAGTGGCATAGGCTTTTGCCCAGTCATGCTGAAAAGCACATCCTATTTATGTCACCTTAGAAACGTGGAAGGTGAAAAGATGCCGATTTTTCAGATCCATAACTTTTCAGAGTGATAACTCCTTTTCAACAAATCCTTTTTCAGAACAAAGAGCARATATTTTTTCCTGCCAACTCATCTATGTGGTTCATAAATCCCTATATGAACCCAATATATGGATTACATGGATCCCAKATCTTTGTAATTAAAAAAAAAAATATAATGTTGGGTTAAAAGAGAGAAAGAATGTGGGCTCCTGGTCTAACCTGGGATGGAAAGATGAGATGAAAGATTAAGYATTTTCTATTATTTCAGTTGGTTTTCTCCCTGGAGAATGGAAAAAGGAGACTACCCATTCCTAAACTTTTGCACTTCACACTTCACAGATTCCTCAGAAGATAATTTCTAGAAATATTCAAATCTTGGTCTTTTTCTATCTYCTTTTTCAGATTACATCCATTTTCTTACCTTCCTTTTAGAACCCAGATTTCCAGGATTCCTCATTTTCTTTCAAGCCTCTTCATTCTGGAGACACACAATTTATTAGCTGATAATTCCCACATGTCCTGGTAAAAACAGGAATATCATCCTTAGTTGTTTGATTTAGACTATCCACAGAGTCTAAACAATCAAAAATCCTCCCAAGTATACCTGTATCACTTTCTCAAAATACCCTACTGAAATGAGATTTAGACAGAAGTAGATAATTCTGTTCACTAATTTCGGCTATGTCCTAAGCCCGCTGAAAAGCCCCGTTCAACGGTGTCATCGTTTTCAACAGCACTGACAGTCAAGCTCCTCAGAAAGACTTAAAGTCTATTAAAAATATTTATTGTAAAATTCCACTTCAAGTCTGCTATACATCTGTTTCTTTGTGTTTTCAATTAAAGATTATATGTAGGTGTACACTTACAATGTGTGGAAAATGCAAAGTATCACTACATTCTAATTTTAAGTAAATAAAAATGCAGAACATGTTAAACATTAAGCGCAAGAGCATTTGCAACACTATTGTTTAGACAAGTCTAGGATGACAACATCTGCAAAATACTGTGCCTACACAGAATTCAGCCTATAAAAATAATTTTCATAGGGCAGAGGTAATTTTTACRTGAAATTAACAGGGGCAGAAAGAGCAGAAGTCAACTACAAAAATGATACTGTACCACAGGACTAAAGCAGACATCCTGTCCTGCCACATAAATTCACCACTGTTAGAAGAAACTGAACAGGTGTTCTTCATGAATTTATGCCCAGGAACTAAGTCAGGAGACAGCTGGAATATTTATATATCTATTTCTTTAGAAAGATATTTTACAACAATATCAGAAATGCATGGAATATCGAACAGTCTTAGTGAAAAAGGTTACTATCACATTTCAAGATCAGTGATTTCCAAAGCCAGAGCCTTTAAAGACTGCACATACAATGTTGCACATAGGTAAGGATTTGCATAAAAAAAGACTTTGCATAATTTCTTGCTCAGTTTTCAAATTTTCTGCCATAGTATCAGTTATAAAGTTTAATTATYGAAATGGTGACTGTTTTAAGCTAAATTGACAATTTTCTGCAGAGAAAAATCTTGCACTTTTAATATTTCAGCTAAAAATATGTCTAAGYTATTTTAATTATTTCTTCTTGTAATCCAAAAGGAATTTCCTGTCTTTCCATATAATGGTAGAGGCAAATATAATAAAAGTTATTAAAGTGTTATTAAACAATTTCARTGCCAGCATAAGGTGCATACTTTCAAAAGAATTAATTATTTCCCATTGTCTTTTTTTTTCTTTTTTTTGCTTACTGTGGAATCCTTAAATGTGCTTTGAAATACAGTCTTTGAAAGTCTCAGACTGCCACAGAAGCTCCATTTGAATCCTTAGCATTTTTTCTCATCTAAAGGACACAGCTTTTCCTCAGGTAGTCTAGGCTACACCTAGATTCAGCACATGCTTCTCCATCACTCCAAGGCAAACCAGCCTGGGCATATTTTTGATTGCTGCATATTTCACTGAAACTCTTGTCTTAAAACTGTGAAACTGAATAAAGTTAAMCACTTTGGATCTCAAAGTGCTCTATTGTGTATTTGGGCAGGGTGAAATGTAAATGCTGGCTTAAGTCTTCCTTAACAAATAGCTGGAGAGAGAAAAGAGAAGGCACAAATCATTCTTCCATTCAAGCATTCCCCAGTCCCACCTGGGCATTCTGAGCATTACTCTTGCCCAGCAGCTGCAGAAAACAACTGAACTCTTGCAGCAGTTTGGACTCAGAAGCATTTTTTTCATGGTTTAACCAGCCCCAATRGGTCCAACCTAAGCCACTCTGAGTAAAAATTGTTGGGGTTTTTTTTTAATCTTCATATTTTATTTTTGAAAAATGCAAGACTAAATTTTGTATTAACACGTTTTGTTGTGAAAAGGTACCTTGCCTTCAATATAGTAATAGTTTTAGAGGTATTCTTAGTAACTCTTCATAACATCAGTTATACCATAGCTGAAATTAAGACCCAAGATCTAAACTGAAAACCAGTAAAGCCTTATGTCATGTTGGTTGAGAGCTAAATAGGAAACGTGTTTCCAGAAATATTATTCTCAAAGAGMTGTGTCACTGGGTATTCCACATAATTGTGAGCTTCATTCAACAGAGTAATGACTCACCTAGAATTACTTGTATATGAATACAAGAAACTTTTACCAACAAAAGAACCAGACTCTTTAGGTGTACCACCTAGGAAAATAGTTTTAATTGYAGAATAGTGATTTTTCAGTACAGTTGCAGGGCAAGACAAAAATGTAAAATTAAGAAGGGTTTGCACTGCCTTTTATATGAACATTTTCAAGTGAAAAATCAAGGATTTCTAATTTAGGAACATGAAATGTGGGTGTGAAGGACAATGTTCATTATTGGTCTCACATCCGAGTTCCATTTCAGTGGCATTTCTCCCCACAAATTAAGAGCTACARTAGAAGACACACATCTTCAGACACTGATTTTTCGGTGGAAGATGGAGGCAATCACAAAGGACTGTAGGTCCCATCCCACAGTACTCTGCAACTGATAGGAAGGCATGTCTGCAAGCTCCACTGTTCAGACCAGGGGTCCAYTTTGTCTCTGTAGCAGCTTCGGCGACTTAAAGTCCACAGGAATTTTTCAAAGATAAAACTATTTTGTATGTTCTTGGCCACTCCTTATGGCTTTATTTATCTCAGGCTTAGAGCCAGACTTTGGCAAACAGTCAATAAGTAGAGAAAGACCTGTAAAGTGAAGTCTACCAAKTCCATTCAGAGYTGAAGGCAGTAGTCTGATGCTATCTTTCCAAAGTACTTGTTAACGTTACTCRTAGTTAAATCCAAGAGTTGTCATGAGAACATCATAAAAGATTTGTTCAAGTCAGTTTCACAAGTCATTAACTATCAGTTGAAATTCCCATTTCCCTAACTCAAATTTAGGCCATTAAATTATACTGCACTCAACTGAAAAAAAAATAAGACAAAAATAGCCCTCCAAAGAAGAAGCACACTCTTACATTTTCATTAACTTACATCCTTGCACTTAACCTTCYAAACTAAATAGAACCCAGAATACTGGGTAAAGTGAACCCTTAATTTCTTCCCCTGAAAGGGAAGCTTTCACTGAGAAAGCATATAAATCTACTTTAATACGTACCCATTGTCTTTCTGTGCCTTGGAGGTTTACATGCATAAAACCAATACAGGAACTTTGTCCCATAAGCAATGGGTAAAAAAATTCCGAGTAAATAAACTCCAAAAGTATGATAAAATACGAAAAATAATTTCTATTGTATAGTGCATGATTTTTTTCAAGTATCTATGAGATAAAAACATCAATTGAAACTGCAGATTTTTAAAACGTTGTTCATCCATTCTTCAAAAGTCATAAAACATTGAGCAAAAACACATAACCACATCCCCAAGAGGTATTAAGACACTTGGCAGGTATTTGAGTCATTCACACGCACAGATAATTTAGTCAGTTTTACAGTGTATTAAAATCAGTTCAAACAATCCACTATTCTATTTACTTAGAAGGAAATAGTTTATCATTCTGTTCTCTGCAGGTACACAGGACAAAAGGGACAGTCACTTGAGTCTAGTGAGGCAGAAATGGGCAGCTCACCAAYGCAGAAAATTAGGGAAGGAAACATTGTGACAGCTGCAGAAGAAATGCAAGAGACAAGAAACAAGGCTGGCCGGCAGTGAAGTATTGATGGTAATGTGTCAGGAACCTTTAAGCAGATAGGAAGAAGGGAAAGTAGAGTTCAGTAGGTCAAAAAATTATGCAGAATTTCAACACTGAAATCTTAACCACAGGAGACATTTAAGGTAATACTTGATCAGGTTTAAAGCCAGCAGGAAGGAATAAAAAAAAAAGAAATGTTTTCTTTCTGCAGTGTACAGTAAATAGAGAGAGTTGTTTATACAGTATAGCCACCCACTGCATAGTACTTAACAYGTGAAGTAAAGCTATTTCAAATTCCAAAAGAAGGGCACAACAGAGGAATTCAAGCTGGACATGGGAAAGTAATTCAGCACTATGGTCAGAAGGGAGGAAAAGTGGAATAAGAAATCTAGAAATGTTGCATGGAGGGAAAACCAGCATGTTTTCCAAGGGAGTATTTGAGCAGGGTGTGAGGAGTGAATTAGAGATGACTCCTAGACCTAAGGAGTCAGATGTATTAAAATAAACACCACTCTTCAAACTGGGAGGGTTGAGGAGAAATTGTCCCCAAATCTTCTACCCACATATTGCTATTTAAACATAACAGAAAACTTACTGAAATAAAAAAGAAAATAAAATATAAAACACCCCAACAACAACAACAAAAACCAAACCAGAGAACTACTGAGAACAAGATAAACTTGAAATGGCGACAAACTTKAGAAACACCATCACCAAAGACAGCACTATTATACCACTGCCTGTAATCTATATTGATGATAACAAGCATGGTATTATATTTATATATAATTTCAATCATTGTAACTATGAAAATACTATGTCTTAACAAAAGAATGGACAAAAAAGTCAGCCTGAATTTTTAAGCCTTCTGATAAGTTGTAGTTTAGAGTCGGTTTTCTCATGGTTTTTCATGTAAATAACAAGTGTTGTTTTCTAAGTAGCTTGGATGTTTACATTCTTCTTAGTGGGATAGGTATCCTTGACAAGCATGTGTATTAGCCAGTGTGTGTGTAAAGGTGAGAATTTTCTCACCCAATTAGAACCTTTTCCCTTTTCTGTATATAATAACCCTGATTTTAATAAATATCTTTTTTCTTTTCTTTCCCCTCGTAATTGCTGTGTCGTGTTGTTCTTTCATGTAGCAGTGCGACACAAAAACTCCTGTTCCCTTGTTCCATATATATTCTGAAATTCCAAGATTCACTTATAAGACTGATATGCACATATATGAAGAACCCAAACATTAACAAAAT
This sequence comes from Alauda arvensis, assembly GCA_902810485.1. Classification (NCBI taxonomy): domain Eukaryota; kingdom Metazoa; phylum Chordata; class Aves; order Passeriformes; family Alaudidae; genus Alauda; species Alauda arvensis. The sequence goes on from CADDXX010000448.1 coordinate 589,960, forward strand.
GTGAAAATATTAAAATAAAATTACGTTGAGTAATGGAGCTCTTTTGTGCAGGTAGCCAAAGGCTTCGAGGTCACAAGCTAAAGGAAGGAAATTTAAGTGGAATTTTCATCCTCTGCAAGAAAATTTTTCTCAAGAACAAAGTGAGCATCAGAAAGACAGATTGTATATTYCTTTATTTATAAATCCAGCAAAATKCCAAGGTTTTCTTGTTATAAYTGYTGAAGTTTAGGTAACAGCAAAGAYATCTTTTATTGAACGATGTTGGTTTAGGTGCAGCTTAGTTAACTATTTCAGCAGCTGTAAGCAAATAGCACACATCATTTTGGAAGACCATTAGAAAGACCTTGGGTCTCATCTGAGAAGTTCTTACTGTGATATATTTTTTTAAATAAATTATGCACTGAAATGAAAGGTGAGTCAGAAAAGCACCTCTTGGCTTATAACTGTTAGGAATTAAACCTCTGTTTGGAACAATGCTGTGGGCACTCCTTTGAAAGCACAACTTCATTATAAACACAAGTAACATTAATTGTAGAGATTCAGGAAGTAGAAAGACAAGAAAAGAGAAGGAACCAGAAATGTATGAAGTTACCTTGCTGCTATAATCTCATGGCTCAATCTAAAAAAATTAAATATCAAGATGGGAATTGACTAATTTAAATGTCACTATTTTTCTTTTCTTTAGAGGTATTTATTGTCCTAACAGATCTTTGGAGTAAAAGAAACATTTTCTATGCAAGGACCTGYAAATATTTCCCATATTATTACTGATAGATAACAGTAGTTGGTAAGATTTTACTACATGGTTTATCAAGAGGAATCCTCTCATTTGTCAATGTCAGCTCTTCTGTAAATCACAGCTAAGTTTAAATCAACTATAGTCATAAAAGACAACAATAAACATTTCCCTTAGGCAGATTAATTCATTTTCGTTAAAAATTTGCTTTTTTGCATTGTTATCTGTGCACAGATGTAGACTTTAGCAGCTTTTGAAAACCACTGGAGCTCTTCAAATTAGTGAAAATAGAAGGGCAAAGACTGATGGAAAGCAGATGCATATGAAAGAAATTATCCACCAGAAAAAGAATATTTGACACCCCCAAAAGCTTGGAATTATCTTTTAAGACTGACCATATACTATTTTCCATGTAAGTCTTAATTTCTCTTTTTAATAATGTATCAAAAATACTAGAACAAACATGAAAAAAGCTCAAGAGTTGGTATTTGAACTAAACAAGTGGATAGAAAGCATTTGGTCAATGTAATATAGCATTCATCAAAACTGTTCAGAGAGCTCTTATTTAAGAATTTTTTCCTAAGTCCTTGTGTCAAATACCCTAACATTTAGATATTAAAATGATTAAAGATATAGATAGCATAGAAATGACAGTGCTTATTCAGAGCAGAGGAGTATGGGCRAAGAAATTAGAAGAAAATGGGTTAAAAATAAAATATGTGTAATTGCATCTTCTCAGCTACTTCTTGAAAGCACTTCACCTTAAAGAAGATAAAATTTAGCAGTGAGTCACATTATATAATTCTGTTCAAGAATAATTTGTTTTATAAAAGGGGAAGTAGTTATTTGGAATTAAGAACTAAAAATTATTATGTGGAAAATACTCTATTTTACCTGCTACAGAAAAACTTTTGAATAAAAGACTATGAAAGCTTAAATTCACTAYGGAAAAGTACAATAGATTAAAGGTGTGACTGAAAACTGACCGATGATACCCAGGCAAGCTACTGAATAGCTTCCACAGCAAAATGTTGGCTGTTCTTTATGTTTTGCATGAAAGGGTTGCTATGGAAAAACATCTAGATTGTTATTTATTTGCTAACAGAAAGACTAATGACCTAGTAAGGCACAGTTGTGGCAGTRCATTATTACTAACAAAACTAGCAAAGCTTTTCTTTACTCAAAAAAGTGATGGACAAGAAGTCACACACAAACAGTAAGGGAGTCAGAGTTTAAGAAATATTTCTGATGAAAAGAAAGGTAAATACCTTTATGTAATAAGTGCCAAAATATATAAATAAATTGCTGCTTTTTAAACATGAAAAGCTATCTTAYGGAGAATGACAACTATACTGCCTTAAGCTATATGGTCAATATATGGTCAAATGTTTTTGTCACTGTTGTCATAATGTGATGAATTTTGTTTATACCAAGAAACAAACAAAACTCTTTGATGATAGCAGCAGATAAATGAGAACGAAAAAATAAAAGTTGCAAATTAGTATTTTCATGGTGTTATTTGCTTATAAATTTTAATTTAATTTAATTTAATTTAATTTAATTTAATTTAATTTAATTTAATTTAATTTAATTTAATTTAATTTTATTTTATTTTATTTTATTTTATTTTATTTTATTTTATTTTATTTTATTTTATTTTATTTTATTTTATATATTTATGGGATACAAAAAGGGAGGTATTTGGTTATGGTCCTCATTTAGAGTTATGGAGCCAAAGAATGGGGGAAATGTAATTTGTATGCTCTCATCCTGCTGGTTGCATTTTAAGAATTATGAACAATGKAAAGAAGAATTTTAAAGAAGACCCTTTAATACTTACTGATGCAGGAGACAGATAGAAACAGTGYCATTGTTTTAATTCTTCAATAGCATACAACAACACTGAATGGGTTAATTTYCAGGCATAACATGCTTTTTTATACATAATATGATCCCTTATATCTGCCAGACCATGTATGTGTCCTTATCTCCTAAGGATAAAATGATTGAAGCAGTTAACACATTCTGATATAGTTATTATCCTTACATGAGTTTCACTAAAATTGCAAAAGGAATACTTGCATTACTTGCATCCTCACTTTAGGAATGAAATTGCATACATATTTTCAAACTGGATCTACTGTTCTGTGAATGATAACAGGATATTTTTCAACAATTAATAATTAATATCACTTCATGGACTGTTCCTCACCCATGACTCTYATCCAGGATGGAAAATTGAAATGGTTATATGGACATTATTTGATTTCCCTTTCTTTCTTTCTGTTTTTGGGGGATTTTTTGGATTTTTTTGAATAATGATCTAATAATTACCTGCAATTTTTCATTATAAATCTCGAGGTATTACATTTCCCATAGCAAATTTTGCAGCTCATTTTACAAGATGYTGATATTTTATGACAAACAGAAAGCACAGGGAAAGATTTAGTAAAGAATAAAAAATTCTCAGGAATCTTGAATGAAAATTCTTGGCACAAGTTCAGTTGAACATGTTGCTTTGCTTTTTTTCCAAGCAGACACAGTTCCCTGAAAATCACTAGCTCATCCAAGGATGAGAAACAGCAGTCAGACCTGGTAAAATCTGGGAAGATGCCTGGAACATTCATCAAAACTCAGATATGTGCCACACTGAAAACAGGACATTTATAGAAACCTGTATTGCTTGTTCCCTCTCTCAGAGGCAGAATCCCCACTATTCTGAGTATTTYTGTGACAGACCTCCTTGGCATTATACTAGGGATGCCTTTGCTTGAAAACAGCCAGCCTCTCCTATTTTTTCAGAGACACATTCAGCGATCCCAATGAACTTCCTGTTTTAAAAGAAAAATCTCTTGATTTCATAGAAAAACACCATGATCTGTTTTATAACAGAAGTAGAGGATGCTAATATTTAAATACATATTCTGTATTTACATTTATTCACATTTATGTGAATAAAAAAAAAATAATACACATGAGCAATAGTGTATAGTTTGCTTATAAGCAACATTAGAATTTCAAGGTTTTACTCAATAAATATCACTATCAAAGATTAGATGGTCTAGCACAGATGTTAATTCTTTGATGATGCAAAATGTACCTGAGCAACTGAAACTTTATATGTAATGTTATCATTCTTACAAAATTCTTACAAAATCCTGTTTATCTTTCACATATTCTTTCACGTAATATTTTATTACTGTAATAAAATAACTTTCAAACATACAGATAGAAGGCCACTAGAATAAATTTTATTTAATAACTTATTAAAATCTTAATGCCTAAATACAAATCAATAATTTAAAATAGTATTTATTGCAGCTAACATATCAGTATTTTGTACCTTTTCTACCATATAATGCTGCATATTTTGGATGAAAAATTGAATTATTTAAAGTCTACTTCTGTTTGCAATCAACTTCAGAGCAATTGAATTTTCTRTGAGTGGCATGGTATTCCTTACCAGATTTATTTATACAAGTAGGTTAATTTCAGAGAAGCTGAATCATAGGTTTGTTGAAAATCATTGCTTTAGCAATCACAGGATTGTGAATTTTGTCATTTTTTTACCAAATGCTTTTTATCAGGATCAGAAATGTTTCCCAAGACTAGAATGCTTTTCTTCCATTTGAGGGTTCTGTGTATAGTAGTACCTGTATAGAAGTTAACATGTGTATTACAAAACTGGAGTTGATTTTCAGACCTTGACACAGAATATTCAGTGTTGGAAGGGACCCACAAGGATCACTGAGTCCAGCTCTTAACTGAATGTCCTGTATGGCAATCAAACCTGCAGTTAGAAAATCTTTCTTAATTTTTCCCTTTCTTGTGAGTATGTGAACACTGGTATACACTTCTCGTGAGTGCAATAGTCATACTGGATACTGTGGAACTGGTGTGCATGCTCTCAGTCTCATCTTCACCTAGTTACATTCTGTATAAATAATTAGATACTCCCTTATGGAAAGGTGACAACCTATTTTTACCCTCTTKCATTTACCAGCAACAAGGATATAGGATCCTTCTTTATACCAATCATTTTGCCTAAATTATTTAATTAATGGCAAAATACTTATCAGTGAAGAGAGCAAGAGAAGAGCATGGCAGAATTCTTTATTGCTGAGCAATTGACTTCACTAACACCTGAGATAAAAGACCATGTTTGACTTTACAGTTCCAACTTAAGTTATTCAAGGTAATTTTTAAATAATGACATTTTAAAAAGTCTAAAATAGTCATGACAGACCCTGCAAGTTACTTTGTAATTTCAGCCTCGCTCAAAGTCTAGTAACTTTTTGCTATTTATAAAAAAAGGGAAAAAGACAACTTTGTTCTGATTCACTTTTAAGAGTGTGACAAGTAGCTTCCCTCAGGGTTCTGTACAGGGACCAGTGCTATTTAATATCTTCATTGATTACATAGATGAAGGCCTTAAGTGCACCCTCAGAAAATTTGCAGATAACATCCAGCTGAGTGCTGCAGCTGGCACACTTGAAGGATTGGATGCCATCCAGGTGGAGCTGGACAAGCTCGGGAAGTGGGCCCATGGGAATCTCATGAGGTTTAGCAAGGCCAAGTGCAATGTACACCTAGGTTAGAACAAAAATATCAGTACAGGCTGGGGATGGACAGATTGAGAGCAGCCCTGCCAAGACTTGGGGTTGCTGAGGGATGAGAGGCTGGACATGATTTGTCAATGTGTGCTCACAGTCCAGAAAGCCAATTGTACCCTGGGCTGCATCCAAAGCAATGTGGCCAGGGCAAGGGAGGGGATTCTGCCAGYCTGYTCYRCTCTGGTGAGACCCCACCTGYAGTGCTGCATCCAGCTCTGGGGTCCCAGCMCAGGAAGGATGGAAAGGACACTGATCTGCTGGAGTGAGTCCTGAGGAGACCATAAAGACAATCAGAGGGATGGAACACCTCTCCTACAAAGAAGGGCTGAGAGAATTGGATCTGTTCAGCCTGGAGGAGRGAARGCTTTGGGGTGACCCAAYTGCAGCCTTCCAATATCKGAAGGGAGCCTACAAATGAGTGTGTGCTCCATGGTCTAATAACCTGTATGTCCTGCACAAGAAACAGGAGGGGAAAGGATGTGTTTTCTGATAAGAAGCACATTGGTCTCATCAGGGAAATTAATAGAAACTTGAAGGAAGAGGATGGTATCATGAAGAGTACTTTTAAAAATCTTTCAGAAATAATAGTGCTCTCAGGGTGCTCATTTTTTCACGCAAGTATAAAGACAGTTTATGTGATAATTTTATTGTGGGTGTTTCAAGTGAGAGCAGTGGCTCATAGTCTCATTCTCAGGCCTGGATTTCTTTTAGCCTAGCATGTAGGMTATGTGCTCAAGCAGTGATCTAAGTACACTGAGTCACTTCATGTTGAACCAATACATTTCTTGACAGGGAGGTGGGAGGGGAAAGAGGTGTGCATTYAGTTTTCACATACAGGTAAGATTTTTTCTAGGTTGTAAAGTACTGAAAATAAGAATGTTCAGCTTCAGTGGATAAGTCAGTTCCTCACAAGGGGAATTCAGTGTTACTGAAGACATCTTCAAGTTCCAGACTTCTGCTGAAGGAGAACATATCTCCCAAGAACAAAAAATTTGCCTCATCCCTCTTCTGCTTGTTTATATATTTAACATATTTAAACTTAAATTGCATAGCACTAATTTATATCAGAGCACTGTATGTGCTGTGTGTAAGCCACTGCTGGGCAGTAAGCCACTCACAGAAGTGCTGGCAGGATATCATGCCTGGGGACAGGCATAAAGGTGACCARTGCCCCCAGAAAATAAAATGAGATGATTAAGAATTTTACTTTCTGAATTTTTGGCTAATAAATACCATAAATTCTTTTTTAAACTCATACAACATTTTTGGCTGCTTTTAATTTCTTGTTTCTCTCAGTGTCTTTCAGGCTGATTAAGTAACACAGAGTACCACTCTGAAGGGTTTTAATAGTTTCTGCACCTCCCTGCTTGCACAGAAACAGATATGGATATTTTCTTTAGGCAAACTGAAGGGTAGTTTAAAAAAACTACTAAAAGAGAGCATTATTTCATTTCTTGGATACTTTATACAGTCTTTCTTGTGCAAKGTATTTACTGTGCTATCAAAAATAGAGCTGTCCTTTCACTTTKTCTGGTTCAATGAAATCCTATACTYGGAAGAATATAAGTTTTAAAGAGTGACAAGTTTTATTGAACACCTTCTAGACTGTGAGAGAAAGTCAATAAGGTATAATAAGATGACAGCAATGTTCATAATATAACAAATCCTTTAATAAAAATAGCAAAGAAATTTAGTCACAACATAAATTGAATATACTTCTATATGACACAAATATGTCTGGTGAATCTATTGAAAAAAAAAGGAAAAAAAGTGCCATTCCAACACCCTGAAATCACAGGGAAAGTCTTCATACAGTAGAGTCCTTGACAGTGTTTTATAAGGATTTAAGCGTGATTTGCTTACTTCTTATTTACAAAGACATTATTGAACTCATAAGAATATTTGGGATTGGAAATCACGAGCAAATTTGCAATTTAAATGCTCTTTTATGATCCTTACCAGGCAGAAAGAAGTACAGATGGTGACGTGCAGACATGAGTTCATTTGCCATCAGTATAAAGCACAAAGCAGCTACTGACTTTGGTTCCATACAACCATATCAGGAAAAGAGGACTGCTATTAGGGGAGTCCCTCTTGAACAACTTGAACTAAGAAAGGGAAGGAGAGAAGATGTGAAATGTCACTAATGTTTTGTCTAAAGAGTGACTGCAAAGAAAGATGGTTATTTAGGCTGCTACCAGAAAAAAAGATTACAAATGCCTAGTCAATTCCTAGACAAAATTCCTAGCCAAAAATGTGACTGGAAAAATGTGAAAACCACGTATAACTTGATTGCAGCTAAAATTTAGCTAGACTTTACTATCAGTAAGTTATGTTGTGTGCAGAATACCCAGAATTTGGTGTAGATTACTCAGTGGTAAGTCGCAATAAGAATGTGCAAAGTATATTTTATTATTTATGTATTCAATCCACACTGACAGAGAGCGGCAGTGTCTTTGATACCCATCAACTCCTTTTACTTACACGATTCATAATTTTCACTTTCTAGACTACAGCAGCACAAACTTTGCCTTCTCTTGTGTGTTTTTTTCTTATTTGTAGAGATTTCTGTTCTTTTAGATAACAAATAGGTTTAGTTGCAATTATAATTAGCCTCAGCCTGTGAAAATGASTTGATCTGTTGCCTGGTTATCCCTTGAAAAATAGGGCATATTGGAGCAAATTACACAAAAAGTATCAAAAGAGTAGAGACCTTTTCTTCCAAGATGTTTTTTCAGATGTGTAAGAGTTCTTCAGCAGGGGAAACACAGGGAAACATTTAACTACCTATATGTGATTGCTTGCTGTTGTTTTCTTTTACTGCTAAAAGGCAGTGTCTTGGAAAAAAAACCTAATTTACCCATACTAGCACATGGTTACAGCTCAAAACCAGAAGTTTAAAGGAACTAATCACCAACTGATTTGGAAAAGAAGTTTCTACTTAATATTGCATGCAGCTGAGACTACAGAATAGATTTAGGTAGAAAACTCATCTTTTCCCAGATTAAAATGTTGGTGAATTAGTTGKATCAACACCAAATATGAAGAAATTTTAGAATGAAAAGAAAAGAGGTATAATTAAACAGATATTTTTAAATATCTAGAACTCAGATTAAGTAATATCCAGTGGCAGAAATATGTTCATTTTCACTTGTTCTGGTTTGAAAGACTTTGTTTCAAATAGATGCTTATTTAGCACAGTAGATTTATACTACACAATACAACAAAGCTAAATTACGAGTCAAGTTATAGGTCAGTTAGATTACAGGTAACGATAAAAAACCTAATGGATTTAGAATGGCCTAATATATTTAAACAAATTATGCGTTTGATTGGATAACAGCCATTGCACATACAGCTGACCATTCTGCAGTTATTGTGTAGGATTTATGACTTTACTACTTTTTAGATTTTTCAGAATCATCATTAATGACAGCAATTCACTCTGAATCAGGTGTTATTCTAATATAGACTTCTATGACAAAATACATTTCTGGAGGCAGCTGCCTCCTCATAGTGAAATAGTAACAGYAATTTTCCCAGTGAGATCATCCTTTCCTGCTCACCCAGCCTCCATGCAGTTAAAACACCCTTCTTGTTTTCATGTTCTACTGAAGGGGTGTGAGATTCCCCACAGCACTCCATGCTCCCCACAGCCTCACTGTGTCTTGGAAGATTAAATAAGATTCTGTATTTACATACCCACGCCCTTCTCTGTTCCTCAGCTAAGGAAGAACTGAYTCAGGCAAGGAAATGGTGATGTAACAGCCAGTGATAAAATAACCTTGCATCACAGGAATGCAGCTATTCTTTTCTGATTATAACCTACCTGCAAGATTCTATTCTATTCCTGATTCAGGCCTCAAATATAATTCTCCCATCTGGTAATTATGTCATCTATTCATTTTTTACATTACAATTCTTTGTTCAGGTTGGGCTGGGAATTAGGGAAARGCAAAATCAGCTGAAAGGGCAAATCTTATTATAACAAACTAATTTTGTAACAAGAGACYCCAAGAGTACAGGCTTTGTATCACACAGCACTAAGAACACAAGGCTAAAGGCTCCTGCAGCAAAAGGAAGCTTCCTGAGAAGCTGTTTCCACCCTTGGAGGCATCCTAATATARGGACTTCTCCAAAGGCCATCATCTTCTAGATTTGTAATCACCATCTAAAAAGCTTTGATAGCCTTCCAGAAGAACGAATTTCCTTCCACAGAGTGGGGGGTTTAAAAGTCCAAGCAGTACAGACCTGGCACCCAAGTGTGCATCAGGAAACCTACAGATGCAGAAAGTTCACCTCAAGGCTTTAGTTTTGACTTCAAGGCTCTGCTGGCTCTCTCCAAGGCAGTGCAGGCATGCTGGAAACCCACCAGCTGTAACCTGTGTATGACTTTCCAGGAGTTATGGACCCCAACAGCCTCAGTCAGGAAGCTGCATGAAGTTAGTGGGAACAGCATAAGGCTGTCACTTCACTGGTTTCACATGATACATTTTTATCCCCTCTGCCAGGAACCTTGGTGCTCCTTTTTCCACATGAGGGGCTCTGGAYGAAGTCCAGTCTAAGGGACCAACTCTACTGGTTTTTAAAGAACACTCATAGGGAGTCACAAGGATTTCTTCACATGTGAATTTGATTTTAATTTGATTTTTATGTTAAWACATAAAAATAAAAACATGTTTATTTGGGGGATGTTTGCTCACCAGTTTCAGTCTTCAAGGATGACTAATTTACATCAAGAATAGTTCAGAGTAAAAAGATATAAAATGAAGTTTCTGATTTTAAATAGAAGCTAGCAAAAACACCGAGAAACAAAGCAAATTAATATTACAGCTGTTAGAACTGTAAATGACATAGAGGTGCTGTTAGATAAATAATGCTGCTAATTGTTCACTAAGTGTTAGATATTGTGAATCATTAAGATACTTTTTCTYTAATAGAAGACATTTCAGCTGGCTGATGATTTTTCTGTAGAACTAAAATAATTCCTTGTAATAGAAAAATTGCAAAAAAGACTTAAATTTCCAACTACAGAGTTTTATGTAACAATTTATCTGGAAAAACATTAACTTTTTTAACCTTCTTATAATGTTCTCCAGAATTCTTACACTATGGCTTCATTTGTAAATCACCTCTTTGCCTGTAATTATTTCTAAGAACTCTTAGTAAAGTATTTACTCAATGCTAATTTGTAAAGTAGACTAAAGAATATGCTGATATATTGACTGAGGAAAGTGTGAGCTAAACAACAATAGAGAATCAAGGCACCTAACCTAAATTTCAGAGCTTATCTGGTTTTAAACCATGATTCTTCTATGATTAAACCTAAGCAAATTTACTTTCTAGATTAGCTTAGTAATGAATTGTTAAACCACAACAAAATCTTGTATGGACATTGTGATTCAATATATATCYAGGTCATATCAATATGAATTAGTTTAATTCTAGTTTAAACCAATATTGTAAATCTTTCCTAAATATCCACAGGGCTTTAGAGGTTTTTAACAACATTACTTTAAAATGTCTTCTTGTCAAACCTACGTTACTTTCAAATGCAAGTAAAGATGCTTGAAACTCAGAGTAACCCTCTCACAATGGTTCAGAGCTGCGAGATGAAATCAAATCATATACAAGATTTCAGCCACAGGCAATCAAAAAACAAGGGAGAAATAATTGAGGCTGTAACAACATCAGCTGTGATACCAGKGTCTGCTGTCTTCCCAACAGAGTGCTGTAAGGAAGCCTGTGCAAGGAGAGAATCATCCCTAGTTCTCATAGCACGCAAGTACCAGAATCCGTCTTCTTCCTTCCTTCACAGGAGGGGGAAAAGCATTCAAAAGCACAGAAAAAGCTAAGTTAACACACTCCCTCAGATACTGGAAAGCTCTAAAAAGCTTTTAGCTGTTCAGAAACACACCAAGAAATCCATATGGGTCCATTTCAGACGGGGCAGAGAGCAGATCAACAGATCATMTATGCAGTTGTTTGAGTGATACTTAAAGAAAAAAAAAATAAAAAAAATGGAGTGATACACCAGTTCAAGGAAAGAGTGAGACACTCTGTCTAAGATGTTTTCAGGCACACGATATTCTATTGAAGTGTCAAGAATAAACATTAGCAGCTGGGCAGATGGAACTCATGCTGAGAGAGTAATGCSATGTCCAGTACAGTTAAACCACACAGAATGGCAGCTACCAAACTGCAATATGATATTTGCCTCTGCCCGGAGCTCAGTGGGAAATCCAGAAGCAACTCCTGCCACTGTGATCAGRCACTATTTAGTGCTCTTATTTAGTAGCTTTGCTCATAGAGCATTGCAGGATCCTTAATCAGCTGAAAGCCAGATTTTCCAGTGCAAAGAAGGGTCGAGAAACACTGCAGCATCTCACCCCCACATACACACATACCCCACACCTCCCCAGCTTTTCAAGCATCCTGGCAAACTGGTTTGCCTTATGTCAGGGATCTTTGCYTAAAGTTTCTTCTGCATCTCACCCACTTATGATCAGCTGAGTGGCACATACAGGACCAGATTTAGATTAGTGAATCTGGCCCCTAATTTCTAAATGATGTCATCTGATTTGTCTTTCTTTAGCCCCATTGATATGATGTAAACTAATAGAAAACTTTTGCCTTTGSTACTCTGTTGTTTTAGGATTCTGCATAAAGAAGGTATTCTTTCAAAAATCAGCTCCTTTTAATAACTCTGGGCACACTTCTTTGAAAAGTTGTCTTTGTATTATTGTTTCTGATGAGACAGMTCTAAATTTAAGTCATCATACCTTTACACTTAGCATTTGTCATACAATAGCTCATCCACTGATTAGAAAGAGATAATATCCACAGCTTCTAGTAGTGAGTTCCAATGCAGAAGTTTACAAAGGTAAATAGAGGTTAATTACCTGAAAATTAGTTGAATAATCCCAGTGTAATGAAAACTAATGAAAAAGGCTCAATAAAACCATGTTAAAAAATAGTCTTCTAATGCTGAGTCATATACTGAACTAACCAAAAAGAAAATTTTCTTTCTTTTAGAATTTCATATGAACCTTCAAAAAAGAACATGCTTATTATCAAATCTTAATAGCTCCTATTGTTCTCTTTCTTAGACTATCTATTTCTTAGACTATCTTCAATGCATCTCAGTACATACTGAGCACAGTTCTTCAATAAAAGTGCCACCATAGCTCATAATGTGTTTACAACTAAATATTAGTTTCTAGAGTAACAYAGTGTTAATATCCAAGTACATATAAATAATATGGTTTCCTTTCAACAAATTAAAATTACACTTTATTTTAAATAGGATATGGAAGTTCATAGTTTCTACACTGAGTAAATTTGTTTGTGATATGTTTTAGGTTTTGTTAATTTTTTTACTACTTTGTTTGCAATATTTTTATCCCAAGCAGATAAAATCAATAAGGCATGTTCCCTGAGTGTAGTATAACTTTTTCCATTGTAGGATTTAGTTGAGTAAGAAACTGTTCTGAGGCATTTTCATCCAATAGCATTATATCTCTTAAAAAAAACACAGTCGAGGCCTGACTAGAACATTCTTTGCCTTGGCTACATCTTCTTGGAATTGCAGGATATGATTCCCCTCCCAGATGGACATCTTTTAATTATTACATGGAGAGCTTATATTAAAGAGCCTTTCTTTAAATAGACTACTCAGGCTTTTATCTAAATCCTTTACATGAGAATTTGGAGAAATGATTTTACAAAACTTATCCATGCAGTGTTTGAAATGATGGAAACTGTTGCACAGTTGACATATAAAGACCAGTAACAAAGTACCTACACAGAACTGTGAAAAGTTTGGTTTCTCTCTTCGTGAATACATGCAATGTATGGTATAAAGACAATGATGGTATAAAGTCAAAGAGAATGGTGTTATATAGGAAAGGGGATTTTAAATCAATTTATTTGCTTTGGATATTTTCCTGTGTTTATAAGAGGCTGAAAAGTACCATTTAGAACATGATAAGACTCCATTTCATTTGGTTTGGTTTCTTCAATGAGATTTTATTAGTATTTTCATGAACTTCATTAGGAAATTTTTCCTATATTCTGTATTTTRAATRCTTTACTCAAGCTCCATAATTATCCAGAAAATCATATACAATTGACTGGATTTTAGCCTTAACATACAAAAGATTGGGTTTAAGGTGTCTCAATTATTGTCCTTTTTGAGGCCATAATATCAGTCAGCTGTAATTCACACTCTCGTAGCTGCATTCTAACCCTAATTGKGTTCTATTCAAAACCAAGCAAATATCTAAACTTGATTAACCTAAACAAGGGCTGCAGATAACTTAAACTATTCTTTTAGAGTTTCCTCTAGAATATATCAASAGCAAACTTTTCATCAAAAATAATACAAACCCTCTTTTTAAAAATCAYTACAACAGATCACAGTGTAATCAACAACTTTAATTATTTGTTGCCTGAACCAAAGCATGCATTTGAAAAATGCAAATACAGGTCAGTAGGTMAGTATAGTTATGTTGGAGTCATTGTAAAAAAAATTTTGTCTACATACTCTTTTCTTGAGTATTTGGATGTGCGAATTAACAGAGTTATGATTATTTGGCTGATTTGTTGTTGAACGAGCAGAAAGGAAAAGCCAAGCCAAGAATACATACTGTCTTTCCAAAACTGCTGTTAAACAGCTTATCAAATATTTTGAGTGGGATTACTGCTTGTATAGTTAACACTAAACTTTTTTAATGAGGAAACATTTGCAATACCATAAAGCAATTTGGACTTTTTCTTGTTACAATAACTGCAAAAGAAACTAGGACAAAAATTATTTAATGGATTTCTTCTCTTCTCTACACCTCCTGGAACATAACCATCTGCCTCCATCCACACCTCCCTCCTAAAAAAGCTACTAGCTGCAATACAGGGTCACCTGTTAGCASTTTTTTATGCAATAAAAATTGAGTGAAAAGATCCAAAGATTCATAGTTAAGCCTTTATGCCTAACCAGAAATGGAAACATTGTATTAAAAGTGTCTTTGTCTGAAAACCTTAGRAAAAAACAAAGCAAAAATCAACTTTCCTCAGTATAAAGTGAAAATACATACAGATTTTGAGTTATTGTTCTTATTGTTCTACATTATGACTCCAGATCACTAATGAAAGTAGCTAAGACAGCCTGGAAATCATATTCCCAAACAGGATCTCTGGTCAATAAGTTCTTGGCAAGGAATCCGAAGAACAGCAAGAAGAAAAGTGGTAGGACAAAAGTRTGTCAACAGAGGCACATTTCTTTCTACTGTTATACAACAAAGGTAAAAAAAAGTGATCATTGAATACAGTAACAGAATTTAACACCTAGAGTGACAAACTTTAGCAATAATTTTCGAGTCTAACAGTCTCTAAGACTCTGTGCCTACTATTAAAATGCTGATGATGGGAAGCATAGCAGTGGTGGCTGTGTTTTTGTGTGACAGTCTTCCCTTCCAGTCTGCGTATGAATATACTTTTGCATTTACCACATTTAATTATTGCTTATAAAGAAATTAATAGAAGTACAGACTTACCAATTACCTTAGTACACCTGAACTTTCCTGTTTTTCTCTCTAATCCTCTCATCTTCAGTGTTAAATTGCCTTAAAACAGTMAGTGTATACTACAGACATCAAAATTCATCTCCAACTTCTCATCAAATTAAAAYTGCACACCATTTTGCAATCCATCAGTTTTTTGATTGACACAGATTGTTAGCTTTCACACAGTRAGACTTGAACACAAGCCAAATGCATATCATACATTCACTGACTTGGCAGGAACATGGTTGCACAGGCCAGTTTTGGGAGCTGATAATCCAGCCCTGGCCCTCAGTGCCTAAATTTCCTTTTAACATCTGCTAGTCAGCAATAAATGCACTGGACTGTGAAAAACAGGCTCATGTTGTATGAATGTTCTTGMATCCTCTGTTTGGGAATTTGCATGTGGTGCACAGCTAAGTCCATGGCTGAAGCTGGCTGGAATCAGTTTCATCCRTTGAAGCAGATGAGTTGAAAAACACATTCAATGATGTCAGCTGCTCCTTTTATACAGGTATGCAGATGACTTGGATTTCAACAGTCTTTCAGAATAGCTCTGGCAAAATTCCAGCCCCCCCCCCCCTTCTTTTTTTTAAATATATCTTTTGATTTACAAAGAGAATACACAGAAGTTCTCATCTTTCTCATAGCTGAAAAAAAATTGTGTCACGCATTAAAATGGTATGCAGCCCTGAAGAGATCATCCTATTTCCTTGAGCCAGTGAATCCAATCTAAATTTGTATTTCRTATAAACTGCCAAATATCCCAGTCTGAACCTGAKTTTGATCACAAAGTTTTCAGCAGCTTTAACAAGTATCTTGATTGTGTTGTATCTATTAATTTGAAGCATGAARAATATGCAAAACCAACATATATTTGTCTCCTAATGATACAAATTGACAAGGTAGATATCCTCATAGCAGATAAGTTCTTTAATTAGTAACTTAGACATTTTTGTAAGCATTTTTGGGCTTGACTTGCAGAGCTGACTTTACAGAAATATTCTCCCTTTATTATTTACACAATAGACCTRCACATCTTCCCCCCCACACCATGAACTGCCATCCCTTGGTAACAAGCACAACAAACTAGCTAAAATTGCTGGCACCTTCAGGTTGGTTGGAGTTATGCAGTTATGTAAAAACTGAAGGACATGATACATTTGTTTTAGTTCTGTTTWCAGTATCCACCAACATGACTGAAATTAAATCCTGTTGTAATTTTTGAAAGCCAAATGTCTTTAAGCCATGAGGGTAATTTCTTCTTCCTTCAAACCTCCAGGTGTTTGCTGCCCAGGCTTAAGTCTGGATTTTGGTGCAGTTCTGTGACCTAAGGTCAGACAGCTGTGCAGAAAGAGCTGTGCAAAATGAGCCATG
Source organism: Alauda arvensis (assembly GCA_902810485.1). Taxonomy (NCBI): domain Eukaryota; kingdom Metazoa; phylum Chordata; class Aves; order Passeriformes; family Alaudidae; genus Alauda; species Alauda arvensis. The sequence continues at coordinate 606,243 of CADDXX010000448.1, forward strand.
AGAAGTGGGGTCTGCCCTGCCCTGCTTTGTGGTTCTTGTCCCTTGTCCTGGCCAAGCTGTGCCACAGCAGTGCTGGCAGCTCTCTGCTACAGACCTGTGTGGCACTCTCAGCTCCTGCTCACACCAGTCCTGCTCTGCTCACCATGAGTAAGGGAGGGGGACAGAGTTTGGCAGTCATGTCTCCATCCTTGCCTGCTTCATTGTCACCCTCAGCTGTTGACTGACCTTGATCTCTGGAGCAGTCTCCCCTTGAAGCAGTTTGGTGGAATTCTGAATTCTGCTGTGTCCTAAGATACAGGAGGATTGAGTCTTACCTTGATTGCATCCTTGAGGAATCATCTTTCAAATCTGTGTGGTTTGTTCTTATTAGCCTAAGCAAATACTATGGAAAGGTTAGCTTAGGACAGATAAAAATTCATGAGAACATTATTTAATTTCTGTGCTCTCTCTGGTTCTCTTCCAGGGAGGTATATACTTATCCCTTTCCAAAGAAGGTCACTAGCATAAGAAAYCCAAATTTCTGTCAGCTGTCCTGTCTTATTACCTCTTCAGTAGTAGGTGTACCACAAAATGTTACCCAGTTTGTGTAAAAGGAAAAAGGTCTTGGCACATATTGAAATATTACAAATACTCATTTGAGAGAGTACATCTCTCAAATGGGCAGCATCAGCAGCACAGTTATCCTGCAGCCTAACATCTAMAAAACATCTCCTATGGCTTCTTTGGACCAAACAGATGATGGCTATGTGGAATTTTCAGCCTGAGAACCTTGGGAAAGCCACACACATGTAGACRTTCTGTCACATAAACTGTCCAGTGTGGACAGTGTGGACAACATTGACTGCATAAGGCTCTGACTCAGAGCAGGGAAGTCTAATTTAGATGTACTTTATGATCACCGTTACTCATTGCTCTGCATTCCTTGATWTTAACTTATAGARCACAGCCTGCAGTCTAATYCTTGTTAAACATCCCTGAGCAGAGRGATTTGGATGCTCTCTTTTCTTGAAATAAAGTTTCACCACTGCAGACTGTGCTGTTGAATTATGCAAAAGAAATGCCAAAAAGAGACAATATAATGTAGAATGAGGCTACAATGCCAAAGGAATATAACTTCCTTGAAAAGCARGGTCACATATAATACTATAAGCTATTTTTTCAGTAGATAATTGAAAGAAAAAAAAAAGGAAAAAACCCTGAAATTAAAAAAAACCCAATTATATATTTCTACTGAAAAGCAACATATAATCCAGAAGACAGCTACATTTCTATGTATTAGAAGACATCTCCAAGTTTTAGTTTGATTTTTCTTTGATGAAACCTTAAACTCTGACAAACGGTGAAGCTGAACATTTCTGTGAAATAGTTTGTCTTCAGAAAGCAACAYGAGGGCAAAAGATAGTTTATGATATGCAAAGAACAAAGAGATATGAGAAACCCCTCATTTTTATTACAGCTGCTATACTGYAAGTAACTTACGGTAGACAGGAAAATGACAGTCTCCCACAGAAKTAGAATAAACATTAAATTGATGGCACTGAATGATTCATTACTTCATTTTACATGATGTAGAAATCYGGACGTAAAGTCAAAACATAGATTACCTCCCCTGGAGAAGTTACAGAGGAAAACCATTATGAGGAAATMCTTCCTAAAAGAGAAAAACATGGGGTTTGATAATGCAGGAATTCACAATATTCTGTAGGAAGTGAGACATATTTTTTTCCCCAGACATTTCAGAACCCTTTAAATGTATGGCACTGACATTTCTCTCTCCACTGATCTTTCCAGGCTCTTTTTTTATTACCCCACAGGGGTAGTTTTCACAGAGTATGCACATAATTCCTATAAACWTTACAGGATTTATGCTCATGCATCAAAGATAGAATAGATTTCCTTGGTCTTATGTCTACATATACTTAGCAGAGAGACTTTAAAAACAGGTAGAGGATAAACTTTTCTACCTCTGTAGTTTATTCTCTGAATCCTAAGTGTGGTCAGTGCAATGACATTTACAGAGGGAAAGATGAAACCACAGAAAAGGGAAAGCAAGAGAGCTTATTATCTTAAAAGTAAGAATGAGATATTAACAGATATCCATTGTTAACAGAATAAAAGCCAGTTCCAAAACATTGTTTGTTTTCCTGAGAAGTAAAAACTTCCAAATAYTTTTGGTTTTGATATTTTCAGCCACCTTTTTCATAGTGTGTTTTTCTAATGGTTTTGGTCACACTGAATATACATTCCTTCATCAATATCAAGTTCAAGCAAAAATTTAGCACTGTTTCATTTCTTGTACAAAATATACACACAAAGTAACAGAAAACACAGTCTACTGAAATACTGCTAATCTGCACTCAAGGAACTTTGGTAATTGAGAACAAAAAGGAATATAAWATATGGCAGCTCTACATGTTATAAGGTCTCAGGTATGTAACATTACTAGCAAAAAAGAGAGAACTTTTTTAATATAAATGCATCATGTGTAGAAAAAATCATAAGAGGCTATTACTTATTACTACATTGCAGTGATAAGTTATAAGTACATTTTAGTTGATTCATGGCCAAAAGAATAAAGACTATAAAACAAAAATCTCAAAAAGACAAATAACTGTTCATGTTACATACATGTAGAATCTTACCCAAGGTGGTCAAGTAACAGTTACAGTAATTGCATTTATAACACTATTRGAAGATGAATGGGAATCTAAGATGACATCCAGCAATAAAGAGTTCCTGCCAAACAAGCAATTTCTAAGAAACATGCATGTCAAGGCAGTTCTTGTGAGGTTGTCTGTTGCTTTCTTTCATTATGGAGAATATGGTCACCCCTTTTCCTCAAAAACTGAGAGGAGCAACCTGCCCTTTTTGCTCACGCTTCATTTAATTCACATTATCTGGTATCTGAGGTATTAGGCAAACAATCTAATCACTGGTGGCATTAGGAAGGATAGGGTGAATGGAATTTAATTTAAAATTATGAATGCACATGTTTTACTTTTCGAATTTGAACTCCTAGAAGTGCTACCATGTGCTGTTTTACACTGACTTTGCATTGACTTACATTATGTGCATGACAATCAGGGTTTTAACCTGCCATTTCTTCYAGTCACAGTCTGACAAGTCTTTGTCATTGAAGGAACAGAACTTGACAAATATAATGAGCTTAATGAATAGATACAATTTGTTACTCAAGGATTTACTATTTACGGTGATTGATTAGGATAACTGTATGTTTATTTTCATGACTTTGACCTCTGTGACTAAGTAAATGCCTGTATTGGTTACTTTGCCTCATAGTCTAAGCTTCTAGTTTGTCCTGAGTTGGGGATGATTTGCTCAAAGGTAAAAAAAACCAAAATTAAACTAGAGTTTATTTATTTTCCTGCTAGTATTGTATTTTTCCTCCTCTTTTATCTGCACTTTACTTACATCAGTGAGGAAGAGTTAATGTTTATTTCTATACATGACTGCCAGACCTTGCAATTGTGAGACAAGGCTGCAGAATAACCCAAATKAATTACTGTTAGCTATCATATTTAAAACAATTTTAAAAGTATACAGAGTATCTGTTGCTCTCATCTGTTCTTGAGCAAGGTTTTATAAAAGCCACAGAGTTTGCTGACCCTGAAAGTTGACATCTTCAATACTAAGGGTTATCAGTTCAAGGGCTGAAGAAAGTGAGGRATGCTATTTACTGATGCTTTGCCTTTACATGGGAATGCTAAGCTGAGCGAGCTAGGAAAGCTACTCTATGGACAGTGAAATTGTGCTTGTCAAATGCTTAAATGGTGATCAATCTTTGTCAAACAATATGAGCTCATGTCCTCCAATCAATCTCTTGCTACTTCCCATTTACCCCTATTTCTTGAGAAGAGCATTTCTGAAGCAGCAAAACTATTTTGCCTATGTGATCTCTATGGAGTCCCCAAAGTCATGTGATTTGGACTGTGACTTGCAGTAAGTAGGTAAACAGCCCAGTTTAGTAAAGGGCTGAAGTATGTGACATTATTAACACAAAATTGTAAAGTTTTCTTTCATATAAATAAATTGTGTGGAAAAAAAAAAATAAATCACAGTTTCTTTGAAAGTACACAGGTTTGGGGGTTTTTTGTTTGTTTTGTTTTTTTTGGTTCTTTTGTTCTTTTGGTTTTTTTGGGTTTTGTTCTCTCAGCATAAGGAGCTTGATTACAATCAGGAAAGGCCAGACTAGAAGCTGCTAACTTGATGGCTACAATAATCCCCTTCCCTTATTCCAGCTTTTTCCTGTATGGATAGATTAAGGAGGAGAACAATTTTAGCACAGACTTTTAAGTTCACCTATTCATTCTCATAATAACTGATCAACATGAACAACAGGAAATGAAAATCCAAGTTGAAAGGGAACCTTTGTTGAAAGTACAATTCTTAGGTTCTTTGTTCCAACATTTTTTAACATAAAAGAGGAAGAATCAGTAGGATTTCAATGGTGGATTTTGCAATAATCAAGAGGAGTATTTCTCTCTGTGCAGTATAACCATTTTAGGGAAAGACTTGYAGAAGTATATGAGCTTTAAGTAACCTCCAGGAAGGAAATCTAGCCAGCTCAGGGTGTTTAAAAGTTTACTTTAGAATTAATAGTMATTTCAAACAGATAATTTTCTGTAAAATACATTATCGATTTAAAACACTGTATATAATATTTTATCTAATAAGCAAGCATACAGATAAGTGAGTTGAGGCTTTCAGCATTTCAGAGTATGTGATATGAAAATAYGGAATACACAAAGAATTCAAAGTTACAAATTTTATGTTAAATTTGTCAAAAGCAGTTTGAAACAATAGTTACTTTTTTGTTGAAATTAAAATAAATATTTTATTTTCTATTAATATGTAATATGCTGTAAAGGGTTCTTTTAATTGGCATGCTGCAGACTGCTGGTAGATAGGGAGTCCAAGAAACTGTAATGGAAAGGAATTGTAAATGAGATATTGCTTGGGTTTTCTCACAAAAAGCTTACAGATTGAAAAATGTCCTTTACCATATTTTTACTAAATAGGGAGCAATCTTCTTTCCCAAACTCTCCAGTGTCATATGATCTATACCTCTTATTTCATTTTACAACAGGGCGTGATTACTGTGTCAGTGGCTTCCAAACACCTAATTATTTGCAGAATAATTTATTTTCAGAATATAAGACCAAAACTGTGTTTAAACTTAAGTCTTGGAAATTTATCATGCTTGGATATGTAAGCAATAAAGAGAACTCTAAGATGAGTATAATTTTGAGACTCTGAAATGTATAGCTATGATTTATAATTATCTTTTCTGTGTGTTACCCRAAGGGAGAAATTATTAGATAAAAGGGTACTGTAAAGTGGTTAATGTGGCTGGATTTTCAATGAACTTGAGAAAAAAATGCTCACATTTTTAGGTTTATAATAGATCAATGACAGCTAAGGTTTTTCTACTTAGTTAGGTATATCCCTTTTCAAAATTAAATCTAAATTTCAAGGACTTTGTGGAAAAAAGTCCTTTCTTCAAGGATGTTTCCAGGTGTCCTTGTTTCCTCCTSGAAGAAAAACTAATAGCAGAAGAACAGAAAGACTGTCAAGCTATTGCACAGCACTAGGTATGTTAAGTCACTCATTGATGTCATCATCTGCTTAGGCAACCCTCCTTAGAGAATAGTCAAATTCTGGCAGAAATAGAAACAGATGTAGACATAAACGAAATTATACCAAATTATGATATTGTCATATCMCAATTATGAAAAAATTGCTTAATATGTTAATAATCAGCCTTTATTAAAAAAAACAAACCAAAACAGATAAAAAAACCAAACAAATAAAATACCAAAAAAGAAGCAGCACAACCCAAGAAAAAAAGATCTTTCAAACCAACAATCACCTAATAGCATTTGATATAAATTACTTAAACATTGATGTTTCTCTGCAAGACTTGCTTGTACTGAAGATARTGCAGCAAATAGGTGGAAAGTGGAAATTAAAATCTTTAGATCTTTAATTTTCTTTAGATCTTCAAAGTTTGTTATAAGCACTACATTTCTAGTGATTTGATCCTTATCTTTGCMAATAGATGTAAATTTGAGAAGCAGCAATCATGAGGATTTTTGTTCCAGGGAAAATATTTCTGTAATTATTTAAGAGAGAATATCCAGGTTTTCAGTTTAACCTTGTGGTAAACAGTAATGATTTCACTATTTTATCTAGATTCATGTTAGATTGAAAAAGTAGCAACCAGTTTTCCATGCCCTATGTCAAGGAGCACTCTCCGTAAAGCACCAGAGGATTATTTTCTTCTTCGTGTGGTCACTTGCTCTCTTGGGAAGAAGTCTTCCTGTGCACAGCAAAGAAGCAGATGGAGAGAAAAAGTTGTTTGGGATGGAAGAGACTGAAATTTGTTGCAATTCAGAAGTCAATAAAACTGGGAATAAACTCRTGAGAAGAGACGTAGAATGGTTTGGGTTGGAGAGGACCTTAAAGACCATCTAGTTCCAATCCCCCTCCCATGGACAAGGACACCAGGTTGTTCAAAGCCTCATCCAAYTTGGCCTTGCACCTTGCCAGGGATGAGTCATCCACAGCTTCTCTGGGCAACCAGTTCTGGTGCCTCACCACCCTCGCAGTAGTCATACACAGAAGAGGAWCATGCTTGGAAAGACTTACTTTCAAAATCTTTTATTCCTGTTCGTTTCACCTTGAGCTTTTTCATAGATATTTTAAAAGTGAGTTTCTTCAAGGTATTACTTATGCCTTTTACTGTTCTAATAAAACCTATCTTTTGCAGGTAAAAGCTCTTCTTTCTGCAATATCTACTGTTTAAAAAAAARAGGAAAATAGCAGGCTACGCTATTTGTACTGCTTTTCCAAATGTCAAGGCCCATTTTAATAGTATCCAGAATCAGAATGTTTGTTCTGTATTTCCTTGTGTCCTTGTACATTTTTGTTCTGTTTTTTAATTCTTTTGTAGTAAGACAAGTTTTGTCTTTTTCTGCCACAGCTAATGTCCCAGTTTGAGTACCCTGACATGTATTAAGTCATACTCCAAAAAACCAGAAGAGAAAAAAAAGTGTCTTTTCAACCCTATGCTGAATATTATTTGATCAATTTTTAGACATTTACATGTGAGCAAATAAAGYTATTATTTTAAATATATTTTAATATGTTCAAGAAGATGTACTGTAAAAATAAAATTCAGAATCCTCTGGCTTAAGAAGTCAYGCATTTTAGTTATATAAATGTTTACCTGATTTTCTTTCTGTATCTGTCAGAGTATAGAAAAGACAGCAAATTTTCCTGACTATAAGTCTRTAGAGAAGAATGATGAAAGTCAAGTTAACATAAATCCTGTTTTGCCAAGTATTTAATTTAGTAGTATGGTAAATGTTCTGAGAAGTTTGTATAGGGAAGTAAAAAAGAAAGTGGGGATTTACAGTGGGGAAAGTGGGAACTGTCTGAATTACCTCTAGAAGCAATATTAGAAGATTTAAAGATTACTACAGCAGAATTATTTCTTCTTTGTTCCAAGCCCAGGAGAATTAAGTTTTCTTAAGGAAAGAGATGAAATTAGTCATTAAACCCTCAATTACAAATTGTATATTAGAAGCTGAATAAAGATAGGATTAGATGATTAATTTTAAAAATTTTTATGGAATCAATGAAAAKACTAAGGAATTTTAAGTTTTATGAGATTAGGATTGGCTTGGCTCATTAGAGGTAGCCAATGGTATTGGCAGGACTGCTCTAAACCATCCCTGGCTACATGTACAGTGAGTTGACACAGCTGTGCCAAACAGGACAAGCTTGTTCCTTGCTGAGCTCCATTAAATCCATATGGTCATTCAGAGGGGCCTCAGCTGCAAATGTATCACTGTTCATAGTCTCAATCAATGTTAGGACTACCTTCAAGCTGCCTACTCATGGCACCAGCACTGACTGTTTTCCTAAAAGTAATATTGCCAAAAATAATGTCATATAGCAAGGAGGTTACCAAGTTGGATAAACTTAGAGTGTGATCAAAATCAGAAGAAAGGCTTCACTCTGAGAGAATGGGCAGGTGGAGATTTGTTTTTACATATTTTTTTCTCATCTAAACAATATAATTTATTTCCTTAAAATATTGGTGGTTTTAGTATATATGCTGATAAAAATTACACTGGCTGAAAAAGTTCCCATTTTCTTAAAGCAAATGAAGGGGAAAAAATTAAAACCAGAAGCCCCTCCAAGCTCTGGAAATTTTTGGATCCCACTGTAAGAAAAATTGTTAGACATTTCATGGCCTCCATCCTGCTGTCACCTTCTGTACTGTCAAAGACACTTTCAGTACCACGGGTGCCYGAAGAATAGGTAAACCTGGAATTGGAGTTAGGCAATTGGGAATCCATGATGGTAATATATCACCTCCTATGTTCTTTTAGTATAATTTAGTATMATTTTAATAGTTTTTATTTCTGGAACTCAAGCTCAGAATTCATGCATKAATAACAGTAAACTTTGATAAGTCAACATTTACCTTTTTGATATCATAGAAGAAAATAATTTAGAATATGAAGCTCCATGAAAATGGGATTAGATGTGAGTTAGTCTAAGTCTTAGGTCTTGAGAGCAGATTGAGAAGAGACTGAAATCCTTACTTGCAYTCACTAAGTTTTTAAAATCCAATTAATATCCTCAAGGACTTCATTTTATAATAAATCTTGCAGAAGACACAGTTCTTTACAGTGAACTGCATTTTAAGGTAAGGTGTTTCAATTGTATAACAGAGTTGTATTTTGAAGGACATTGATATGCACAAGTAAAAGACGTAGATTATTCTGCCTTTTTCAAAAGGGAGTTGAAGGTGCATGAGTACTCCATGACCTTATATRAAGTTGTGGACAATTACTTCTTATAGCTAAATGGGGAGAAACTCATACAAATAGAATCACAGAGTCATATTATTGTTTGGAGTTGAGTGACACTAAAGATCATCCRTTGCAACATCCCAGCCTTAGGCAAGGACATCTTTCACTAGAACAGGCAGYTCAGGACCCTATCACATCTGATCCTTGGATATATTCATTTTTAGGGGTTTTGGCAACACATTACCAAAAATGGATCATAAAACCAAACCAAAATCATTAATATCTATAAATGTTTCTTAGTTAAGTCAGTATGTATTATGATCATGATGTCTGTTACACATAYGGTTAAGAAAGACTTACTTAAGGAATATAATTAAAAGGAGTTAGCAAATTCCGTAATTCATTTTGGGTTAAAAGAAGATGAATTGCAACTGAAACCAAAATGTAATTCATTTCATTGCCAAGGTTTTTCTCACTTAATACATTTTATCCGTAGTTGTTTGAAAAGCAGAGCATCTTTATTACAGAACTTTGAAAACACTCATTGTAACTTTTCCAAATGTTTGTCTCTTCTGTTAGTTATCAAAGAATAAATATTTCTGTATACTCAAAAATATAATGGTAACAAATATTTTTTTAAAAAAATATAATAGATGCTAAGATTTCAAAAAAAATTTAACCAATTCATTTCTCAAGAATTCAAATGCAAAATTTTTGAACCTACATTTGTCAACTGTGGGTAAAGTGTCCACTGTAGTAATTTTAGCTGTTTAAATAACATTCCTCTTGTTCCACATGTAGCTATGTCAAGCAAGCAGTGACAAGTACAAAAGAAGCTCGATCCAAGTCCACATATTTATCCATATTTGTACRGTTACATATATATTCTTCCATGCAATAGTACTTCAGAGAAACCAGTTTTTCAATTAACTACTCAGAAAGAGACTGTCTTGATCTCATTCCTTTTTGCATAAGTAGTAGGATGCAAAGTTAATTCCACAACCATAGCAGCCCTGTACATCAAAAGGCTAGTGCTCAGTTAATAGTGACTTTACTGATTTTTCTTTTTTCATCTTGCAAACCTTAGATCTTTTTACTCTCTACGTTGTTAAACCAAGCTCAAAATAAAAGAAAAAAAAAAAAACAAACAAACCAAAACTCCATTCCCAACTGACTGCTCTTATGAGATGAAGTAACACAATGATGGTCATTTTCTATATGGGTCCAAAGGCAGAGAAGTCGTGCATTTTACTATCTTCTAAAAGAAAGGAATTTAAGTATTATTTTATTTCATCATTTGCTGTCAAAATCTCTTTAAGGACATAGGCATAAGAGGTTAAAAGTCATGTGAAGGATGCGTATTTCAGAGGACTCCGTAAAAGGTTAAGCAATGGTTTTATCTGCACAGCTGTAAGCATACCAAATTTCCAGATGCCTAACTATGCAAACAGACTGCGAACTGCAGAAAACAAATGATGATATGCATACCATAATTTGCAGATGTACAACATATTTAACACTGGTTGGAGTTTTGCAAGTTTTCTTCTCAAACTCTACTTAGCCCATACAATACGACATTTCTTTCTCATATTTTAAACAGTAAGCCCATAGGATAAATTCTAGGATTAATTTTTTTTTTAATCCTAGGCCCAAAATGTAAGGCTCTTACAGCTTCAMAGTGCCTGGAAAATGGAAATTATTTCCTTAAATTATCCAGTTCACAGAAAAATAAAAACAGAACCATTTTTGGTGAATCTTTCCCCAGGAACATTTAATGCAAGGGGCACCATCTCACGTAAGATGTTTTATAAGCAACTAATGCTACAGGCCCTAAGTGAACACAAGAATACCAGCACTGTCAGCATCAACACTACTGAAAGGGAGACTTAAAGGGAGCTCTAGATACTGACATGGTAACTTGAAAGATTTACGCAAATATTCAAAATAACATGACTCAGAATCAAGAAGTTTGGAAAATTGTTCTGAATGCAACATTCTGGAGGGATCTCAGAGAGAAATTCCATTGCCCTTATGTGGGATAATTCCTATGACAGAGTGTGAAGGTCACTGTGACAGAAAGCTTTATGGCACAGTATTAGGCACATAATGTGTAACAATGCATACAAAATCCTGCCCTTCTTCACATTATTTCTTTGGTACTAAATTTACATCTCTGATAACTACAGAAAAAAAACCCAAACCAAACAAAAAAACCCCACCAAATTTAAATAACGTTTACACTGAGAGCACCTTGCACTGCATTTAGTAAAGCAAAGTCTTGCCCAGAAATTMAAGGCTTGCATTGCAACAGAAACAGCAATCAGTTACTTTGCATTTAAACAAGTATTTATTAGGTAATGAAAGGAGAGGACATTTTCATACTGGTATGTTATGTCAGGTATTTTAAAATTATTGCYGTGGAGCTAGTCAAAAGGTTTGGACACACAGAATCTTCAGAAAACCTAAGTGCAGCAGCAGGTGAGACCCAAATTAAATCAGGTTTTAAAAATTACTGATCCTGTTGTCCAGCTGACCATTAATTTACAATTATATTTCTAAAACACTCTTGGCTCCAAATCAAATTTGTCACTGCCAAGGCTGGCACTACTGCTCGCAGGTTATTGTAGTTGATGAGACAACCTTATCTGAGGCACCCAAATTTAGGCAACATGAATGTACTCTAAAATACATGTTTCAATCATGATATTTATTTGTGTGTGACTATTATATAGATATGTGCATATTACATATTGTATACATATTACATCTTTATAGTACCCAAAGTATTCATATCACATGCAATATATAGTGCATGAAGTTATGTCTATTTAAATTTTGCATATATAATTCTGAAGGTCATGCTGTGTGCACAAAAAATATGTTAGGAACTACATATTAAAAAAAATTTAAAGAAGAAATTGTGCTAGATTTTTGTGGGATAGAGTTWGCACAGACATAGATGTTATCAGGATCTAAAAATGCTGKTTTCTTTCACTGCAAAGATAATTTRCTCCTTCAATAGTTTCCTGTCAAATATTTATATAGTCATCTGTATTCATATGTGTTGCTGTTACAGCTTGGCAGAACCAGAGRTCCCACTCACTTGTGAGACTCTTGTTTAACAGTAGAATAAGAAGGTGAATGACAGATAAAGACCTTTAATAGCTCTGAGTACTATCTCAAACAACAACTACCCACACAAGAAAATAACTCTTATTTTCATTTATGTGCAACCARTTTTCATGTAATTTCACTTACTCCACTTGCAATGTTTAATTTAACTAGGTCTTTTMTCTTTTAAATTATGTACAGCAAATATGGTCAAACAGGTTGACCTTGATAGATTAAACAAACCATAGTCACCAAATAAACTTCTTGTTTACCACAAATTTTACTTTTATTATTCCAAAATAACATGGTCTTACATTACATACAAATCAAATTAATCTAGTTTAAGTTCTTAAAGTCTTCTAGTCTGAATAGACAGTGCTCATGAACACCTACATCTAAGAATGTCACAACCTTGGACAAGGAGGAAGCAGTTGGCTCTGCCAAAATGMCKGGTTTTAAAGTTCCATTTTTCATTCCCAGCTACTTGTAATTMTTTCTTCTTTCAATAAGKATTTATGAAAATAAAATGCACATTTGTCCTGCCTTATTTGCCCTTGATTTAGTTCTTCAAGCAGAAAATTTCTTGTGCTTTAATCTCTACCACTAAAGCATCTGTATAGTTCTGTGGTTTTATTCGTCTTCCCAGATGGTACCATTTGTAATTCCATAGGGAATGTGGTACTATTCAGTCCCTCCACTTTTTTAAAGAGTGAGAAGACAGCACCTATACTTTTTCTACAGTGTATAAAACCAAACCACTACTTCTTTTTGTAAATGCAGTTTAAATGGAATCTATATCAAAAGATGAGCCAACAAATAAAACTGTTCAGGTTTCAAAAGAGCTAAAAAGGGAATACATTCTCACTTCTCTTCCCAGCTGCATTTTATCTTATATAATTAATTCAAAATACAAAGAAACTTATAATTAAATTAGCAAACCTTTAAATTTTCTTTAGCCATTTATTCATATTTCCTTGAATCACATCATTAGAAAGGCTCCAAGCTCAGTTCTCAGGCCATACCAGACTTCTCTGCATTAAAAACAAACAAAATGTTATCTTTCTTATATGTTTTATTTCAATTGTTTATAGAACCAGTCACACTGGTTCTATAAACAATTGAAACACATAATACCAGCTTTTTAAAGTAAGTTCTCTATGCTGTTATTTCCTTATAAACATTAAAAGGCAGGAATTTTAGAAGAAGGAAAACCATAATGCTTTAGAAAGTGCACTCTTATAAAATTGCAGCAGCAACACGTGGATYGTCTGCGTGCTATACATAAATTATTAAAAACTTAAAATGGCCTTTATAGCTAAATTCCTGATGCAGAAAATGCCAGTAGATGAARTTGTTCCCACGTTATGTTAATGAGAATAACCTGTTAAGCAAATCTAACTGATTAATACCTGCTGGTTTTGAATAAAACACAGCTCTGATGATTAGCACAGCCCCTTTTTGTTCCTTGAAATTACCTTAAGGTACTGATATTGTAAGTCTGGAAGAGAGCTAGGAGCTTCCAAAAATGTGGTGCATGCAGTTCTTTTRAATAAATTTTTAATCAAAAGATGAAGGGAAGAAAGTCCTTCATATTTTTACCTTCTTCRGTAGAATCCTTATAGCATTTCATCACTATGAAGAGTTTGAAGATATGCTGCTTAATGCATTTATAATGCTGTCAGAATGATCTAGTTCACTTTTACTCCCCAGCATTCAGCCATACACTGGGCATTATAGACTTCTTCCTTAGTTTCTAAGCCAGATATTTTCCAGCTAGATACAAGTGTCTGAGGGAAATSTCAGGGTGAGTTTCAACAGAAGGGATGGTTGATCAGTGAGATGTATGGAATTACTGCATCYTGAAGAACATACTTTTGCTTCTTGGCCAGTTCATTTTCCCATGAGGCTCAGGTGAAAGTACTTTATAGTAACAAGTGAATGGATAGGGAAGTAGGAGGATTAGTGGCAAATCCTCTTATCTGCTCAGCAGAGCAGAGCAATGATGATACTTCCACCAACAGGAAGCATTCTAATTGCAAACACGCTATTTTATAATGCTGATGTTCCTGTGCACACATGCATACAGTTTGGGTACCCAATTTTGACTCATTTTTATAGCACTCTRTAATCATCTCAATATGATTTGAGTTGAGGCATGAACAGTAGGATATTTATTTTGGCCTGTGGAAAAAGGTTCTATTTTTTGTGGATCGACATGGACAATCATGTGAAAAATACAGAAAATTCCTTTGTTTTGGAGGCAGTCCAAATTTACAAAATTAAAAATTCTGAGCCACTGCAAACATTTGCTTAGAGGATGCCTAGAGGGATTAAATTTATTTACCTTATAGTTGTAGCTCTCTTACACCAWTAAATGTAATGAAAATTAAATTTAACTGATTTGTATATAGTGATGCATTCATTATGAGGTACCTGGCTTTCTATTTTTTTAAATTTTCTCATCCTGGCAATTGGTCAGAGAACTCTGTGTGGATAAACTACCACATTAGGACCTCAGGTTTTTTTGTCTATACTCAGAATCTTTATTGACATAGTTTTTAAGTTCCTGTTGTTAAAAAGAACTAAAAAAGAATAAAAATTACAAATGTATCTCCTGTATATTCATTGAACTTCCCAAAATTTTCATCTACCTTGCACTTTGGGTTCTAAAGAGTCTATTAAACCATGGCAACAGGTATCAGAATAAACAGGTAGTGAAGGAAAGGTAGGAGCTTCTGTAGGCTTCACATTCAGTTTCCCTTACTTGTGTTTATACAACAATAAAGTCAACTATATTTTATTAGTCGTCTCTAAAAGATTAATTATTAGGTAGCAATGCCCCCTTTTCCTTCCTGAAGCAGGTGGTCTGGTCTGTTTTTTACTTTGTATTCATTATTCTTGATCACTACAGCACTTTCACAGAGGAGGTTATGGTCCTCATACGGGTAAAGAAAAGTTTAGATTTKCATGAAAGCAAGGTAATCTCCAATATTCACTAGTGCTCAGGACTTGRATGTAGGCAAAGTATGTTTTCTATTTGTTCCAGGGTAACTTCTATGTTTATTGTTAAATTTCCTCCATAGAAACATAACATTCCAAATCATCCATAGTAGCTTCCCAGTAACATTCTGAGACCAAATACAYTCACAGATCTTTATATMATAACAAGATTGCACACGCAGTTTTGTGACAATATAAATATAATACACACTGCACTCCATTTGCATGACGTACTTTCACGTCTGTTCTTAGTTGTAGGCAATATGGAGAATTRCAGGATAATTGTTCTGGCTTCTATGAAATAGACAGAAATGCAGTGTTGAAGAGCTTGCCTACATAGATTCAATCCTTGATGAAAACCAAGAGACTGGAAGATCTGTTCCATGCACATTTCCTGCACAAAGGGACTTGTCCATATGATTGGACCTGCTCATTCTGATTTTCGTAGCATGTTAGTTTTGTGATTATTTCATTAAGAAGGAGTTCAAGTTATGACTTCAAAAGCTAGATTATGACTTGCATGAACTGTGCCAAGAAAAGAAATAAAGAGGTCGGTCATGAATAGAGGTTAAAGCAAAAAGGGTTTGGCTGGTCAATTGGCTGAGAGTGTGYCACAGGATTTAAGAACCCATGCACCCTGTCTGAAAACATCTGAGGAGAAGGGAGAGAGCACCTGTCACTCTCGTTCTTTCTWGGTCTAAACTTGCTGAGTGCCCAGCTCATTTCCCTGCTGCTGCACAGATGTTGTAAGAAGATGACTWGAGAGCCACACAGCTCTACAGTATTTTTTTCTCTGGTCAAGAAATGATGAGGAAGCACTGGGAGTGGAATTCTGGATTCAGATTTCTGTCTTACCTAACATGCCAACGTAAAGTTGCAATATCTGGAAGATGTACACTCCATGTCCTCCTATCTCCCTGTCTAGAGCAATCAAGCACTGTAAAAGTGATCAATCTCCAATTGCGAGCCTTTCCCCTTGAAGCAATGCAACCATTGTGCTTGTCTATGAAACATGGAATCTGCATTTGAGGTTTTTGGGCAAATTGAATTTTGCTGGTTTTCAGCTTAACAAAATGGATKTCTGTGTATTGAGAACAGCTTATATTTTCATCAATAAGAAACTGCAGCTGTGAAACAGAAGCTGTCACAAGGCACTGACCTGCTGCAGCAGCACTACAAGTAAAGTTTKCATGAAACTGTAATGAACACAGATSAAGATAATGAGACTATGAATGCAGACAGAATGACTGTTCAGGAAAATTTCTTTTAAATTTACAGTCTGATGTGTGTCATTATTCAGCATTTTAAGAAGAGGAACCTAATCAAAAAAATATGAACAATTGGTTTGAACTACTTTTTTGTCAGAAAACATTATCTTATTTGTCTTCAGCAGTGATTTCAATAATTTTAAAACTATTTTCTGTATATCAAGTCACTGTTTATCCATGCCACTTAGCAGACTGTAGTATTCTCACGAGGCTTTGGGCTGTAAACTTAATGTATAGAACCACCTTTGAGTTGGCTATGGGACCTGAGGGATCCTATCCAGCTCATGTGTGGATGGACGAGTACAGACCTCTACATATGCATACAATACATGTTTAAATACATATTATATGTATRCACATTAATATTCTCACTAGTGGAGTTCCACCCTGCTCAGCCAAACTGGGGAGGAGGATGAATAAATTGGYGATTTCTGGGTTTGCCTGAGTGCCAGGAATACATCTTCAGCTTTGCTACTGGTGAACCTGGGCACATGGAACTGTGGCAGACTCACCTCTCTCATTTTGTCAGATCTGGTATGATATATTTTCCACAAACCATTAATTATATATAAATAGGATTATTCTTTTATCAACACACACTGGCACCTATTTTATCAGAGAGAGTCTGAGCTATACAGCAAGTATCTGTTGGTTATATCAGTAGCTTTTCAGTCCCATTATCCCTGCTATTAGAGAGAATCATTTTCAATGTGGAAAGCCTGCCTTTTTTTCTTCCAAATAATATCTGTATGATAATGAAATTCATCAGTTCTTTGTAATTTTGCTCGCTCTGGTGATTTTAATACGCTATTGTGACAATTTTAGGTAGTTTGAATAAACAAATATTTGTATRGAATACATAGTCAAAACAATTTTGGTTTCATGGTTGCAAGGTAGATTATGAATACACTAAATTCCAACACACCCCTCTCTCCTGTGTTTTGTTCTTCCTGGCTGAATTTTTACGACTGCAATATTTTTGTTTTGATTAATTTTTTTTCCTCACAGACACACTGAATTCTCTTCAGCTTAGCTGGACTCAAGTTGACTTTTTATTTTGCATATCAAATTCATTATTACCATTCTGTTGAAACTTTTTAAATTATATTGCCTGTGATTTTGCTGTAAAGTTCAGTCTGATCCACCAAATTCAAGTTAACATTTTTCACCATCTGATAAGGATGTTTGTTTTACAGATTTTCTATGTGTTAGGTAACTTGAGSATGTTAAAGAAGCTTTAGATTTCTAAATAGATGAGTCTTCATTACTGGCCACACAAAGGATGATGTCCTGACTTCAATTCATTATGTCAGTACTGCTCTTAGTCCCTGAAATATCTCTGCTGTAGAGCTTAAACAAAACCAACACAAGTATTTTAAAGAATTTCTATTTTCTACTTCACAACTTTGAACAGATTGAAAAAAGAAGATATTCTAAGTATTTTAGCAGAAGGATATACTGTTGTTTTGGCTGAACACTGTAACACTTCAAAGCTTCTTTAGCACTTCAAAGCTTCTGCACAACCACTTTGCAAAATGGTTCAGGACACCTGCTTTTACAGACTTTTTAACTCAGGAGCAGTGGGCCCGTGTTATAGACAACTTCCCATCTTATTTAAAAAAATCACATTAAAAGAAATTACCAGGAGCCCTTCTGCTCTTTAGAAGGCACTGACTCACTGTTAAAGTGCCTAGAACAACTCAGCAAGCAAACAATGGAGTGAACAAATGGAGGGAGAAAGTAGCCTGTTACTCTATAAACATCTCTCACAATRCACAGCCATTCAGTGTTGACAGCTAAAGGACACAGCCTTGAATAGGTAGATTTAAGTATTTAAGGCTGAGGAGAAAGCGGATGATTCTTGCTACAGTTCTCTCATATGAAGCAAAAATCAGATGTTCATGAAGTTTTGCTTCAAAAGTTTCAAAAAGATAAGAAAAAATGGAGTTAGTTAAGCAACAGGAATATATCTGTAGTGTCCTCATTTCCCAAGACAACATGGAAGCAAGATCATTAACAGAAACACAAGAAGTGTAGGGATGACACAATTTCCAATGCTCAGTTGGGTCCATGTGGAAATGGGCACATTTCCAGTTGGGAAAATTGGCAAGAAAGGACTGCAARTGTGGAATCAGTTTCCTCTTGCGTACCTTCCATTGTAGTTAGAAATTTTGCTTTTACTTTTCAATCAAATGATATGCTCCGATATTTAAAAGTCCATGCCAGTGACTAGAATATAATTTGTGAGATTATGATTTTTRAAATTCCCCCCTGAATGTGTCCAAAAAGAGGATATATTTACGTATTGTTAGATGATGAGATATATTATTAAATCATCCTTTATTTTATGTATACATGGTTAATGTCCAGTTTCAAGGAGAAGAGTACCCTTTTTAAAATGGTGATGAGTAAACTTTCACCATATGAGGTGACTGATAAATAGTCATTAATATGTGTGTCAGAAAGAATCTGTAAATTACTGTAATTTTTCATGTCCATGAATGCCTACACCTACCTAAAAGAATTCTGGAGGTTTTTGATCTTCATAATTTCTTAGTTTCTTATCCTTTGGTATTTTAATAACATCCATTTGAATAAATTATCACTTTTCCCCCAAATCATCAAAAAACAGATTTCAAAATAATACAAATTGACATTAATTTTGTAAATGTATATAAGAAGAAAAAAAAATAGCAGGAAGAAAGCCCAACCACCAGGAAAATGCACCTGGAAGTGGGCCTAGCCCTCAATGTGCTCTCTTTTAAGGCAAGATTGGTTTACCTAATCTCATTACCTAATTAGAAACTCAGTGATGCTGAGCCACAAAAGTCCAGCTGAGAAAAGTATTTTTCATTGCAATGGAAATGCTAGACTTGGTTTGTGAATGCAAATCCTTTGAAGCTTTGAGHAATGCCTTTTTTTGAGTAGTCYTGGCAGGAGAGGGGGAAAAAGTATGAGTAAATTAAACAGATGGAACAGAAAGGAAAAAAAAAAAAAAAACAAACCTGGAAAACAGAAAGCAAAGAAATTGTGAGGAAAGCAGAGTACTGACACCAGTTTGGATACCATCTTTAAAGCCATAACATATTTTACCTGAAATCTTTACAGTTGTCTTCATTTTCAGTCATATTTGCATACACAGTTGCAGAGTTTAGTCACTGTCCTCCAGATTCTGCAACTGACAATCTCAACAATAAATCAAATAGATCCAGTCTTGCCATGAAAATCTATCAAGTAGACCAGCAAAAGGATCTTTATTTTTTCTCATTGATTTATGCCAATATAATATCATGTCCATAAAGCTTTTCTCTTTCTGTTAGAAAATACTGTACACATATTCCCAAATTAAATAAGGAAACAGAAGTTGCAAGCTCTCATTCAGCAAGAAGCCAAGGAAACACCCTGATTTTTTTAGTCTGTTTTCCCCACCTGAACAGATGGTTTGGCTATTGATGCCAAGTAGGACTGTGCTGCCTAAGGGCAAATGGAATACATCCCCATGCTTGACATGCTATAAACATATATCTGGGGAGTGGGGGCAGAATTGCCAACAGCCTTCTAGTACTCTTATGGGCTTTAAGGAGGGAATGTCTTTTAAAGACTTTAATGGAAATTAAACAGGGTTTCAGAAAGAATATTCTTCTATTTAATATAAGTTTTCCTTTAGTAGCCCTGGGAAAGCTGGCCTGAAATATTAATGTACGTTTTGAACAATTAAAATAATATAAACCCACAGCTTTTCTCCTAGCACCAACGATTTTCAACCTCTGAATTATAAAACACAYATTTGAATGTCTAAATGAAATATCTCATTGTGGAAAGTGGGTATTACCAGGTTTAATTGGTTGATCTGCATGAAAATATGTACAAATGTCAAAGTTCACTTTTGGGAAGGATCACAGATACAAATTGTGTTTCTTACTCTGTTCACTTATGGTTACTTAACTTGAGTGAGTAGAGATGTTTTCAGAAAGTCTTACTTACTGAGGCTTTTAGGACTCTTCCAAATCTATCAATTGATGCTTCAAGATGGGATGTAAGGGTTTATCTGACAGCTTCTGCTGTGAAAGCATCATCTCTGCCACTAAATATTTCACACTTCCACTGGATGTTCAGAGAGATGTGCTTATAGCTTTTATCAGGGTAGTTTGTTCACTGATGTTTCTTTCCCTTACAGTACTGTCAAATGCTGTCCAGTCAAGATTTGACCTTTCTGAGTTTCATGCACCAGAAATATAAATGTGTGTGRTTTGGGTCTTTTACTGTCTACTTTAAGTTGCTAGATATAATAAAATTTTCATTCAGCTCTTAAGTGATGTTGCACATCCATACCAGACCAATGTTTTCTAATGCACACAGCTGTTGTAAATAATTTTTCCTATGGTACAGCCTGYTTGTCAGTCACAGCAGTGCTGTTACAAAAAATGCAGAAGTATTTCATAATTTGTAAAAAGTTGCATTTTTATTTTGGTACTACATGTTTAAATCTGAAGTGCTTAATTAGGTACAGATTTCTCCTAAAACCACACACACACACACACACACACACACACAAAGATATATATCTATATATATCTATATATATATATACAGCAATTACTTAAAGGGTTTTCCTCACATACACTGATGAAATTTATACCCTCATGGAATACAGGACAGTGATTAAAGATCTAAGTTAAGAGTTTTATACTGCTGAGTTTTCTATTAAGTACAGTTGTGTATAGTGATTTACATAGAACTGGAACACCTATATCTTCTCTTTCGTGAACTTTTGGACTGCTGCCCTAGTATTCATACCTATTGCCTGAATCATTTTATTTCAGAATGCTGATTAAAAAATCAATTTTCCAGTCCACAACATTGCTGACTACATCAGTTCTTTTGCCTTACCCCACTGATTTTTCTTTACCTGCTACATTACTCTTGGTCACTTGCTGTCCTCCCTGATATGCTCCATTTTATCCCATCTCTCTTGTTCATAGCCACACTGCTAACTCCTGCCTTGCTTATTGCATTTCCCAAATTTAATTGTCCAGTTCATAAGCTTCAAAGAAGAACTCTCCTGCTTTTCTCCCTGACTGCCCTTTGCTTGGGAAGATTTCTCTGAAAACCTGAACTAAACTAGAATGTTGTTATGTTTCAGAAAGAGCTTAAAACTTTTCTCTTTCTATGATGTCTTTGAGAAGCATTAGCTAACATAAATTATCACACTACATTTCATCTCTTAGCCATTTTAAGGAACTTATTTAAAGTACTTTTACTGGACTTAAATATTTTTAATCAATATTTAATCTTAAGTTGTTAAACAGGTAAGATAAGTTCACAAAATAAATGTCAATAACATTAAAGTTTTTCAACACCAAGAGTGACATGAATAAGGAACAAGTCMTTTTGCATGCCTGCTCTTTTTTATTGCTCCCTCTTCATAATAGGGGAAAATACTAAATCAAGAATTTGAGCAGATTTTGAGAAATTAAGTGTTATTGGGTRAAGATGTACTTGTATTTGTGAAACTGTTGCTTGTATCCTCAGCTCAAAAAGTATATAATCTTTAGTTTATAATTATCCTTTCATCCTGGAAGCCTAAATTTTTGAACAAATAGATCCAAAAACATGATTGATTTGCACAGAATCTGAGTAGCCATAAGACCTCAAAAGCAATTGCAAAGATAAAAAAACCTTGAAAAACTTTATTTCGAACAAGACTAACTCTCACTAAACAGTAGAGCACATTTTAAAAAACAGAGACCAGTCTCTCTGCTAACAAACCAAAAGATWTTTTTCTGTGAAGTCAGTTTGTCCCAAGATTGGAGGTAAGGCAGTATAAAGGCTTTACAGTTATCTTTGAAGTCAGTACAGAGTAAGAAAACAACAGGTCACATTTACTTCACATGTCAAAGAAACACTTCACATTTCTGGTTTTTAGGAGAAAATGTTCCCAATGACATTTTGCCAAAGGTATAATGATTAACACATTATGCAAAAAATCTTTTCATAGCTATTATAAAAATTAATTAAGCATGCAATTTTTAACTTGCAAAACGAAAATAACATGTCAACAGGAGTCAGAGACATTATCATGACAAAGACAAGCCCTTATTAATAAATCTAATAAGCAATGCCCAAAAAWTTCATTAAGTAATAGAGAAGTTACAAAGCTACTTTACAGTAGCTTTTTAAGACCTTTTTTTCATAAAGATGGAAATCACCCAGCCCAGAGGAAAATGGAGCTTGGCAGTTGGTAAGAGAGTACCCTTTGGGTTCCCCCCCACCAGAGCATGTGTAATACTCTTTTTTCAACCCCACAATGATTATGAGAGAGCTAAAGAGAGACTCAATCCTTTTGACAAGAAATGGTTAGGAAGCATGAAGATTAAGAAATGCTGTCAGGAATTTACCACCAGAGAATCCTTTCAGACTAGGGTAAAGGAAACCAAGCAAT
The DNA here is from genome assembly GCA_902810485.1 of Alauda arvensis. Lineage (NCBI taxonomy): Eukaryota > Metazoa > Chordata > Aves > Passeriformes > Alaudidae > Alauda > Alauda arvensis. Next base: position 628,910 of record CADDXX010000448.1, read on the forward strand.
AGAGAGTAGGTCCTGCAAATCGTCTTGAGGAAGACAGCACATACACARCTGAGACAACCAGACTGCTCCACTTTCTTCAGAGAGAAAGCAGTTTGCCATGCAACAGCTGGAGAAACAATGGCGCCACATTCTTATAGCCCAGTCAAAAATGAGTACAGCTTAAAAAAATCCAGCATAAAATTGCCTGAGAGGCTTTTCAACAGTTGTTGCAACAATGCTGGTGAAAATTATATAGGAGACTCCAAGAACTGAAGGGCTGAAAAAAGCATATTTACAATTTCATCTTCCTAGTATCAAAAAATGACAGATGGCAAGGATAATTAAATATTARAATGGATATACCTTATTAAAACCTTGTATTTGTAGCATTAGCTATGATTGAAAAAATAACAAAYATATTTGCATRTATATTTATATATATAGTTTATAAATGTATTTTATGTRCATATAAGCATTTAATGATGAGGTCATTGAATCACTCTTCAGGCGCTTTGTGAAGAGGATTTCAACTGTCCAAGGTTTTAAACACACATACTGGATTGTACACAGAAAAGATAAATTTCAGAGACAATGAAAGTTTTAGACCTGACATACCTCTCATGGGATAACAGAGATTAACTCTTTTATTTTACAACATTTATAGAACAGTTTGGGACTTTTTTTTTYWTWTATATAACTGRATATCCAAGAGCAAAAAATTGCAARGTTGTAGTAMTGAAAATATATAGAATGTATGMAAAAAAACCCAGAAGTAATTAAAATGTAATTCCATTAGAATKGAATGCTTCCTGGTCAGAATATTTTCAAATAAAAGACATTTTGCAAGTGATCTATAAAAGACATCAATAGATTAGGTGTTCACACTGTAGATTACATTATATTACATTACAGACATAATATAACAGRTAAATCCCACCCTCAGTTTAGGTGGCAGTAGAGGAAAAACCCGTGACTTAAAAAAAAAGAATCAAAAAATGAGTTTAAAAGAAAGATTATGGAGAAAGACAAGGTGAAGTTATCTCATTTGCAAAGTGGTCTTCAGTTGCTTATTGGGGATTGAGCAAGGTCTCTTTCTCCTGGAGAGAAAAGAGTATGAGTCTTTCAAGCAGCAAATGCAGAACATTGCTTGAAAAAAATCCACAAGTTAGAAATGGGACAATGCCTTTGCCAGACACATATGCAAAATAGAGTTATAAAAAAGGACAAGACCTGACATTGAAATTTTACCCTGAACTTCATGAAGATTATAATAGTAACAGAATGAAAATGTAATGTGTTAAAATATGATTTGAATGGATGGTTTTTCTCACCATTTTACAGCCGGAGTTTTCATAGTGCATTAATTATCTCTGAATCCAGTATATGACTTGGAGAAGATGCCTTAAGATGTAAGTGTACTTCCTTTACCTTAGCTTTTTATGTGCTTTTTATAATGCTTTGTATGCACTCTGGGATCTTCAATCTTGTGGAATTGCTTACCTGCTCTAGTAATTACAGGATCATATGCCCTCCCTAGGCATTTATATGACCTATAATCTATGGACATATATAACAAAGTAGGACAAGACTTYACAGTCTCCCAGTCCTAATATCAGTGGATCAGACTTTTTCCAGTTTCCATTGACTCAAGAGAACATTCTTTAAGCAGTTGATCTGAAAAAATGTTACCTAAAATGTAAATGCATGTCTATGTCTCATTTTCCCAAAGTTTAATATTTCAATTTTGTCAGCAAGTGGCTTATTTCATTTGTACTTTTTAGCCTTTCTTCTTCTTTCATTTTCTTCATGTTATCTGAAAGATTTGACTTAATTTTATTTAGTATTAAACAATAAATAAAATGCTTTTAGAAAGCCTCTCCCCTGGAACACTATGAACCTCTGGCAATACTGAATGTGAATTCTTCTGTTCACTATAGAACTTTTACTGGCCAGAAGTACAGCACTATCAAGTTAACCTCTGGTATATGGCAATATCTGTAACTCTGAGGATAAATGTTTAATACTGAATAAGAAACACATATAGCCAACCAAGTAACTCCATCTCTTTTGCCCAACATAATAAATACTGTTGATTCTGACAAAATATGAAGACTACTGCTTCTGTTGTGGACGTTGTGATTTGAACCTTTTTATTTGGTGTACAAATGACTCTCCCTTGTATTTATTTTCTAAGCTGAACAGMATGGCACAGCTAATAGAGGTCAAAACATAGTATAGTTTTCCTCAAAATGTACTTTTATACATCAAAAACCTAAATTTAATAACAACATCTATTCCATGAGAGGAAGTATGCATTACTGTTTGCTTGCAATTCTTGCATTTTCATAAGAGGAAGAGTAATTTAATCTTTTTCTTCTGAAAAAGTTTTAGTCTGGCTTGCATCTTTCAATTTTTGTTTATTAGGTGTTCATARCTGTATCATGCTACCTTTTTAATACTGATATATCTATATATGCCATATATTGATATAGCTATATGGTTTTTTTGCTGGCAAAATGTAAAAAAACCTAAACAACCTAAACTGTGACAACATCCCCAATTGCTCCTTGTAATGAAATTATACTTAGAATTATTTTTTCATTTTATMGACAAGGGATAAGGCCAGTAACTTWTACTTGCCCAGGAAAGGGAAAAATGTAAAGAAAAGGCCTAATTCTAGAAAATACATATTATTTTTCCTCACACTTCCCTTACAGTGAGATTGAAATTCCACTACATTGTGCTATAGTCACTTTGCCAAAGAAGTAAAAGCTGCCCCTGGAGAGAAAGAGAACCAATRTTTTGTGGAAGTTCTATGAAGTCTYTAAGACAGAAGCCAGCAGYTACTGGAAGCACTTTTTTCTTTTTTGATGGTAACATGGCAACATGCATAAAAGACCTTAAAAAAAAAAAAACAAGAGTTACCAGGAAATTCTGAAAGACTCTACAGATCTCCAAAGTTTTGTTCATTGGGCAGAATGAAGAAAAATGAGTGCAATTATATGACAGACAAACCTTCATGTGTCAGCTGTTTGCATTCCATCTGAGGGGAATATCTTCCCTAAAAATACAAAAAGATCAGAAAGCAAAGAATTCATTGAGGAGAAACTCTGAAGCCTCAGCAGAAGCCACATAAGCATCMATCACTCTGCCTCATTTTTAGAGGCTATCAGTCAATTAGGGGCAAAAAGGAAATGTCAAAGTCTTGCCTTTTTATAGATGCATCCCATGGCACACTTCTGTCTTCTGCAAGGGCTATGACTTCAAAACTATTGTAGGCTGTGTAGTTACCAAYACTCATACGGGAAACTGCTCTCATCATTGAATTTGGAAAGTTAAATATTTTTAAGTGTGTTCATATAATAACAGACATATAACATCTACCTGAACTAAAAATGCTTCATCTCCTATCAGACGTACATGAAGAAAGCGGAGGGGTTCCCTTTTCAGAAGAAGTGAGGGAAAAATGAATGAAAAAATGAATGAATGAATGAATGAATGAATGAATGARTGAATGACAGAAAAGATCATTTGGAGATAAGATACAATTTAAACCTGCCATGAAGAAAAGTCAGAAATTCTAGTTATATCTCCCAATCTCCCAGTGTGGGAGAGGGGAAATGAAGAATGTTGTAGCCTCCCTCTAGCACCTTGACAGTAAAAAATATTRCCTAAGAAATTAATAGTTTAAAAATGTCTCTGCTCATAAAATAGCAACATTTTTACTGATCTGTACTTTACAAAGTTCACCAGAATTAGGGAACAAAGGGAACTGAAGMGAAGAATGTTGGCCCCTTATGCTGCTACTTTGCAAGTAAAAGCAGTCATGATAATAGATCATCCCTGTTTGGTTACAACACAGATGGAGGATCAGGGTATGTGAACAAAGCTCTTATGAATACTGAGTACTGATCTATAAGTCCCTTGGCTTTACTGTATGGTTTTTCAGCTCTTTTTCTGAGTAATTAAAAAAAAAATTCTGTATAATTAAAAAAACCCCTGAAATTGTGAGCTAGATAAATCAATGGCCATCATGCCTCTGCTGAGATTCTCTGAAATAAAAGACAGAAGAGAATTTCAYAGATATTAACAATGTATGTGTACCGACACTGAATGAATTATACATAGAAAAATAATTTAGAAGTAGAATCAAAACTTACAGAATGGTTGAGGAAGAGACCTCTGGAGATCATAGGGCTCAAACTCCCTGCTCAGGCACGGCCACTTTGAACCCCTTATTCAGGATGTTTTCCAGACAGCTTTTGAGTATCTTCAAAGAGGGAGGTTCCCCAATTTCTCTGTGAAATCTGTGCCAGCACTCAGTCATCCTCYCASTAAAATAGTGCTYGATTGTCATAGAATCACAGAAYGACCTGGSTTGCAATAGACCTTAAAGATCAACAGTTGCAACCCCCCTGCCTTGGGCAGAAGCACCTTCCACTAGACTGGGTTGCTCAGAGCCCCATTCCAYATGGCCTTGAACAATTCCAAAAAGGGGACAGGCAAAACTTCTCTGGGCAACACAGACAGTGTTCAAAGTGACCCTCCCATTTCTCAATTTGTGCCTATTGCATCTTTTCCTGTCACTGGACACCACTGAAAAGGGTTTGGCTGTGCATTCTTCACAGCCTCTCTTCTGACATTTGTACATTTTGATGAGATTCCCCTTGAGCCTTCTCTTCTCTAAGATGAGCTGTTCCAGCTGCCTTAAGCCTTTCCCCACAGGAAACATGCTCCAGTCCCTTATTCATCTTCATGGCCCTGTTCTGGATTCTTTCCAATATCACTAGCATTGACTTTTTTTTCTGAACTTGTGGTTTAGTATTTCCTTGCATTTGCTTATTGAATTTCTGCAGGCTATGCTAGAGTTTTCACAACTTCATGTGGATTCGGTGGATTGCTCTAAAATATTGCTGGAAGTAACAAGACTCTCATGGGCATCCATCCATTCTGTTTGCAAAATGCATGACACTTTTTATTATTTTATCTGTTCATTTCACTCTGCACTGCCCTAGGCTCTGAAAATATAACTGAGCMCTGCTCAGTCAAGCAACAAGAAGATTCACACTGGGCAGCTAGGAGGAGGAAAATCTGAAAAACATGTCCCTACAGATAATTTTATCTAGAGAATGAAGAACTATTTCAGCTTTATATTGRATTGGTCAGCAAACTAGCCTCTAGTCCTAAAAATGGGTCCTAAAACAGCCTCTATAGCAGTATCACAAGGCTAAAACAAAGATAGATTTCTCCTAAAATCCTTTGTAGCCATCACCAGTTGCAATATGTTTTACATAATCAAAGGGGTGAATTTTTATTTAGAAAGCATTCTAGATCCCTCCAAGACCCAGTCACAATAATGGACTAAATAGACAAAGAAATAATTTTTAGAAAGTTGTCCTTGTTATAAAGAATTAGATACTTGCCTTTGATTCAATTCAGTGACGATAAAAAAAAACCACACTGAAATGGTCTGACGTCTGYTACAAGTAGGAGGAAACATCAAGTGACTGTTGGCTGTCTGTGGGAGATGTGACAACATGAGGTGATAAAACCTCTGACTCAATGAGCTCTGCAGAACAYGCGTAAACTGCAGAAAAGTGGATTATGGGACCAGAAAGCAGAGAAAAATAAAATCAAAAAGAAGACCTGATTTAAGAAAACTGAAGAATACAAGAATAGCAAAAGAAACACCATGAGAAATCAGACACCCTTATGTCATYCCTCAAAATCTGACCAAACCTCATTCAGCCACTGCTTTGCTTCTCTGTAGCAGATGTAGCACCAACTTGACATGTACATATTCTGTAGCTCTTGACAATAAAATCACACGCTCATTTATAGTTTGAAGCACCATGGTAAGACAGAATTGCTATTCACGCTCTTTGTATGGACTCTCTTGTCTACTGTCTGGAACAACCAATTATTACAGACTACCCACTACAAACTAAACTAGAGTTCCACAATTTCTTTTGTACAAAAATAGAGTGCTCATTTCAAATGTTTTTAATTTTATGAATTTTATGATTACAATGGTCTATACGAATTTTTTCCATCTGTAAAATAAGCATGTAGAACATGTGATGCATCCAGTTGAAGATGAAGGAAAAAAAGTAGATCATTAAAGGCAACAAATATTATTACAGCAAGGTTTATTTTAAGGAGTGAAAACTGTTTACTCCTCTCCCTATKTAACTTTTTCAGCTGTGCCTCCATTTATATTCAAAGAGCACAAAAACACAAAAGCATGAAAATTTGCACAAATCATTACAATCAGCTCTTCTGAATACACAATTTTTGTATTCTCATGATACTTGMTGTTTAAACAGCTGCTATTTTTGCAGGCAGTCCCAGTTGCTGTCATATATCTTGCATGGAATTACACAGATATGCAAGAAGGTTTTATGAAAGTATAAAAAGATAAAAACAAATGAATGATTACATTCAGAGYTCCAAAGGATCAGGACTCACAAGGACAGAAATACTCCCTTAAAAATGGTGACTGTCAAAACATATAGAAATCAAGAAAATTTATAGCCTGAACGGACCAGAGTATAAACCAGGAACAATGATCATAAAACCTGAAACAGTTCTGCCCTCCTAAGCATTCTACTTATTTCATAACTAAATCTACAAAGTGGAAAAAATGAATACACATGATTCTATATTAAGCATTTTCAAGAAAGGAACACAAACATTTACAGTTGGTTACTACCTCACATCCTCTTGCATAGCTAAGATGCATRCATATATGCCATATTTGATCACACTTTCTCTTCCTTGAGCTGATCTAGATTCCTTAAAAAACCTGGCAACATCCTAGGAAAAAATCACCTCTAATTTCAGATGGGCTTACAGGTAAGCCAAATTCATGTGAATRCACCTACTTGACCCTCAGTGATTTTGAGGACATTTTTACATTATTTTCATTCTTCAGAACGCACACAAGAGGCAATGGTAATTAATTTTTCTTTCCCAAGGTCCAACCGGTCAAAGTAAAGCTGCATGATCTATGACAAAAAGAGTGACTTGGGATTTCCTAGTATAATTTCTTATCCCAAAATTTCTATGAATAATACAGTTTAAYCATGAAGAATTAAGTGCATGCTGCTGTAGTGATTATGCTTCAGCAGAAGTTATAGCCTCTATCTTGTCTAYACTGGCTAAGTTATATTGCTCAGTTTCTCAGATTCCTAGTTTTCCATGTTTCAGAAGGCAAAAAACCAACCAAATTTCAACCATCTCCAGCACAAAAAAAAGTGGTGTTCAATCAGGAGAGGCTTATCTAACAAAATCGTGACCCAGTTAGAATCAAGAGACAATGGTCAAGTACTTGAAGTTCCAGGATAATACCCTCTGTAATAGCTTCCAATGTATCATCACTGCTGAAAGCCATGAAAGATGGAAAAATTTTATAGCAATAAGCACRGTATAGTTTCTAAAAAGACCTATTATGTTAAAAAATAAGAAATCAGAGGCAGCCCTTAAAATACAGGTCTTATGTTCCTACAATACCCGGGCAGCAGTGTGAATGAAGGTTGTAACACATGTATGGTAATTAAAAATGAGAAAATAGAGGTTTTGTCTATATTGATGTATCTCAGATTTTTTGGTTTTTTTGTGCCCTGAGAGTTGATGATAGAGTTCCAAAGAGAGCCAAGGCCAGGCAGCTGCTTTGAAGAGTTGTTTATTCTTTTCTTATCTCTAAAAGTTCTCTCTGTCCAGTGTGATGTTCCCARRAAGCCAGAAAAGCAYAATCTGACCCTCYTACAATGGCACCTGAACTTTTATAATCTAAACTACATTAACAATGTTTTCCTCTAAGTACCAATAACCATGACTTACGCTGGACAGTGAGACTTCAYCTTAACCCAGTYACAAAAAGGCCATCATCCTTGCAAAGATGGAGAGGAAGAAGAASCAGGAAAAGATGCCTAACACACCCACTTCCCTCYATTTTTGCCCMATTTTACCTATATAGCAAAATATAAAAATTCTAATTTTCACCCTGTAATATGAGAGTAATCATACTGATTAAACTCACACAGTCTGCATCTCTCCTCTCAGACTTGGCAGTTTTTTTCAGGGAGTTAGATCAAAGGAATAGGTACTTTTTACTCTTTTAACTCTGTCCCAAGACCCCCAGATCTCCTGTGACAGTYCCGAGCTTCCTGGGGCACCCAAAAGGGRTAACCCAGATTCCCACAGATRTGAGCCAGAAARATCATACACAACAGTAATGAGGGCACAGACATTTAGTTTTTTCCTATCTGGATATTCCAACCTTCAAATTTTCTGAGGGACAGAACTGTCACAGTAAAATTATTAATGAAAATTATGTTCATTCTGTTCCTCAACAGATTACTATAATAAAATAAAATTTGGCATTAATAAAATGTATTCCAGAAATAKATATATATATATTTATATAMAACAAATATTTGTCAATTGTTGCATTTCAAYATAATTATTTCTCTAAACATGAAAAACAGAATGCAGGCATCACAAGTAATGAAATATTATTCCAAGGGATGTTTCATGGTATTCCACCAGTCAATCTAATCCTGCCAAAAAAACGGATTTTTTTTTCTGTGATCCAGGTTATTAATTTAAGTATCAGAAATTCAATCATCTTGAGCCTTGCTGTTGAAACATGGAAAGAAAAATATTTTACTTCAGATCATTCACTGAGTCATTTGACAATGGTGCTTGTTACTGTCACTTCAGGACACATGGTATTTGTAATGTGGGGCTTAAAACAAGTAGTTATTATTTATCTCAGATATATTTCTGATATCTTCTTTCTCTATTAAACTTTTCTTCTGAATATCCGTGTAGCATATATTCATTATAGTTACAATTCCATATTGTAATTGTAAGATAAGATTAAAAAAAAAACCAAAAATGACTACTTATATTGCTGGATATCCAATGATTCTCAATCATCCATATAGGTATTATCTATTTCAAATGACAAWATCATTCAAAAAAAGCTCTCTGTAGCTAAAATTTTCACATATATGTAAATGCCCTTTAATTTGGAGCAGAAATCCTGACCTTCTCTTTGTCATTTTGTTTAATCTTTGCTTTTTTATTCCTCCTGGATGAAGTTACTGGGAAACAACAAATTTCAGTAAACCTGCTGAGAAATACAAAATGTTTTCTGGACTCACTGAAAATAGTTTTTTTCCAGCACAGGGAAACCACAAGGATCTAGTGTGAAGCCAGTACTTGAGTATGGTATTAAGCCTGGAGTGTTACCARTGAGACAAGACATCTCTGTGTTTATTGCTTTTATTCTGAGTGTATAACCTCATTCATAGCTCAGAGATAAAGAAACCAATAGCAAATAATTCCATCATCAGGTCTTCTGCACAGTACCTACTGAAATAGACATAACTGGAAAGAATCACTCAACAATCCATTTCTTCACTCTGCCACTGAGCTACCTGCAGTCCTCATTTTATCTCACTGAAAAATAACAGCATAACTCTSATAGTTTGATGAAAAATGCCACACAGCCTAGTCATAAAACAGAAGCCAGATTGCAAACAAATTATAAAGACAAAGTAAGTAATGTAACTATTTTGTAAGATCATGCAACATGATTTTCAATTAGATTTTATTCCTGAATATGTTCTCAACAGATATAAAGTTAGTTTATCAGCTCTAGGTCTTYAGGATTTTCTAAATTCTTAGAATATATGGAGAAGTAAGAAAGAAGGCACAGCATTCTATTAGTAAATAGTTTTCTTTCCTCAGGCTGTTTTCTAGCATAATAGAATCTATTTTACTCTACTCTGTATTAAAAAGCAATTTGCTAGCATTGAGCTGGCATATCTCTTTGCAATTCTGCTCTACTAACAAAAGCTTCCATCTTTCTAAGGATTTAAACACCTTGTAATTGGCCTAAATCTGCACARTCAATGCATTCCCTCTGAGGTTAATGTAGGATATCAATTTAGTTCTTCAATTATAAACTGAAGGATAAGGAATCTCAATATACCTGTCAGCAATTCAAAATAGCTTGCAGGTATATGAGTATGTATGGAACTCTTAGCAGAAATCAAAATGTTACTGCTTAAATTTATTGATATTTTGTGAGWGTACACAAAGATTATATGCTTTAATTTTTCCCACTATTTTCATTATATTAAATTTTCAATTTYCCAGCTGCTTATTAGAGGTTTGCATCTGCTCTCCCTAGTTCCCTTTTAAAAATTTATTTGTTTTCCCTTTGGTCTGATTCAACTTTAATTTCATTTTTTTGTAGCAGAAAAAAGACTAAATCAAAACAAAAACTAATAAAATAAACAAGTAAACAAACCACAAAAACTCTCCAACACATGAAGCCAATTGTTTTTACTGCAGAAGTTTTTAACAACTACATATGGCACTAATGGAAAGAGCCTTAAAGTAACAGTCAAAAGCTTCTGGTGTTAAGAAAAACAAAAAGGTTATTCTTTTTGTTATGTACAACCAAAAAAAGAATTTTGTGGTACTTTTCTCGCAACCTTGTCATGTTCAAATTGTTTACAACATTATTAATTATCTTTAAATAGTTTCAGTTATTTGCTGTGTGCTCTTGCCATTGGAAGGTCATCCTTTAACCTTAGTAACTTAATCTATTTTCTTYCCATTTCTAATTTAAACATATTCAGGTCCATTTCATGAAATGTTCATATCTCAATCTCCTTCTTTTMCTGAACAAACTCTCCTCTTTTCCATGCATTTATCTCTGCAAGTAACCGTCCAAAATCCCTCACACTTATTTTGTGCTATATTAAACAAKCCACTAGTTTTCTGGAAAAGCCTGCTCACTTGCTTTACTTTCTGTAACTGACTCACTCTTGTGATTCAGGAAAATACATAGCAAATACAAAGAAATATGTGGAAAATATAACCTCAGTTGTGTTAGAAGTTATTTTCTGTATGATCTATCCCTCACTGTTTCTTCTGTAGCCGGATCTGTGCATGTCCACAGAGATAGCAACTGCCATGACCTCTATAGCTGAATTAYAGGTTCAACTAAGTTCAGGTTATTCTTCATAACTTGTGCTGACTTGTGCTATTAAAAGCTTGCCCAGGATTTAAGTATTTTGTCTCTTTGTTCATGACAGGTTTTCTATTTTCAAAAAATACATATAAGCAACTTGTCATTTTGTGTATGTCCTGCGTGCTTCTGCATGYGTCTCCTCCAAAAATTGTCTGAAACTGTGGCAGTTCATAAGGGCAGCACACAGATATCCAAACGCATTCTGCAGGAGATTTCATAGGAGTATTTCATCAACTACTGCTAATGATARAGGACAGGCTAAAGAGTCCTTTACTGCTCTTTTATCAGTGCTTAGAAAAAACATGAAAGCCCTTCTTTTTCATTGAGCAAGAGGCCTACAATGCCTAGTTTGCACACCTGAATGTCAGCCAAAATAACAGCCAATACAAAATTAGTAAATTCTCTCAATGTTCAAGGTTATGAATAAATAGGARCAAAATAAACTCAAAGGTTCATGACATGGCATTCCTCATGCTCCTTCCTCAACCAAGAACATAACTGCCAACTTTGTATTTAACTCTCACCACATGACAGCGCTCTGGGATGCACCAATAAAAATACAGAAAATAGTAATAATTGAAGGTTGGTGCCATGGGTACACTGAAACACCACAGTTGTCACAACAATTTCTTTGATCAGCAGTGCACAAGAACAATATCATCAGCATAATGTCTGGCCACCTCTGACATTTTCTGTAGCCATGGAGATCCAGATATCCTCTTAGAGGGTAGGGCTCTTCCAGCATGATAGTAAAAGCCTGGGTTCCTCACCTCCTGGTCTCTGGCCTATTTCAGGAAAAGGTTATCAACACAGTTAAAGGGGACATAAGAAACGACTTTTATTGCTTATAACCAAATTTGCAACAGTTGCTCTTTCACATTCTTTGTCCTTTAGTGAATCTTCACCTAATGTATTGAAGTAACACCCACAAATATAACACAGTAATTAAACATCWTGTTTGCAATCTGATAAAGTACATACACTTCTCTCTCCTATCCAAAAATCCTGATATGATATTAACCCACTCTCCTTTCAGTATAAGTTGTAACTTCTTACCAGAAAATTGTGCATGTAAAATATAAAAAACAAGTAAAACGAGTCAATTCTCTTCTATGTCTCACTTCTTTGAAGACAAGGAAGTAATTTTTATATTGATTTTTCTCAACAAACCAAAATGATACCTAAAGAATTTCTAGTTAAAAATTCTAATCTTGGCAATCTAATTTTTGTATTGTATATAAAAATAGAAAAATATTTAAATATATTGAAAACATTATCCCAAATGTGAAAAAATTTAATTTAGTTACATAGAGTYTCATTTTTCTTGGAAAACTAATAGACTGCATGAACCACAATGAAATCTGATAAATTGATTCCCTTGGAATGCATTACGGTATCTTAGAGAAAAAAAATACATTGAAATAATATGAAAAATGTAGTTCATCATAGAGAGAGAAATACAAAATATAAAACTGYAGCTTCCTATGTTCAGAAAAGTCCTAAGGAAATAAGCTTTCTTCTAAAAAAGTTAAAGGACAACGTATCCTTCTTCAGAGAAAAGAGTTTGTAGAATCTCAATGCTCAAGAGAGCAAGGTGGATTTTTATGATGGCTTCTTTTTTTCTGAAATAATTTGTGCAATCTGGTTCTAAATATTTGAACAACCAGAATATTCTTATCATTAAATATTTCAATAGTTAATCCTTGTAATTCCAATAACTGACAGGTTTGTAAATTGGGCTTGTTAAAAGGATACCAAAGCATGACTATAGATTATGATTCAGAGCTAAAAAGAGTTTTCAAATGTACAGCTGTCAGGATAGAAATCCCTCTGGGCCCCATTCACAAAGGCCCAGGAGTGTCCAGAAATGTGAGAACTGATTTAGAGCCTTCAGAGAAATTAAAACATATAAATCCCCACAGACATGAAATGCAGGTTTAGTTTTAATTAAGCAAAGAATATAGTAAATGCCTTAAGCAAATAAGAGACTGAAACAGTTAGTAAGAAAGAACCTAAGACCTAGTTTAAAGTTCAGTAGCTATGCCTTTTGCAAAGGTAATTAAGTTCTAGACATAACCAAAACAATGCTAGGCATTCTTAGATGGAACAGATAGAATTATATATGTAGTATTTGTGTAACAATTACAATTACTTTCACACATTAATCTTACCTTAGGCTAGGTCCAGTAGTATTGTAGAAAATTCATGTTTTGGCCTGATTAGCCAAATATAGAATAAAATGTACTGCTTAGAGGATGTTGGAGAGCTTACAGGACACAGACTGCAATGCTGTTGCTGCTGATAAGCCACTATTGATGCTGAGAAGACGCTGTCGCTTTTGCTCRGGACATGGGGACTTWATGGACWGTAACAAMTTCTGCCTTCACGAGGCTGATTTAGCCATGCAATAAARAACTTTGCTTTTACAACTACCCAGCTTTTGGTCTTCAATGAAGATGTGACTCCGTCTCRATGACATACAGCTACTCTTATTGTTCTCTATTTTTTAATTAGGAAGAAAGTGAATGTAGATTTTGTAAATGAACATTTTATCTCTCTTCTCATRCCTTCTCCACTCACAACTCCCTCCTCTTCCCAAAACAAACTGCTTTCAACAAACCCACTTTTCCTCTCAAAGAAGAAAAATGTTTACTCTTACATGCTTAGCAAAGTTTAAACCTATATTTGATGGATTTTGTTTGCATTTTATGTCCACGTACAAAATTCTAGTATACTGACATATTGATATTATTCCTACATGAGTAATGAGCTATTTCATGAATGAATGTGGAATTAAATCACCTTGTTAGAAATCTGTAGTGACATAAGCCACATGAATCCAGAATGTTTATAGTAACTAAAAATTATATTAGGCATCTGAAGCTTTTTTAAGCTCAGAAATACAGAACGACTTGTTATAGTAGTGTGAAAATGAGGAATACTTTCTTTACAGGGTATTTAAGTTATTTTAAGGCTGAAAGGCTTTAATATGTAAGGAGAAGTAAAACAGTGTGTAGAAGTAAATGTGTAAATAGAATGTAAACCACTTGAAAAAGAAATTCAACTTGGGTTGAGATCTAAAAGAAATATAGGGAAATTATAAGAGGGGAGAGGAATTGTTAAAAACTATATTCTCAACGTTTTCCAGAGAAATAAAAAGGCAATATAACCATGAAGATAAAGACTTTGGCATTCTATTGAAATATGAGCATATGCTTTACTCATAGAGTGAAGTCATGAGTACTTCATAAGAGGGTGGTATCAATGCAAGAATAAGAACAGCAATTTGGAAACTAAAAAAACTAGAAAAAAAGAAAAACACATTTCACATTTCTGGATTATGATTAAAAAAAAAATCATTATATATGGTCTAGTACTTCAGCTCGGTAATTTAATACTTAATAAGCTTCCCCTGAGGCCAGAAAACTCCTGTAATAAGAAAGAGATGGGCCAAGACAACTTTTCAGGTCAAGAGTATTTTGTTCTCACAAAATATTTTGATTTCTGATCAAAATTTTAYGCTATCAGAGGTTGGGTTTTTATTCCCTCTTGACTTCTTTCAGAAACACTAAGGATATTCCTTAAACTATTTTCCATCCCTCTTTGAAACTGAAGTCAGAGATACTCTGAAGAGGTGGTACATGAGAAGAAAACCTTCATTTTCCAAGAATATGATGCCAGCATGAAGATGTAAAATAGAACAGGATTAGGRAAACTTGGCTGGAACTGTCAATAGCTTTGGTATAAAATAAATTTGTTGTAGGAGCAGCAGAAGTGAAGAGCTTTGAGGTAGTTTGCATTTTTTCTGGGAGAACAGGAGCTCTTTGGCTACAGCTGAAGAGAGAGGAACTGACCTGAAATGGTGAGGGAAAAAAGATGAATTGTAGTAAAAAGGAAATTCTCCATTAGGTTTTTTTGAAAAACAAGGTCTTGGAAATTCTTTGGCAGAGAAATAATGCAGGGGAGATAAAACTCCAGGTTAGTAAACAGTAGATGAAGTTGGGTGAGAAGAAAGAGAACTCAGGACTCTGAGTCACTTCAAAACASTCTGTACCTGACTGTTGCTGTTGAGCTCAACTGTGAGTTTCAGTAAACCCACAAAAACTGCCATATTTTTGGTAACCATTCCATGTTCCTTGTGGGGGACTTCTGTAAAGACTTCTGTAAAAAAAAAGTTTTTCTTTTTTATTTTTCTCTGTATATGAAAAAAATCATTTTTGTTCAATAGGTTTAATTATAATTACAACAGAATTCAGGTTGATTTCTAAAAATTAGAATGCAWTTATTTTTCATTGCTAAATGTGTAATTTCCCATTATTAGCTCTGGCCATGGTAGCAGTGTTCTACACTTTTTAAATAACTCCTTTTAACCACAAATCAAATTTGAATGATATTTAAGCAACAGTTCAAGGTTACTTGAATGATGATGCATAAAGTGCTCTAAAAGAATGAACAGTGATTGGGGAATCAGTATACATCAACGTAATGATTCACAGGATAATCTTTCTCTACATATTTCTTTAAACTCAAGAAAGTTTACAAGCCTTTCATTTGCACCTCTCTGTCTCTTGGCTTAATCCTAAAAATTATATTATTGAGCCCTCTACTCACACAATATGCTTTTTCACACAATMTGTAAATACCAGGTTCCCTGCATCTCTTTAGGCATACTTCTTGTTTTYCTGGGATTGATTAGGATTTTTTTTGTTTTAGTTTATTTGTTTCTTAATATAACTAGAATAATAACTTAGGCATATTTCATTGGCAAAGACAAATATTTTTGTAAAAGAAGCAATTCAAATGTAATGAATTAATTAAGTCAGAGGTATGAATATAAAAAAGCTTAGAAGCTTGAATGAATTTATAGTTGAGCTTGGTGGAACATGAAGGCAGCTGCAACTGGCTGCATTAYTGATGAGAAACACAAAGCAGTTACACAGAACATTGGGTAAAAGAGAATAAGACATAGGTTTTCAACTTCATGAGCAGTCAGATGTTAAAGCTTTGTTATCTAGGTGGATCTTGGGGAGTTATTTGTACTGGGATTACTTAGGCTCCTGAGGATTTCCCACTTGCTAACAACAGTAGGTTTTCTTCAGCATGCCCTAAGAACAAGACCTTTCTAGAACTTTTCCCTTTCTTCCCATTTTCTACCACTTCAAGACAGATTTAGATCTGTAGCTGAAGCATTTAGATTGACTGGCAATTAAATAAAAAAGGTGCAGAATAATGCAGTTACTACTATTATTAATAAAGTACCTAAAGAAATAAAGGTTAGGTCAAGCTACAGGGAATGTTCCTAGCCACACAATTACATAAATGTAGGGTAGAGTTCAACCAGCTTTTCCATGACATTAAATGGCTAATGCTGCTATTGAATTAGGCCTTTTTTAAGTAAAATACTCAGAGATCTGGCAAAAAATTGGAAATATGCCATATTTCCAAATATRACATATCAGTGGACAATAGCAACCTTAAAAAATAGAGCAGCTTTTAAAAGTTAAGGTTTAATTTGTAGAGGTCCTAGGTTATATTCTTATTMTTGCTGGCATAATGCAGGCCCACTAATATAAAATGCTTTCAATAAAAATGATCAAAAAATCACTTCAATGTAGTGGGTGTGCAAAGCGGGCTTCAAAGATACATGTGATGTCTTTTGTGTTTGCCTAAGTCAGTGGGCAGAGAGAAGYCTGATTTGTGGTCTGTGCCATTCTCTAAGAATTAAGCAGCCTTTTCTTTAGTTACACTTTGCAAACAAGAACTGTGGTTAGGTCAGACCCTATTTCAKTTCAYRGTGCTAGAATGCAATTTCCTGTGCAAACTGCCTAACTACTYATTCTGAACTCAAAGGCTCATACATTCCCAAAATATGCAACWAAGTGTATTTTTTAATGAGTCTAAAATGTTATAGGTATATGGTTTGAACTTGTAGTTTTCCTACTGGATACAACTAGGGAAAAAGTTACAGGATTTTTTTTTTCATAATCATACACAAAAGGGACATATACTTCTAGATAAGATACTAAGTCCTTTTCTACTACTTCTACAATTTTTTGTTTTCCCTTGACAGATTTCAAGGTAAAAAACAAGATTTAAGCAGCAAATACAACTCAATCATCCCTCAAACTAAATTATTTTCCTTTGCAGGTTAGCTTTCATCAAAGAAGGACTGGGCTTTTGGTTTGTTTTTGTTGCAGATTTAGTTTTTTTTTTTGTTTGTTTGTTTGATTGGTTTTTGTTTTGTTTTGGTTTGGTTTTGGTTGGTTGGCTGCTTGGCTTGGAGTTTTTTCATGTATTGTGGGATTTTTGCCTACTGTTGAACTTGGACTTGTGCTTTAAATGAATCTAACAAACCTGATTTATGTTTCACATTAAATCGATACTCTACGTTAAAAGATGTTTTGCTATTCTGTTCCCTTTGGCATTATATCATTAAATTCCAGGATTTTGTAACAGGCAATAACTTCATGTTTAAGAAATTAAAGACTTTCTGAAAACAAGGAGTGAGTTTCTCCAATGGGGTCAAGCTTTATTTTACTCTGGATACTGCAGGCACTTAATCCAAGTGGGAATCTAGACACAATATGGCTGCACCTGCATGGGCAAGTATTGGCCAAGAGCGTCTGTAGCTGTGCTGAGAATGTGGTGGCATTAAACAGGCGCCAAGTTTCTATACCAAAGTCTAGCACTGGGTTAGTGAAAATCTGATGAACTGAACAATCAATAAAAGATAGAATGCAGTTTCCAGCCAAGTTTCATGCAAAGGAAATCCTGTTKGAGCACTCCCATGACACACCCACACAAACCATAGAACAAGGAGGTTTGGCCTCAGGAGTGTTGCTTCAGACATCTATCTCCAATGCAATGGAGGCATTCCTACAGGGCTGCCATAAGGAACCTATTTCACTGTTCCTKTAGGCAAAAATCTAGTATATGGACCAAAATTGAAACTGTGGGCTTAGGATTTGCTTCTTCTGTGCCCAAGAAATCTTACAATGGACATGTGTCCCTAAAAATTTTCTTTTCAGATTCAGAGAATCATCCTACCTAAGACTTTCATTAGCTACAGGCAGCATTCATTTAACTAACACTTTTTCATTAATTTGCAGAATGAATTTTCTGTTCTGCATAAATGTAAATTAATACATCTGGGAAAATAAATCTCTTTTTAGAATATATTAGTAATTGATATAGGATTGCAGTCATTTCAAAACCATAAAAAACCTAGGCTTAGACACACATACTATTGAATACTGTAGAATGTAAATTAAAATATTACAGAATGGAAATTAACATATACTGAAACAAAGATTTGGCTTTCTGTCTTCATGGGAGTTTGGGATTTATTTTTTTTTTTTGCTGTTCTGTGACCTATTATTTGGTTGTTTCCATTTACAAGTCTCAGCATGATAAAACAGAGCCTTTCAAATTGTGCTGCTGTATTGCTGGCAGCACTCATCTCTCAAAAAACAAACAAAAAACCAGATATTTTAGATGCATTCCAAATTAAGCAATCCACTATCTGCATGTTRATAATTATTAAACAATTCTAGGTGAGTTACTTCAATGTTTTTATCCTTGCATTTAAATTATTTAGCTCTTCTACCAAAAGACAATGGTCAGAAYGCACACAGGAACACAAATTCATTTGAATTCCAGAGATGCTCTGATTCACATACTGTTTCATTCCCTATTACTTACAAGTAGTAATATTACCTTGTTTTACACTTGAGGGAATGGTACGTTTAATTTGTATCTTTAAAAAATTCTGCCATGCAGTTAAATCCCATGAATAGGAATAATTTTCAAGGGAACTGCAATGCCATCCTGATCAGGAATGTTTCTGTGAACCAAGACCACAGCAAACCCATAATTCTCTTACTCTGTGCTTGATTTCAACAGCAATGTGGAAACATAAGCTTGAACAAAATAAGTAGTACTAACAAAAGTTTTACATAGTCACAGAAAAATAATCCTGCAAACAACATTTATGACCACTTATATGCATATATATATGATATATGAGCAAGTCTAAGTCAAAAATTTATAATTTTTGATGTACAGTAGTCCACTCACTGAACACTGGACATGCTATTACACAAATATGTAYAACATAAAGAGAGACTTCAAAGCACACTTGCATTTCCTGCAGATGTGATTAGAATACTTACTATTTTATTCTTCTTATATATAATCAGGCTATTTTGTAAGCAACAATGCAAATGCACTCAAAGTGAGAGTCCTGTTGAGGCAATATCTTGCCTGTTTTACTGCTTGGATTATCTGTAACCTGTCTACTAAGATTATGCTGCTACTTGCTTTGTAAACTGGAAGTAGTTAATAGATAAGTCACCCAAAACTTCTTTGGAGTTGTTGATTATTGTTTTACTTAAGGCGTGAAGAGGTGAGTAATGAACCTCCTCCTCTCATTTGTTCCTTGTGCATGGGGCTTTGCAGCAGTCACAGTGCTGGCAGTTACCCAAGTCCGGTCACGTTTATTCCTGGGAACATACCAGATCATATCTGTCATGGTTCCTTTCTTCTTTTCCCTGATGATCACCCATTCTCACYAACAATTCCCAGTTCTCCATAAGCTCTGAAACTTGCACTTTATGTGCAAATGCTGTTTGTTTGTTTTTAAAATGTATGAAAGAAAAAATCACGCAAAAGAGCCTGCTTTGTCATTCCTGAAGGATCAATTTTGTCTAATTCCTAAAAGAAAAAAACTTTTTTAAAGACTTGGAATTATCATGAATTTCAAAACAATAATTGACAACTAATTTTTTTACTGAGTTATAAATACATTAATTTTAATTCAGCTTTTCTAAATAATATACATTGACACATTTGGGTTTAGGTGAATTGGAATTAAAGAATTATGTCTGYAATGATACTATCTAAACTTCTTCAATTTTTTCTGTTTTTCTGTTTCTCTTGCATGAAACAGCCGATAAAGGAACTGAGCATGCTCTCCTAGATATTTTGTTCTGTGGTACAATCATTTGTAATAAAATATTAATACAAATCAATTTTTAATAAATAGAATTGTACCACTTATGTTTTTAACTGAATTCTTCTGTCATATGTTTTTACCTTCTTTAGTATCCATGGCCAGCATACACAAATTTTCATCTAGCTTCTGTCCCTCATCCAAAAAGTGAGATATTTACAAAATTCATGTAGCTTAAAATTAAAAATTGCTCAATTCATCTGTTCTTCTTTGGAAACCCACTACAGTGAAAAACCTCACAGCACTTATTCCATGCAAAACTCCGTAAGTTATTAGAAAACATACTCTCCTGGAAAAACTAAGTCAAGATCTCAAGATCTTGAAAATTAGTGAAAGAAGAAATGTCAGATGAGCCTGATTTTGCAGATCAATGAACTGAACTGTCTAGAGGACTGAACCCTTAATAGGCACTAGAAAGTTTCTTTATGGCTACCTCTAATTAAACCTATGCTAATATCAAACAATGCCACACAAACTTAATGCAGGGTAATTATTTTCTAGATCGAGATTATAAGATTCATTGCGACTGCCAAATGAAGACATATTTTTCTTTCAGAGAACCATGCATATTTACTCCCTCCTGCCTTTAGTGCAGGCAGTCTCATATTGAGAAAAAGAAATATTTTGAGTATGTTTTTATCTCTACTCACTTTGCCAAAGTGGGAACATGACAGCTATTTATTCCTAAAATTTTAAACTCAGTTTTTCTAACTGAACTTAAATGAATCAAAATGACTCTTCTATGTGGAGCTAACATGCTCAGTGTCTACCAGCACTGACAGAGCATGTTAGCTCCAAATAGAAGAGTTCAAGTTTAATAACATATTTAACATTTTAACATACAATAACATGCAAAAATATATTTAACATTTTAACCTTAGTTAAACAGGTTTAAGTTCTATTTATACACAGCTCTGAAAGAAGCTCTGAAATGTCTGCAGGCACCATGAATACTTTCAAACCAAGTAGTTGAATTTAAGYACATACTAGGAGTATGTCCCTGTAGTATATGACTAAAAGTGCTGGCAATATTTGTACTAAAAATATATGTTTGCATTTGCTTTAYGATGGAAATGAAAGTAAGAGCAGGGAAAAACAGTCCCCATAATTCAGTTTACAAAAACAGTATTCCTTTTCCATCAGTCTCGCATAATGGTACTGGTGATGAGTTATCTGAGTAAAAATAAACTTTTCAATTAAATTCTTTGCAAGTATTTCTAGAAGTAAGGGGGTTTGCCATTATTTGTTCCCTGCGAAATAATTTACCAAAAGAAATAGAATCATAGAATCATCAAGGTTGGAAGAGACCTTCAAGATCATCCAGTCCAATCATCAAATCAGCACTGTCACTGTAAYCTCTAAACCACTAAACCACATCACCCWGATYCTGATGTGTCTTAAACACCTCCAGAGATGAYGACTCCACCACYCCCCTGGRCAGTCTATTCCAATTCCTGACCACCCTAAGAGTGAAGAAAATATTTTGAATGTCTAATCTCAGTTTAAGGCCATTTCCTYTTGTCCCTCAGATTTTGGCATAAARCATGTTTAAACTCAATATTATTACTTCTSTTTCACTTCTTTTGAGTGAAATTTATAATAGGTTCTCAATGTGCTCTCTCTAGGTTCAAYTTAGATTA